>CADDXX010000897.1:77320-168213 GCA_902810485.1 Alauda arvensis | reverse complement strand
CTGCTCCAATTCTAGTGCCTCATTTCCCCTCTGTAAGAGAGCCATGAAACCTTTCCATGAGTGTGCTGTGGGATCCTCCGTGCTGCCCATGGTGCAGGTACAGGCTCTGCTGTAGTTTGCTTGGATTTTTGCATGGAATCCCACAGAACAAGGAGCTGCCCAGGGCTGGGACCCTTCAGCAGCCCTGCACCCACCTGCAGCAGTTGCTGTGCTCTGGACCAACCTTCACAAGTCGATTCAGTGAACTGGTGCTGATGAGATGTAGATCAGGCATTGCTTTCTGACATCAGGGTGAATCTTTGTCCCTTGCTGGACACCTGAGCACTGCAGCTCAGCAGCYCTGATCTCTCTGCATTTAACCAGCAAGCTGGGGAGTTACAGGATCATTAAAGCTTTGCAGGACTGGGAATTACTCATCAAATTCACTCACAGTGATGATTTCAGCMGCCTTGGGAGTTGCAGAAAGCTGGAGAAAGAAAGGAAAAGGAAATGGCATCTCACTGAACGCTATAGAAAGATGCATCAGCCTTCCTACAGTTGCCATATGCTCCTTCCTTTGCTGCTCACTTCTCAAAGGCCCCTCTTGACTTTGTTAGAAGTATTTTTGGTATTATGTTTGCTTTTTGCTGGTGTGTTTACCTTGCTGAGGCATTTATGAGCCACACAATGTACAAGCTGCATGGGCTTCCTCCTAAGATGTTGTTTTGTACTTTCTTTTTTAACCAAGAGTGGAAATCCTTTCTGGTTTTGAAGAATTTGATTGCATGTGCAGTGAGTTTCTTGGAGATGGCCCATGAATTTCTTCCCRATTCCTCCAGGAATTGGGGAGAAATCATAAAAGACTGTGCTGTGTCAGGCACTGGGAAAATGTTGTGATAAACAAAGCTGTGCAGATGGAAATTTGGGGGACTTTGTGGGGCAAAGCACCTGTCTCAAGGCACTTAGGCTGCAGGAAGCATAGATTTGCTCTTGTTCAGTCATGCTCCATGCTGGAGCATGACTGAACAAGAGCAAATCTATGCTTCTTGGTGCTCCTCTCTTGGGTTGTGCTTTGAGGATAAATCCCTGCTGTCTGAGCTGTGTGCCCATCTTTAGTACCTGTGTGATAAAATACAGCATTACCTCAGTGCAGTCATAAAGAAAAAGTCACAGAAGGGTTTGGGTTGGAAGGAACATGAAAGATCCTCCTGTTCCAGCYCTGGGCARGRACACCTTCCACTAGACCAGGCTGCTCAGAGCCTCACCCAGCCTGGCCTTAGACACCCCCATGGGCTGCACAAACAGCCCTTGCAGCTCTGAYCTCCTCCTGCTCTCTCCCACAGCATCATTTACGAGGTGACAGGGATGTGGCTGTTTGGGAAGCTGTTCTGCAAAGTSTGGATCTCCTTCGACGTCATGTTCTGCACGGCGTCCATCGTCACGCTGTGCTTCATCAGCCTGGACAGGTACTTGCAAGAGCCTAAGTGAGGGATGTGGGACTCCAGACTCTCCTCAAAATGCTGTTTATTGCATTGTTACAGCAGTCCTGGGTACAACAGGCCTGRAGCTGCTGGCTACAGGAGAGCCTGAAGTCTGAMGCCACTTTAGTTCTGGTGACAATGCATTGTATATTTTTCTTTGCTGAGCATCTTAATRCAWAAMAWCCAATCAGCATCACACACAATACTTCTAMATTTGCYTATAGCCTATCAAAACTAYTAAAATTACCATATTATGTWAGTAACTATCCAATCCTATGAGTTTAGTATGTTACATTTTAAGCTCAAAGTTGTTTTGGTTTTCTTGCAGTGGAAAATTTTTCTACTTGGTGAAAACATGTCTTTTGTTTGCCTGTGCTTTTGCTAAGACTTATTTCTACTTGGTAAAAACATCTTTTTGTTTGTGGTCAACATATCCTTTGGTCTAGTCATAAAACCCTTTTCTAGCTTATTCAACCTTTGCTTCCTTAGTTATCCAGTAACAACTGGCTCAGCAATCCTTACTTTAGAAATCTTCTATATCAAAACTTGCTTTCATCTCTATTTCTCTTACTGTTTCTACATTTAGAAAGCCTTCTGCTAAACACACATCTGTAAAGCTTTTCTGTTAAATTTTCCTCTTCCCCAACAGGTACTGCTCTGTGGTCACCCCCTACCACTACTCCAGAAGGATGTCCCGTGGCAGGTGAGGGCAGTTTCTCCTCATTTTGGGTCCCACCATGTTGTCACTTGGCCTACACTGATCTGGGGCTGAATGAGCTGTTCTTGATAAGTGCTGCTCAGAAGCAGAGTGATGTGGAAAGGACCTTTCACCATTTAAAACTGCAGAAAATGCTTARTGTGGTGCAGGAGAGGAACAAGGAGGATGCAGCTGAGAGGGGTTGGATGGTGCTCCTGGGGAGAATATTCTTCGAGCTAAGGAAGGGTTGCAAAAGGGGGTAGAAACCAGTGGTATGGGCTGAGTTGGACCTCCAAGTTTCTCCCTGTGTAGTCATTTCACAGGCATTTCATAGAATCACAGAAAGGCTTGGGTTGTAAGAGAGCTTAAAGATTATCTTGTTCCATCCCCCTGCTGTGAGCAGGGACACCTTCCACCAGACCAGGCTGCTCAAGCCTTGGCCTTAAGCACTTTCAAAGTTAGGGAAGGATTTTGAAGAACTTTTAAGGACTAGGTGAAAGGAGACCCAGAARGATGCATGTAGCAGTGGTCTTACCTCTCTTAAATTCACCATCTTTTCTGAAGATATTCAGGGAAAACAGAGAGTGTTTCTGAGCTCTCATGAGGGTTTCATGTGAAAGGCTGAAATGAGGACTGCAGGGTGGGGAAAGTCATCTGAGGCTGGGCAGAGGACACTGCAGCAGTGGGGTGCTTTACAGGGTGGGTTCAGGCTCTTCTAGGCACGTTTTCCCCACTGCCACTCCTGCTGTGTGTGATTTGTGGATGACAGGCACAGAGAGGAGGGGGCTGTGTGGCCCCCTTGCAGATTCTGTCATCTGGTGTCTGTCAGCTSCATCCCCATCAGGCCCCAGAGAGTGACATAATGGCCAGATACTGAAGCTGACAGCAAAAAACTCTCCATGCTGCTGTTTCAAATACTAACAAACATCTTCTGTAAAACCTTTCCTCATSTTTTCTCCGCCAGCTCTGAGCACTCCTTAAGCCGACCCCAATTCTGYCAACTGCAGACCAATTACCCAATTGTTAGAGATATGCACGTCTGGACTTGTTGTGCTCCAGCTTTTTCCCTTCTCCACGCCCTGCTGGACTGCTCAGCAGCAATATCCCACACAGGTTACCATGGGGATTGATTCATASTGGATGTTCTCCACTCAAAATTACTCAGACCCTCTCTCCCTTCTGCATCTCTCTCCTGCTGCAGATGCATCGTGATGACCTGCACGGTCTGGGTGTATTCCTCCCTCATCTCCTTCCTCCCCGTCATGCAAGGCTGGAACGAGATCCCCGGCGTGGATTTCGAYGCGGGCAGGGAATGCATCTTCGTCACCAACTGGGTTTTTGCCATCGTGGCTTCCGCCCTGGCGTTCTTCCTCCCCTTCATGGTCATGTGCAGCATGTACTTCTTCATCTACCGCGCCTCGCGCCTCAAGGCCACGCGCATYGTGTCGCAGACGCTGGAGATCCACTACCACCCCAACAGCAAGCGGCAGAACCACCTGCAGCTGGAGAACAAAGCCACCAGGACCATCAGCATCATCATCTCCGTGTTCGTGCTCTGCTGGCTGCCCTACTTCGTGCTGAACGTTTGGCTGGCGGCCAGGGGCACTGACTCGGCCAGCACGGTGCTGCTCGGCACCTTCAAGATCATCACCTGGCTGGGCTACTGCAACTCCACCATCAACCCCCTGCTCTACGCCTTCCTCAACAGGGACTTCCAGCACGCCCTCAGGAAGCTGCTGGTCTGCAGGCGCAGGTCTCAGGTGGACGTTGGGGAGGACATGGTKTCCATAGCCACGTTTGCCAAGACCGCTCCAGACCTGGAATACAGCGTGACGGCGCCCAACGGCGCCACGAAGGGCAAGCCCAAGTCGTAGGGGTTCAGGATCAGCCACTGGAGGTGGTGATGCAGAAAGTGCTGGAGCACATCCCAATGGAAAAGCAAAGGGTAGGAAAAGAGGGGAAGGAGGGGCTGGAATATTGCAGCTGGGGACAATGCAACGAAGATTCATTTCTTCACCTTCCACAGTTTCAATAACGAGGATATTTTAGGGAAAATTTGTTATATTACTGGAACTAATTCATTCCTGGATAATTATTTTTCTAAGACAAATTCAACCTTCCTGTTGGGTAAAAAAAACCCAAACCAGTAGGGTATAACGTGACCTTACATTTGTGCACACCCTGGTGATGTGTGTCAGGTGRGATAGTGTTTCTTATCAAGCCACTGTAGCTTCTCATCTTGGAGTTTCATCACAGATTTGACCAGTGTTAATAACTCCACCTGTGTYAGTCTGTGGGTGAGAATTAGAGGAGGGATGTGGCCAAAGAGCAGAACTCACTCCCTGAAGAGTCACCACCCTGCAGCCTGGGCTGTTGCTTAGGGTCCAGCTCACTGGCTTCTGCAACACCTGGATATTCAGAGCTTTCCGTGGCTTTCTGTGAATTAGCTGTGGATTTCCTTGTTAATTCTGGAAGGGGACATTCCATGTGCCAGACCCCAGGAGATGACAGAAACTTGCTGCCCCAGGARCACTGTGGTTTCAAAGCTACAGGTGGCTGACACCATCTGAAGATGGGATGTGRACAGGAATTATTGTGTGTACACTCTGGTATCTACCACAGAGACATTAAAAAAATCATTATAAATGGAAATTATTATWTTTACCACTCCCAAGTGCTCGTCTGGACTTCCAACAGCACTGGGTCCCTGCAGGAAAGCCACAAGTGCCTCACTGAAGGGTTAATCTGGAAAGGTGGCAGGGGACTGTCCTCAGAGGTAGCAAAATGCAGCAGGACCTGGCTGCAGCAGCTGAGCTACTGAAGATGCCAGCACAAGGGTCAGGAGCTCTCTTTCAAAAGCCTGGTGGAAAAAACAGCCCTGACCTGGGGTTCAGCAGTGGCTCTCCTGTGAAATGACTCTCCATGGAGAGGGTGAGGTGCTCCAGACCCTACAACTCCAGCAACAACATGGAAGTGGTAAGTAGCTACACCTTATTCTGGGGGAAGCATCGTGTGGGCACAAAGGTGGACAGGGCAGGAATCCTGCTGCTGCCAGCCAGGACACTTTGATAAAACAGGACAAGGAATGGAGCTTCATTCCCAAGAGCTGGCGGGGAGAAAGGGAGCTGAGGGATAAGGCAACATCCTGTGAAAGAATGGGACAGGACCCTGCACAGCACAGCAGAACCCCAGGCCAGAGCCCCTTTTGCAGGGCTGTGAGCTCACAGCTACAGCAGTTTGGGTGTTTGTCCACAAAAYAGCTGGCAGGAAAGTACACATCTGTAGGAAAACCTCACAGTTTAGAGAAGAGCCTTTTTCTGTCAAACCATGGAGCAATAAGGGACAAAGACAGGGTAACACACTCCAGTGCTTAGAGAAGCAAAGACTGACCAGGCAGTTCATGGCCAGATGCTTTTGTGGCTGGGCAGGGACCCCACAGGGGAGAGACCTGTCCATGCCTTTGAGAGCAAGTGTAACATCCCAGAATATGCAGACACACCTGGTGTGAACACATATGCCAGTTCTGGTACTGAAATGCTGCAGGGACAGGCAGCTACCCACATCCAGAGTTACAGCAAGTTAAAAATACCTTATTCCTCAYTTCCTGTGCTCCACCTGYAATCACTGAGCTGGCAGGGAAGGCRAAGAGGCTCCACATGTGGCCATTTCACTGTGCAGCTGTAGCTGATACAAATCCAGGGGAAGAGGACACACTTAACTCTCCTGCTTTAACCCAGCTAAACACAAATTCTGTTCCTGATCAGATATTCACTGCAGCATTCTGGCTTCACTTGGACAAGGCAGTATCTAGCGGAGTTAYCCATGAGGATGTGGAAGACAATAATTGTTATCTAGTTCTGCCTTATCATAAAGCTGCAGGGTGTCAGCTGATTTAACTGCTGGTCACAGTGCCATACCACAGTATAGTAATCCCCAGCAGGATTGGAATCCAGTATCTTTCTAGGAAACTGATCTCTGAGACTTTAACAAATTTAAGTCTGTAAAACAGGAAAAATACAATTGTGCAAGAACAGTTCTAACAGYGTAAGAATTATCCCACCCAGCTGAGAGCTCAATTCCCTTCTTTCTCCAGATCCTGTCTCACTTTCAAGCAGCACACTCAGTTCTGGGTCATCACACACTCTGTGGCCAGTGTGAAGAAGTTTCAGGAATGCAGAGCCCRTCCTGTTCCCACTGCACAGGGCTGCCATCTGCAGCACACACRCATGCAGGCTTCCAACAGAAGCAACTACTATTTTGTCTTATAAATAAAAAAAAGTTTATTACATCATTTAGACTTGAAAGAAGTCACAGTAATCAATGCACTCAACAATTACAAGCAAGTGCATCCTGTACACCACCAACCCAAATGGATTGATTCTGTATTTTATAAATAAAAATTAACATATTTACAGTGAGAAATAAAAGCATGGCATTAGGCAGTTAAGTTAGCAAATTACACAAATGCCTACCAGTTGATTTTTTTAAAAAGTACAAATCTACAAGATTACATACGACACGTATGACTTCATTAGGTTTCAGTTTTCAGAATCACAACATTTTTGTACATAATTTTGACTATGGCTCTTCCAACCACTGCCTATAAAACCCCCCATTTAATGGCAAAAAGCTCCTTTTCCTTCCCTACAGCTTCATCTGTATAAGATGCATTCCCTAAGATCTACTGTAGTGCAGAAGTATGAAATTATTTCCTCTAATGACAGGCTATGGACAGTGACAATATGTACAACTGTGGTACTTTTTTGCTTTAAAAATAGTGCAGATTCCCAGTTTACCCACCAGGGACAAAAATGGAGTCAAAGTTCATTTCAAAATCATCTTCATTTCACCAAAGAGCAAGTGATCCAGATAGACACTCACTAGGCTTAGAGACTGTAATTTGCTCTATAAAAATACAGTATTTTAATTCTATTTACATGTTACAGATCTCTCACTCACCCAGCAAGCTGACATTTACAAGCTTCAAAAAAACCCAAGAAACCCCCCCAAAAAAAGGATAATGGAGCACAACATTGGCAAGCACAGCAGCTGGACCCATCTGCTTAGGAGAGCAAAGGTAAGGAAAATGGAATGTGAAAGGTTTGGTTACTGGGCTTCGTTGGCTGTCGAAGTAAACGAAAATCTGTCCAACACGTCTGGTACATTAAACATGGCAAAAAAAAAAAAAAAAAAAAAAAGCTGAAGTAAACTATTCCCAAGAGAAACATTCTGCATCATAGGATCCTTCTGCTGAGCAATCCCTGTGAAACCTGCCAAGTGGGAGAAGTGATCCTGAGGATAGTTATTTGCTTGGTTGTCTGGAATGTTTATTTCCTGATAGACTCATTGTCCGTGACCTCTGCCTGAGCACGGGTTTGGGGGGCAGCTCCAAGTCTTCAAAGACAGGATTYTCTATGATTGCTGCAGCCTCTGGTCGTTCAGTGGGACTTGGAGAGAGCATGTCCTTCACCATGTTGTACTGAAAGAGAACACAAGGCATATTACATGAACCAATCCATRAACTCTTCCTTGTTTCATGTGCTGTGGCTGTGTGAACAAGTGGAAAATATCCCCAGCTGCTTTCTGAGTTATTTGGGTGTTAATGATTTGGCTCAGTAGTTAGAAGTGCACTAAGTATTTTCAAATGTATCCCTGTACATCTCTTTAAGTGTCTTTACTGTCAAAGACTGAAAATGGTTTGGCAAACCAAATCAGACTCGAGGTTTAACAGAGTTATAAAAAACTTCACRTTATTTGCAATCAAAATTAAATATATGATACATAATTTATACATAATTTTTAGATTCATGTTTAAGCCATCACATATTTAGCCACACTGAATTTTTCTTGTGGCCAAATTAGAATTTTTCCTTTAAATATACAAGTAGTTTGAATATTTGTTTCAAATTCAATCAGAATTAGTGTCCTGCTCCAGGTGAGCACAGCACAGCCCCTTCTCCCAGGCACCCTTCAGCTGTAAAGCCTGAAAGGCTGGCTTCATTTAGCCTCTGGAGTGAAGCTACCCTGAACACATGAGAGAAGCTCAGTATTTTACTGGGGAGGTTTTGTACATCATCTCCTCTTTACCTGCAACCACATCACTTTAATGAGAACACAGCACAATTTGCTCATGTGATTTCCCTCTTGGGAGGTCCAGTTCTGGAGGGGATCCCATGCAGCCATGGTGCCACCTAGAGCCTCTCCTTTACCTGTCTGAAACTCCACACTTTCTCTTTGGGAATATGGCTTTGTTGCAGGAAATCATRACAGGATGGATGTGAAATGAATGACTGTGATAAAGGGAGGCCAGGTGAAAGTGTATTCCTGGAGGAAAACTGTGACAAAAGTGTCATCGTGTCCATTATGGCAATGCTATGGCTTTGAAAGGTAGAGGAGTACTGGGATATGAGAGAAATGCTTCTTAATAACATGAGAGCAACCTGGTTTCTCCATTTTTACCTGCAGAGCAATTGGAAAGCAAAGAAAAAAACCCTAAAATCATTAATGAAAAGGTTACAATTAACAGCMTCAGATGGACCTACCTCTTGTGCATATTTCTGAGTGAACAATGGTGGAAACTTCAAATTYCTAACATCACTTAAGGTCTGCAAAAACATGAAAAACAACATGTAACTTTTCCAAAATATCACCCTTTAGTAATATTACCCTATCCTTCAAAAATATGCAAATTATGCAAAGAAATCAGCCTGCTGGRAAGAAAACCCTTTGTTTTAAAGAGTTGCTTTAGTGGTTAAAAATCCCAGCCTAGTTGAACAGGTGAGCTGCTGCTTCCCTAGGGATTGAGCCTGCAGTAGGAGGAGTTGTGCTACAAGAACTGTGGTTCCTGCAGTTTTAAATCAGCCAGATACACAAACTTGTGTTTTCTCACTTTAGCTGGACAAAATCAAGGAATCTGTGCAGTCCCCATAACTCCCGGGATGGCTTGCACCAGTATTAAGACACAYGAAATGACTGTCTCTGCATTACCAATGCAAGCACCAGTCTTTGCTGAACGTTTAAGGAGGAATGAGAAGATTTATCAGCAGTATAGAAAGCAGTTGTATTGGGTATTTCTGTGCTTCTTTCATACAAAGACCACTGGCTCCATCTAGTGACAGTGTTTTTCCCATGTTCAACCAGCAGCACAGTATTTGGCACTTCCATTTTCTTGGAAGGACCTCCTTTTACAAAAGTTTGAGCACAAAATACGGGAGTTCTAAAGTTACATCAAAATTCATTTCACTATTACTCCCCTGAAAGTATGAAGTGACCAGTTAACAGTGATGGGCAACAGCCAAACTCCTGTTCAAGAGAACTGAGCTTAATGGCATTAAAGTGCTTCAGAAAACTTTTCTCCTTTTCTGTCAGTTCAGTCTGCATTTGGTGATCTGTTTTCCAGCATGTCATTTGGAAATAAATTGCATTGCTACTGCCTAACTGCTCGCAGCTTGAGACAGAGGCAGCTCTCACGCTCCACTTCTGGGGATTTTTCCAGCCAGTTGTCACAAATTCCTAGAATTTGCTGGGTTACTTGGTCAGGCAGAGCATGTTTTGCTTCAGCAAGCAGTGCAAATGCTTGGCTGATGGCAGTGAAAACCTCAGTGTAACAACTCAGAAATAACTACTGAAGTAGCCAAACTCCAGATCCTGGCAATGAAAGGGCAGGGGTTTCTTTTTAGCAAAAAGAGTGAAATGACAGTGAAAATCTTGGAAAGTCACAGCACTCTCTTGAAGTAAAAGACTAAMATTAAATGGAATTTAGGTTTCATTCTGATTACTTGCTTTGCTTCAGTTCTTAGATAAACTGGAAGGGCAAAGCCTGTAATCATTGCTGGAAGAGATCTGAGAATCCAGGATGGCTCTTTCTCGGGTATTTTGTTTCAGTAAAACTGATTTAGAGAAACTGAAACTGGTTTCCTTGCCAGGGGTTCAAGTTAAACACCACTTCCTCCTCTAGACTATACTCCTTTTGCCATTAACAGCCAGAGCATTTTAAATCAAGAGAATGCAACAGATGGAGCACTTGGTCAGGCTGCTGTTTAAGTTTTTTCTTACCTCTCTGCTAAACCCACTCCATCTTCACCTGAGCACATTTAAATGATAAATACAAGTTTTAATGACTCTTTCTTTCCTGCACAGGTCACTGGTTGTCATAGAGGAGAGACCTTTCTGGCTGTAGCCCCTGTTCTCCATGAACTTGTTCCTGAGCAAGATGGAGCTCACATTTTACCAGCAAGCAAGAGCTGTAATGCACCATCAAACATCCCAAATTCACATCTGGTGCAATAAATGTCATCAGTTGTGGGAAGATTGTGCTTTAAGCTGAGTGAAATCACAGCTAAGGCTCACTACAGGAAAAGGAACAGCCATTTTTCACCAAGTGCTCTGGGTGAAAAAGCACTGCAGATGCACATGAAGGAAGAAATAATCAAAATGCACAGCATGGTTCCAATTCTTGAATGAAAACCAAGCTGGCAGGCTTAAAGTCACAAGCTATATTTGTTGCTTGAGTTCTTGGATATCCTAGTTCAATAGCTTCTCTTACTTGGCTTGACAACAGAGGAGCTTTGTAAAGAAATTAAAGCCTCAATTCAACTGCACACATTAGGAAGACTGCAGTTTATTTTCAGTGATTCAGGGGGTCTGTCCAAGGCTGATAAAGAAGTTGTGCTCCTAGCTGCAAGGCTTTGCTCCAAAGAAAACAGTTCAGGAACCTCTTGCCAGTGTTTCACCAAACAAATAGCTGTTTTAAACAAATGCTCAAACYGAAGATAACCCCACACCACACATACCTTGACCCTCTCCATCTGTGTGCTGAAGGGGTAGAGCAGCTCAAAGAGGATCAGTCCCAGAGAAAAGATRTCCACCTTGTGTGAATAGGTGTTGCCACAGATCTGAGAAGGCAAAATCAGGGTCAGGGCAATCAAGCTGCTCACTGGATGCAATTATCTACARAGTAAACAACACCCTTGCAAGTCCTCCTGTGGAAGTCACCAGCCCTGTGCAGAGCTGAATGCTGCAGCACAGGAAGGTTGGTAAACTTCAGCAATGAGCAGCAGGGAGCAAGGTCCTGATCCTCAGCTCCTCTCTGCTGCAAAGCAGAATGTTCCACCTTACTTAAACCTCATGCACAGGAGTGTGTCCTTCCTCAATTAASTGCAATCTTTTAGAGTTACCTTCCAAATACTGCATTAAAAGCAAGATAAATGAATGCATCCAGTCTTAATAATTAGCCACTGTTTTTTGCTATAACAAATGCATATATTTAAATATTCATTTTGGAATTCAATTTAGTTCAAAACTATTTTGATGAGAAAGAATGTAAATTACTTGATTGCAACAGTTTACTAGGAGTGCCTGATCTTAAGAGTTTCCAAAAATTCAGGGTTCTTCCAGGCACTGGGAAATACAGCTTTGGAGAAGAGAGCACAAACCTGTTCTGGGCTCATGTAGAGTTTGGTCCCTACTTGTCCTGTGTGCCTGGCATAAGCTGGCATTGGGGTCAGAACTGACTCCTCCTCCTCATCTTGGTCCATAGCAGTCACCAGTCCAAAATCCCCAACCTTTACTACGTCATCCATTGTGAAAAATATATTGGAAGGCTGAGAAAACAAAGAGGTGAAAAGAAAAGAAAAAGTAAGTAACAAACAGGTGTCTGTGTTTCAGTGGTTACAACACTTGGTTCTAAACTCAGAAGCTGTCAGGGTTAAAAACACTCACTGAACTGCTGGAGGATAGCAGTGAAGAACTGTAAATATTCAGGAAAAAGGAATTACTCCTGCATTAACCACTGCCTCTTCCTGAAACTCAGACTGTTCATTTCTTGTCATTCAGCAGAGGTTTACCAGCAGCACACAGCTCTGCTGAGGAACACACACTGAGCCAACACAGYTGGGAACAGCACAGGTAAAGTCACCCAGCTCCCCATCACATGGCACTTTCACACCACATGCTGCTGTTCCTGGGCTTTTGTTTTTAATCCCTAAGTGCCAAAGTCATTTGCTGTATTATTAACCAGCACAGAGCACAGTATCTTRGCATTAAATTATAGGTACAATGGGAACAAGCTCTGCTTTTCAGTGTAACTGTGCAGTTTAACACGGGAACAGCTGTTTGTGTAACAGACTTAAAAGTTTATTTTTGACAGAAGCTTAAGAACTTTGCAGTGATGATCTGGTTTGACTCTCCTTTAGCTTATTTGCCACATACCACCATCCTTGGCTTAGCCTACTGATAAAGGAGACTGGAACAGAGATGTCCTTTTGCCAATGGKGCACATCCCAGACAGTTTTCCAAGAAATCTGCTTCTTGGCTGWTAGAACAGCACCCACCAAAGGAATGATTATTCCCTTGAAATACAGCCCTGGGGCTTCCACACAGCTGGGTTACAAATACAGAGAGAGTTCTGGGGGAAGAACAGGCTGATGCTGCAAAGGGAAGGAAGCAGCAGCACCCTGTACAGGGCCAAGCTGTGAAGAGGCAGGTGGTGCTGGGCAAGCTCCTCTCAGAGCTCCTCGAGGCTGGGAGAACGTGCTCTGTGCTTTGCTGACACAAGCCCTGCAACAGMAGCAGGCAGACAGACAGAAGGCAATCTTTCCCCACAAGGTAAAGGACCACAAAGCTGGCCTATTTCAAAGTCCACCTGACTTCCTCAGTTAAAGACAAACCCATTTGTGTGCACAAGAAACAAGACAGAGAAAAGGCTCCTTGCTTTTTGTTTTTAGGCAATGGCCARCTCTGAGGGAAGCACCAGAGAAACAGTTCCACAGTGCCCACATCCTGCCTCTGAAACTGCCATCTGAGCCAGGTCTTATATCCCACTGTACTCCCCTGTAAGGAACACCCAGCCCTTTGGAGCCACATGGCATTCAGGGCACAAAAGCCCTGTAAACCCACAGCACCTCCAGGCTCTGACTGAAGCATTYACAGAGCACCCACCCCTCAGTGCACACCCCCATGGTCAGAAGTCTTGATATCAGAATTTCAATGCTCAAGGAACAAACATCTCCATTTGGAACTTGTATCTCATTGCCTTGATCTCCACTGTCCTCCAACAAACATCCAAGTCAAGATTTGTCTTGCTTTCTGGGGAAATACTCCTCAGAACAGAAGGTTTATTTCAATATTTCTCTGGCTGGACACTGTCTCTGAACAGATTGGCACATAGTTTCTACAAATAAGGGGAATGGACTCTCTGCTATTGCAAAACATCAGCAAAAATAAACCATCAAGGTCACATTTGGGAGAAGAAAAAGCCTAAGGCAGAAGCACACAGTTTTGATATAAAAATCAAATCAACAGGAGAGTGCAATCAAATATAACCACCCTCTAGTTTWGTTATCTTGCCACCTGCACAAAGAAATTTCTCTCCATATTCTTCAGTCAGAATAAGAATTCTTGTTTTTTCACAGACATGAATAAGCTTCTCACACATCTGGAATACTCTGTTTAATTCAATTAATGCTGCAAAATGTGTCCAAGACTGTTCTTGCAGTTCTGTGAAACTGATAATTTCTTTTGAGCTGCCAAGCATGACCGACAGCTTATCCCAGGAATAACAGTAAAYTCACTTGACAGACAGACTTTTGTTTCTGCACTTCATCTTCTTCAAAAGAATTTGAACTCTGACCTCTTCACTTGCCCACATAAATTCCTGCCATCTTGTCATTACACAGTCTCTGATTAGCAGAAGCCTAATTAATGCATTTTTAATGTTCACTGTTCATTTAAATATTTAGATTACTTGGATCTTTTAATATGCCCACATAGAAATTTATTTTCACACAGATCTACCAGCTTTTGTTGGTGCCAGTGGGAGCAAGAACTGGCCTCTGCCTGTAGCCAAGCCAAAGTAACTTTGCAGGTTATTCACTTGCTGGTGCTGGCACCAACTCAGGGCTGCATGACCAATCTCTTGGACTAATTGCAAAATGAGATGAGATCTCTTCCTAGGAGCTTCTGAAAAGTATAGAAAATAATTAAATCAACTGGCTGTTGTTTTAACCAAATTAACACATAACAGACAAATAAGCATAGAAGYTTCCTGAAGGAGAAAGTTGTTCATCCAGGGAAACTGTTTCCAAGTTGGTTATACCAAGTAAACAAAATTAAATCTCTTGTTCAAACTGCTGCCAGCACTGAACTTTTAAGATGTTCCAACAAAATACTCCACACCTGCTGATTAATACAGTTTTAAGTGAAGATCCATGTAAGGTTTACTGAACAGTGAGCTCACTGAAGACTGCAGAGGGCTATAACTGACAGTATTGTTAAGGTTATTAATTAACATGTCTAGCAACATATTAGTACAAGGATTTAATTATTTTTATGGTCAGCTTCTCAAGCACTAAAGATCTGTCAGATAACTGGTTCAAGGTAATTGCCTAAATGCTGATGGGAAATGAAAATACTTGGAAGGGCTCCTGAGTTTTTCTAACTCTGACATCTCCTTTGAGGATTATTGCATTTGAACCTCCTTTTACTGCCACATCTGAGATGGCATTTCTTTAGCTTTTGCTTCTGCTGATACCAAATTACCATCTGAGAAGCCACAATCATTTCAGCAATTATTCCACTGAAGTAGGGTATTAATGCCTCCTCAAGCAAGCCAAGAGAAACAGAACTGTCCACATTTGGCAAAATGGACCCATTTCTCAGAGCTTGGCCTTCTAAAACTAACTTCAGCTGGGCTCTTCAATTAAATGTGTTTATTTGGTAACACATACTGACATTTCCAATCCTTTAAGTTGCAGCAAAGTCAGGCACTAGCATAGGAGGATCATGAACAAAATGAAAGAAAAGATACAAGTTACTCCAGCTTCAGCTACACCGAACACCAGAGGTGCAAACCACCTTCCCCAGTCCTCACTGGATCCCATCCTGCCTGGATGCTATGAGACATTAAAAAAACTGTGAACCCTTCAGAAAGCTTGTGATTGCTGSCATTGGCTCACAATTCTGCTCCAGRACAGTTTACATTTCAATCCCAGAGCAGTAATACTTCATTTTTACTTTCTCTAACCAAGAGTAACACTGCTCCTTTTAGGCTGTTATTGCTATAGAAAGAAGGAAAATACCAGAATTAGAATCACAGAATTATTTAGGTTGGAAAAGACTTTTAAGATCAAGTCCAACTGCAAGCTCCACACTGCCAATTATCTGCTTCACTTGAAATAGTAGAACAGGATCCAAAATAGCTTTGTCACACAGCTCAGCACTGAACAACCCTGTACAAAGAACACAAATTAAAAATACCATAGGACAAATGCCACTGATCTGTGCCAGGGACAAGAAGTCTTGCTGTAAGAAAGACTTTAATTGCAGTAACAAGTGATGAATGTTTATTTCCTGGAGCACTGCACCTCCAGATTATTGTACAGGCATTGATTCARCTTTTTTAACACCCATGCTGAGGTCACTGACAGGAGTCAGCAATTTYGGCAGGCTTTGTCTCTCCAGTGCCACACTCCTCCCACATACAGCAACCTATGGATACAAACCTTGAGATCCCTGTGCATTAATCCTTTGCTATGCAGAAAGTCAACAGCTTCAGCAATCTGCAGAAAGATCTGCAGGCACTCTGTCCTTTCCCTCTCCTCTATGGTGCATCTTCTGCTCATCCAGTCCTTAAGGTTCTCTTTCCTGCAGAGCTGCATCTGGATGTACAGATACACCTTTGGAGAGGTGGGTTTGACTTTCTCTGCAGTGTTTTTAGAAAGGTCCAGGCTTAAACTTGTTGGCCTTGGAGGAGAAACAGAGAGGGGACTTCCTGAAGCAGATTTCTTGTTCTCGGATTCCTTTGTACTTTTCCCTTTATCCTCGGAAGGACCCTCAGGATGTGAAACATCAACTTTATCTTCCTTACTGGAGGCATTTCCACAGCCAGAATCCTCAAACACAATAGAGGAGGAGGTTCCTTCCTTCAGATGTACCACAGGAACAGCTGAGGAACAGATTTCCAAGGAGTGTCCCAGCTCATTGCTGTTGATAGTACTGTCTTCCACATCACAGCCTGTAAGGACACTGTCCTGAAGGTTTAATAGTGGATCTTCTGAGTGCTGCARGTCCCTGTTGTCTGTGTCAGAAAATTCCAGGGGGGAAAACTGGCTTCCAGATGAATCTGACTGACCACAGGGTATCCCCACAGACCTCACCCTCTCTGATGAAGCTGCAGTAACTTCAATGTGCTCCTCTGTTGGAAATGGCTCTGTTGTGATYTTAAATGATGGGACATCCATGGGGCTGGGAGAACTGAGTGGCCAATCAGTGCTGGAAGACAAAGTTGAGAGATCAGTACCAGAGAAAATGTAGTAGATTCCAATCATTCCACTAGAAATGCACTTCCAAAAGCCCAGATTATAACAACTGCTACCCCTGACACTTGTGTCATACTGCAACACAGAATGACTACCCAAATGTGGGAAGCACTAATAACCAGGATTTAGCATTTGTGTCATAGCAAGGATAATGTTTTCTCATTGAGACAAAAGTGTTGATAAAGGAATATTTAACAAGCTCTACTGCCTGGATTCTTAATGTGCAATCAGGCTCATCTTCAGCTTGAAAAAATCCAGCCCTTTGGAACATGCACTGCAAGGACTATTTAAAGTGCCTTGGAAGAATTACAGCTGTGAAATGTTAGTCTGATGCCTGAAATATAAAGGTTGCTGTATTCTAAAAATTGTGAGGCATGTTAAGATGTTATTATGAAACCACCCAGCAGTCTTGTATTAGGCCTCATTCTATAAATGCCAACRTACACCCACTTTTTCCTCTCTCTTCACATTCTCTAACTCCTTTATCTAATTCTCCATTTTTAACCTACTTCTACCAAGCTTCACAAATTGTCAGTCTGATTATCCCTCACGTATTTCTGCTGAAATAAATTCATTGAGTATGGTATCAGGGCCATCTAACTCAAGACAATGAAGAGGAAGAAAGCAGTAGAAAGGAACAAAAAGAAGGCAGAGATGTCAAAGTTTGAAAYTGAATCACAGCAGCAATGCTCCAACCTTCCAATCACCACAAGATTCAGTTACACAAGTTCAATTAAGAACCATGTGATATTTCCTAAGCTGAAAGAAGGACCTTAACACAAGAGAGGGCCCAAAAATGAAGAACTTTATGCAGAAGGGTGATACATTTTTACCTGTCCAATTGGAAACTTGGCAGGCTAAGTTATAGCAACCATCTCTCTCCTAGATAGTCCCTCCATCTTCCTRAATCCTCTACCAGTTTTCTAGCTCTCTTGACACACAACCTCACATTCAATTGTTAAAAAGAGCCCCATGAGTTACCTTTCATCTTTTAACCACTGCTCATCCATCTTCTCCTGCCATCTCTCAGGGGGAGCTTCCAGCCATGCRTTGAAATACCGAACAATCCCTGGATGCTCCAGCTTGGCCAAAGCCTTGACTTCCCTCATCACCTTTTCACGAGCCAGCTCCCTGCAGTTTGGGGGGAGGAGAGAAACAGACCTGGTCACAAAAAGCAACAGCACAGCACAAAGATTTCTGCAAAGGGRTTTAACCAAAGCTGCCCCAGTATACACCAGGCCAGCAGCATTGTTTCTCACATCAAAACATAAATATGGCTGAAATTCCCCAGAGTAACTCCTTTAGCTTAGCAGTGTGGAGGAGCAGARTGTGCTCCTAATGGCTCAATATTTAGTCTTCCTTTTTTCACGTGATTACAGGCAGCAAAAACAAGAGGGAAAAGTTCATCTCCCTCTCAACTGTTCTCAAGGATAGAARAAAAGATTTTAAACAGCAATGTTCTACAGGGATGTAGAAGACACTGACACAAAAGACAGACAGCAATACCTTAGTATTTTTTTTTAATTGGCAATAGGTAAGCAGGTTGCATAAAGACTATTTCTGTTCTGTGGACAGGAAAGCAGGCAGCCTCCTGTCTTTCTGAAGGAATTTATCTCTCTTCATTAGACTGTAACTGGACCAAATAAAGTCTGATGGTTTTATTTAATAGCTTTGAAGATGCTTGGACAGTAAGAATACAGGCTACCTTAAATCTCTAAACAAAGCCTTTAATCTTAAATAGTCACGCTTATTTACCACATTCAAAAAAYAGTAATTCTGGATTTCATAGCTTTACCCCCTCCCTCTTGCTGTTCTAACTTGAGATTTCCAGCAGCAGTGTCTCCCATCTCCCACTAAAAGGAAGTGCTGCAAGCTCTGGGTAGGGTAATTCAGCAGCATGGCTTGATCACCTATGACTGAGAGAAAAGGTAGGGGTTGTGGGACCAGGRATGAAACAAGTGGGCAAATGGAGTCGAAAAAGGAGGTGAGGGAGAGAGAAAGAAAGAGGAGGTGGAATTGGAAAGGCAAGGAGAGGAAGGAGAGAAGCACATTAACAGCACTGCAGTAACTGGTCCTGTTAGCAAAGGCTGCATTCATCAAGGAAATCACCATGGAGCAGCATCCCCCCAAAGRGATGTGCTCTGCAAGTGTTTTAGCCAAGCAGGTCACCTCTGCTGGGACTGCATATGCCAAATTCTCTGTGCCAAAGCCAAGTCAGTCCCCCATTAAAAAGTATCTTATTCATCCTAATGAAATATCTGGGAAATCAGATATTCAGGAGTAGATGGTTCTGTGTAGGATGGATCCCACCATCCATCCATCCATCCATCCATCCATCCATTCATTATTCTGTGTCCCAACAAACCCAGTCATTACCTGTTGGGCAGTCGGATCCTCTTGATGGCATAGTTGCAGTCATCTACTTTATTTCTGGCTTCAAAAACCACTCCAAAACCTCCACGACCCAGACACTGAATTGGTTCAAAATCTGTCAGATATCTGGGAACAGAGGGGTGTGAGGAAGGGACAGAAGAAGGGAGGGAGGATAGAGGAGAAAAATGCATTAGTATAGATAGAAAAATGAAGYAATTTATGACCATGACTGAAGTAGTTCTGTACAGGCAAAACATGCTGAAGGAYTTGCAGAAATTCTTATTTTTCCCTGCTCACCCACTGTGAGCAATTCCCTGTCTATGAAATGGACAATTGCTAAACATGTATTTATGCAGAGTTTATCACAGGCCAGCAGGATCCATTCTGCATGCACTGGACAAGCTGAAGAGGTTTTACAGATCACCAGTTGCATGCCTACTGGATCCTGAMTATATAGCCCACATTTCTACAGCTGAKKATTTTCTAAATCATGATTTACCTTTAACCCTACCCTAAATAACTGTTTCTGCAACTAGTCCTTCTAAACATTGCATCCAAAACATCACTGTTCTTAAATATCACGACTTTTCTTACTCTTCCTCATTTTAAACAATCCAGGTTTTACTTTAATTGAGTTACAAATGTACAGGAAATGGTCACATTTGCTCTGKATCATAATGACATGCCCCTATTAAGCCTTCTGTCTTAACCAACTCCTTTGTAAAACCAATAAAGGTTTTATTCCAAGTATAGACTGCTTATTCTGCAGAGTATATAAAACGTCATCTGCTTCCATCTGCAGCTGCCTTTCTCTGCCTTACACCATAAACACAGSAACAGATGGAGTAAACACTGATTAAGACCTCCAAGGATCAATCTCCCATTTTGCCTATCAGCAAGAAGTATGGGAGCAATAATTCTCATTGTAACCTGTTGACTCTCWGGAATTTCTGAGGCTAACCATAACTACAATGTCCCATGAGTAACGGGGTCACAGAGTCCTTTSTGCCAGCTGCTGATTATCCTGCAATGTTGGAGGACTGGGAGTTCCTAGGTAAGAACAGGTGAACACCTACTCTTTCTATCTCCAGACAGTATTAGCAGCCACACTGATTAAACACCCTGTTTATGTTGTGTTGAACAGACCTCACCTTGACACATATCCAGAGTTCTTGGCATCACTCCAGCTGTTGTCTTTAATGTCTCCACAAGTGGGCTCATACTTACAATCAGTCTGACACTGTGTTTCAGACTCCTTCCGCAGCTAACAAGGATTTCCARAACAAGAACAAAACAAACAAACAAACAAAATCAACTCCTTGAGTGCCTGAGACTGGTTTGTACCCTAGATATGGCATTAAATAAATATCTCCAGACACGTCAGAAGCAGTCTAATCTGCTTGCTGAAGCAGTTAAGCAAATTGTATGTGGCAGCTGGCAGCCTTCACACACAGATTAAACAATAAATTTAGGCTTTTGATTTCGTTATCTCATTAGCTATTAACTTATTAATATTACTCATTGCAGAGTCCAAACTGAAAGAAACAGCTAGAAGAATTCCTCCTGCAGTTGGGGACTCAGAAAAAACCACTTACTCTGCTGTGAGGGTGGGGGTGGAAGAGTTTGCGCACAATGAAGGTTGTGGCCACGATGCAGAACACAATGGTGCCAACAATTTCCTTCCACCAGTGAAGCAGGAGCACAGGATCCTTCTTCCGAATGCTCTTGTAATTGGTGTCATCAAAAAACCTAACTGTGATCTGGTTGCTACGTTTATTCCTCTCCCTCTTGTAGTAGGGTAAGTAATAACCATTATCTGTGTATGAAGCACACAAAGAGGGCACAGATTTATTTGCAGGGACCTACAAAACCATTCTGGCTTCTCCTTAAGAGGTCTCCTCAACAGACAGGGGGTGTTTTTATCTCCATGCCCCATGATTTTACATGGCACATAAGTAAATTCAGTTAATTAAGGCTGTGGACAGAACTATGTCTCCCTAGCTTTAAACCAKAATAGCTTCCATAAGGAAAACTTGTGACAGCCATCCTGAGTCTCCAGCACTGTCAGTAAATTCTGAAAAAAGTACTTCCCAAGGTTTTTCCACTCCAAACAACTCTCAGTGGCAACAGCAGCAAACACAGCTCTTCAGCAGCAATTCCTGGCATTTTGTTGTGCTTTATGAGGCATTAAYTGCACCTACATCACAATCTGGAAATCCTAGTTTGGGCAATAAYTTCCTAATTCATTAAATATTAAAAAAATATACATATTTAAGGTCAAACAAGTGGTCATTTATTGAAATTCAAAGATAATAAAAGCTGGGTATTTAGAACACTTCYAAGTCTGAAACTTCACCTACCATATGGGTACTGCAGAACTGACAGAGCTCCATTGCTGTACTCCTCATGAGAATATTTGTCATTGCTGAGACACTTATCAAACTCATCAGAGCCCACCARCACTGGAGTCCTGGAAGGAGAATCTAAGCATAGAAAAGACAAAGTTTTCTGAGCTTTATTCCAAGTACAGACTGCTTATTCTGCTGATTATATGAAATGTCAATTGTTTGTAAAATTCTRTTCTCACATTAAYTYAAAGGGAACTTCAATTGCATAATCTTACAAAATGCCTCTTGAATCAGGCCATGAGAAGTAAATTTCATAGAAGGAAACATCAAGAAAGGTACTTTAAKGTAACAGTTACTTAATAATTCTCCCCCTTGATAAGTCAATTCAYTCATATTCACATCATTGCAAAAAAGGTCTTCCTCTTTTTGTTAAAAAATTTCATTAGGAAGACCCAATATTTCATTACTAACAAAGACCCTGTCAAATCCACGACATAAACCATTTAATTAGAAAAAAACAAACCCTTAATAAAGCACAGAGATATTCCTGAAGCAGTTTACAGTTGGAAACATCAGACTAGTTTGAAGCATACTGGAAACCAGAAAGATTGTCCTGTCTTTTCTGAGCTAAGGTAAAAAGTGAAACTCTGAATTGTTACTCACGGATTAAAGGYTTCCATTTGATTTTGGGAAGAGGAATAATTGCATTATCATTCCTGGATTCCAGAGCCTTKGGGTTGGTTGGGAATTTCTCAGAAATTCTGACTGATGATTGAAGATACAACTGGCCCCTGAACATACCTRAGTAATAAAGGACACATGTTAGTCTTCAGACTTAGTTCTCTTCACCCCTGGAATAAAACTGTCAAAAAAACTGGTTCAAAAAAAATTTTTTTGAAAATATTCTTTCATGTTMTGTGAACCTGAGATACTGACTCTGATTGCTAGGCTGGATGAAGTAGTATCTTTCCCTCTGTTCTAGCAAGGCAAGAGTTCAGGACACCTCATTTTWACTGCTGGAAAGCTGATGCTGCAGGAAAATGCCAGCAATTTTTAAGAACTATAAAGGAGTTTGGGATTTGCAGAAGTRAAGACCTCATTCAAACTTCCTACCCTTGTTAATGCTGCACAAAACAGCCATTACCAGGAAGGCTGGAACAACCTAGCTTCTTCCTAGTGGTATTCTTTACCTGTTACTCTAACCATTAATTGGAAAGCTAAGAGGTTCAAAGACTTAAAGAAAATCTAAGGCAAACCAAGTCTTGGAAAATTAAAGCACATTTACTTCCCAGAGACAGACAGCTGAGGAGGAGAGCCACTCTATTTCAAATTGTCACAAACCACATCCAGTGAACCCTGACAGCTGGATGAAAACTAAGCCATGTAAAATCTTCTCTGCATTTTCTTCACAGTAAGTTACTGCAATCAGAGTACAAATTAATGGGCAATAAGGCTGTCAACCTGTCTTCTAGAGTTTCAAGACTTTTAGTCATCTCCAATGTACTGAAACTACAAAGCAATGAACATTTCAGAATCAAAATGGAAAAGATTTATGGGTTTGAAATCTACCAGTACAGAAAGATTTGCTTTACTACAACCTCAACAGAGAAATGAATAAATGTTTACTACAGAAAATGCTGTAGTTGGTGTCTCACCCAAATAGACACTGGATTCTGTGGCCCCTCTGGCAGCTTCCACAAGATCTTCTTCATCTTCCAGTACTTCATTRTTTGCTGTGTAACTCGTGTCATCAAACAGACTGATTGGGATTACTTTGCCATCCTTAAGCAGCCATGCAGAAGCAATTGGAGTGCAAAACTGAAGGGGAGAGAGGTAACTGGAAAATTAATGTTGTATTAATGAGCTATTAAATAAGAATAATAAAATACAAAGTGCTTAAATCTCTTGTTTAACTTTTTGTAACACATGCAGCTCAAAGTCAGAACTTCAGTTMAAGAATTACAAGCAGATGTGTGCTCCTTTACAAAGACAGTGCCTGAAACCAAAGATGAAAGACATCTTCAAAACACCTGKTTTTGTGATATTTAATATTCTGTCTTTCCCCCTACCTGGTATTCCCATTCCAGATGTCCTCCTCTTCTGTTAAAAGCCATCACCTTCCAGTCAGCCACAGAGACCTTTATCACTGTGTCTTTCATCATAGCCTCCTGCTCATCCACATCTGAAATGATTTTTGTTTCTTCTTTGTTCATAGTTGATTTAAAATTGCTCTCAATGTATCCTGCTCTAGTTTCAAGATCTGGGACATAGCGCAGCTCAAAGTGACCAACACTGAAATTCCACCTCAAAGAGAAAGAGAAAACCTTTGTAGAAACAGCTTTTATTTTCCAGGGAAGTCCCTACTCCTCTGTGCAGATCTCTAAACTGAATTATCTATATTTGGCCCGTATTTTCACCACTCTAAGACTGTCAAATGAACAAAACTGTACCAGGAGGGCAGTGCTAATCCAGAACACAAATCAAACAAGCTGAGAAATGTTGTCCARCATGATGGGTGAACTGAGAAAGAAGCTGGTAAAGTAGGGCCAATGGCATTAAAGGTTTAATGTATGAGGGGGGAAATTAAAATCATTGAGTGCTACAGCTGGGTCTGCTCAGTAAGAAAACATTCTGAACTGMTGAAAGCAGTAAGTACAAAGCTCTTAGGAAGCAGCATTCTAACAAGCCATTTTTCTCTTCACTAATTAAGTGRATTTAACTGGAAATATAAGATTTTTCAAACTGAGAAAGGGACAATGCTTTTTTTGTTTAACCCCACATACAACCTAAAACAAATCCCTTGACAGRTACTTCATGMAASCAGGACTGCTCATGTCCCATAGATWAACACCAAAAAAAGGGCAAATGTATAATAAAATGTGTAAGATGCACTGTTTTCCTGCACAGCAAAAAACTCTTCAATTCTTGTAAACCTACAAAGATACAGATGGGAAAAGCATGGCATGTTTGTCTTGGACAGCATGAAGGGGTAAATAYTTCTTGAACAGTGTATTTGGGTACCTAAAACCATGGTAAAGAATCAGTCTGGCTCTTTAAAGAATTAACACCCTTATGGTAAAAGTTTGGCATATTTTATACACTCAGTCGATTTGTTAAAGATGCTACTTTCTCTGGATTAAAACCCCAGATGTTTCCTACCCATCCTGTGTCACCAGGAAAGCACCTCTGTTTCTCACCACAAAGACAGCAGGATTCTGGGACACAAGACTAAATACTATGGTTTCCACATACCTCTCCTGGCTAACATCTCTCTCCAAGAAATACAGAAACCAAGATTTATCCTCTSAGACATCTGATCTGTTAATCTACTGATTAGGTGGATTAGGTTCTCAATAGGTTCTCTCTGATGAGCTACAAATTCACAACCTGTCACATCCTACTGCAGACAGAAGAGGGAGCAGGGGAACAGGGAATGACTGGTTCTCCTCTATGTTGCTGGGCAGTTACTTGTATCTATGCACAGAACCCAGCTTTTAAAGTTTGTGTTTTATCAAGTGGGTTTGAGTTTGTTTTTCCAGAAAACACGTCTGTAATTTTGATGGATTAAAACTTCAATGTGACAGCGTTGGAAAAATCACAGATTGAACCAGTTTCCACAGCTTAGAAAGAACAGACCACCTACATTATGGAATGATCAACATACATTTAAGAATGATTTAAATTACCAACTTCAAATGAAAGCTTAAGACATCATGTATAACCCCCTCCCCAGTGACAGCTCCCATTAGTAGGTAAAGAACCTTTAAGTGAGTAGATTTATAAGACTTTGAAACTGCCTCCTCTTGTACAAAAGCAACAGTTAGAACCAACATCATGGTGACATTTGCCTTGTGCAGTACAGCAGTGACAAACTTTTCTGAGGTGAGTAAGGACAAGAGAAGCAGCTGCGACCTGACTCCAGCTTTCCTGTCTCCCCATCAGTATGGGAGTGTTCCTGAGCAGTTCCCAGACTCACTTTTCATTGCCACTGCGTGGCCCCACAGCTCTGACAGTTTTCTGGGTGCGGTGCAGCAGCAGMGTCTCCTCCTGCTCCGTCTCCTCGTCGTCCCAGCGGCGGCAGCCCACRGCTGAGCAGATGTACTTCACCTGGGGGACAAGGCAGGCTCACAAGGGAAACTTCAAATGTCATCAACTGCACTACTCAAAGCTAACAACCCTTACAGCCTGTTCTTGGCTGGCAGGCAGTTTGGAATGCCTTGACTTTAGATGTTCCACTGGAGGGATGYTGAAAAGCCTGGTTTAAGAGATAACGGCTTTTCAGAATGAAAACTTTCAAAGGGTTCCAGGAAGTTTACAGTCTGTGGTATTTTGTGRCTGTACTTTGCATGTACTTCTAACACAAAGAAATCTGAGCTCTCTCTTTTCCCACTGTTTCTATGGACATCAAAAGAACTTTCCTGCAAGACCCACAGCATAATTCTGCTTTCATGTCATATTTGTCTCAGCATAACTCTATCAGCTTCAAATGAAGGACTACTGATTTATATAAAATACMACAGAGCCTTCCCCCTTTGCCTTGTCAGCTATTAAAAGGAGAAGAAAACCTTAATGAACTCTCACAGTCCCACAGTTTCCAACAGTCCCAATCTCAAACAGAATTCGCATTATATGACAATGCTAGAGGGATGAAACTGCTCAAACTCTCAGGAAGAAAGMGTCAGGCACTATTTCTCTAAGAGGCAGCTTTGCTAYTGTRAGCATAAGCCAGGAAAACAGAACSAAAAATTTCCCCTTCTGAGCACTGGAGGAGGAGGAGCCTGTTGGTGCACAGGGCCCTCTGCTACCAGTGAGGAAATCAAAAGGAATTCATCAACTCTGGTCTGGGGTCTGTGCTCTTTATCATTAATGATTATTCCACACCACACCATAGAAGTGTTCCACATTAAAATGTATGGTGAAAATGAAAAAGAAAACACCACCCTGATTTTCTTGAAAACCAACGCTGGGAACTTTAAAGTTTTTTTAACTGAATCTATTTTTAACCTGTTTTAAAATGCAATGTTTCTGAATCACCAAATGTCTGTTCTTCACTACACAAATTATCTATAAGCACTTCAATGACATCTGACACTTTCAAATATGACTTAAGGATATAAGAACTTCTTCTGATAGTAAACACAACTAAAAGTCCTTAACTTTTGCATACGTTGAATTTTTTTCTGTCCTCATTAGTTTTGAAAAATCTGCAGTTAGTTGTAAAAAAGGTGTCACCTAAAGCATTTATTTAGCTGAACTGCAGTCTACTTCAAGCAGAGCCAGATGATAAAGCTGAACTCCTACAGAAAGGGGTCATTCCTCTTATTCTCTTACGCATATGCTATGGTGACAAACCCCCTGTCCCTTCCCTTGTGCTGGCTCTAGCACTCCCTGATGCCCTGCTACAGCTAAGCCATCACAAAACTAACCCAGTAAGAAGTGAACAGTGCTCTGCTGGGTTAGCAAATGGTGACACAAGGGTTAAAGCCAGCACAGGGGGCAGAGCAGGAGGAGACTGCAGTGCCACCTACTGCAGCCCACCAAGGCCAGGTTCTGCCCTTTTGTGCCCTGCACTTAAACCCTTGAGCTTGCACCACAGTTTAAACCTCAGGAGTTACCTGTTTGCAAGGCAGAGCTCAAAACACACAGACACAAACACCTTTCCAGGTTCTTACCTTCCCTGAATAGGAGCTCAGTCCATAGGTGGTCAGAGACTTTCCCCCCACTAAGACGACGTCCTCGCCAAATTTGTAGGATGACTCCAGAAGAGATTCAACAGTGAAAGGAACAGCTTCCATGCTCTCTCGATCCCGATCCCACTGGAAGAGGTCCCCATCCAAGGAAGGGATAATCATCTTGTTCCCAAACACCTAAAATAATTGAATTCAAGGTTAGCTACGATTCAACCATCATTTTATCAAAACATGCAGACCACAAATGGCAACAGAAATGCTGTGTAAGTCCAGTGCCCTAATGGCTTTGTATCTCAGAGTCCTGTTTTTCAAAGTTATGCTGAAGACAGAAAACTTTCAGGCATWCAAATCAGATCCATATTCCACTATTCTTAGTTAAAAAACAGTTCAGTGTGTGACACTTCTTCAAAACATTTGAAAGCTCGATGAGTTGACAGGTTTCATCCAAAACTGCAGAAAATATGATGTGGGTTGAAGCATTCTCCAAGAGACAGGCACTGGTTAAAGTGCAAAGTTTTGCAGATTATTTGTGATAGTTTCAAGATAGAGTAATTTTGAAAGTACAGCTGAGGCTGTTTTCATGATTAATGCCTATTCCAGAATATCCAACTTTCCGTAAAGCAGAGAGAACAATTACCACTGAGATCAGAGCTCACATTTCACCTTTGCCTCTCCACTTAAATCTGACTTCTCCTCAGAATTTCTTCTCTTTAAGCACACTGCTCCTTTAAAAATTGCCTGGCTTTCCCCTAAACACACGAGTAAGAAAAAAAAAAATCTCCACTGGGATACAATATTTCATCCATTACACAGAGATTTTCAAGGAGATCCTGGTTCGGAAGTATGAGTCATTGTCAGTGAGTACTGAGGGACTTATTAAGAAACTCATTATCAGCATGATGGACCATAACTAATGCTGTGGAGCCACAGTGGCTGTGCCCATCAAGAACAGTGAGAAGCTGTAATCCACATAATCTTAGCTTCTGAGGATATGGATTAACATGGGAGGTTTTAGTGCTTTTTCAGAACCTCTGTCCATTTGGGCAGTACCCTACAATTTAACTGCATTAAATTCGGGTACTTGACACATTAGGAATTAAAGACTGCTTTTGGTACATGTGTATTAGTCACTTGGAAAAAAATATTCCTGCTCAGACTCCAAAGCACAGATTTACAAAGTGGTACAAAAGATGCAGAAGGCTTCTTGTTATTATTTCTGGAGCCACTGTGAGGAAACCACATCTTCTGCATGATTCAAATTCCATGTAACATGGAACTTTTTGTTCCTCTAACTGGGTCAGAGTCGAGCAAACAGCATTAAGCAAAGTTGGGATTCACCAGAACAGGGAGGAAAAAACAGATGTTGTAGAGGTGTGCATGTCATGGCTAGTACCTCCTCATGCATTGCTCAACACACCTCATCTAAAGAGAAAATTCAGGTGAGTTACCCKACATTGTTGGTATTTAAGATCCCTAAAGGATCCAACACTGATGGTTTCCAGCTTTGAAAAGCCTCATGATGACAGACAATTGAAATAAAAACTCCAGTCAGGAGCACAATGTGTAATTGGAGAGATGATAAAAATAAACCCCTGAGATTAGCTGTGAAGCTCTATACAAAGCAAAATTAGGTGTGTTCTTTCCCTCTCAGCTATTTACTTGATGGCAATAAAGGCCAAGCATCCTGGAAAAGACATTGCATGTGATACACAAATGTTGCATTATGGCCTACTATTGAGAAGGAAAAATAAACACACACAGCCCTAAGTACACACACACAGAAATAAACCAACAAAAAAGCAAAGATTCCAGTGGGGGGTGGGGGGATGTACATATAAAGCAAACAWGTAAGGTTTATATAAACATTCATATTCAAGAGCAACCTTGTGGTCTTGAGAAACAAAAGACTGGATAGATTTGKAAAACACCTTTTTAAAACCAAAATGCCAGAGCCAAAATTGCAGCTGTAACCATGGTGGAATTGCCTTGTTAAAACATTCAACACAGAGGAGTAATACCACAAAATGTTTCTGTAATAYATTCTTTCAGAAGCCCATAATAATTCTGATGACAACTTTTAGCCTGTGCAGCTGTTACTTTGCATTAACAAATCTCTGAATGGATCTGCACATGATCCATACACATGTAAGTAATCTGAAGGCCCATGGCAGTATGAGATACTCTGCTCCAAGGGCTGGAGACCATTCCATGGTTTGTGAGAAATGGAGAATGCAGTGTGAACTGCTGAGGAATTGCTGCTGAGCAAGAAGACTCTGTGGGCAGGCTCTGGGGACAGTGTGACACATGTCACCTCAAGGGCCCCCCCTGTCCCAAAGCTCTTGCTCCTGGGCCCAAGGAGGAAATTTTCCACCAGCAAACAACGCACACACAATTGGCCATGTCTGGGAACCACACCCGAATTTCCAAGAGGCATGAAGCTGACTCAGCAACACACACCTGGATACTCCCAATATATGGACCAAATCAGGTTATGGCTTTGAAAATTCCCTGACAGTGGCTCTGTGCCTGCTCAAAAGCTCGGTCCCCATGAGCTGCAGAGGACAGATGACACTGTTGGTCAGTTCTGCTGATCACCTGTCCCAACTCCCAGCATTGAGGGGAGGGCATCCACAGGAGCAGCACGTCCTGGGTGACACTGGGAGGGMAAAGCTGAGAAAAGACACAGCTGCTGTCCAGGAACACAGCAGCCAAGGGAGCACAGGCAGCAGCAAGAGCTGTTGCAGTGAAGGACAATGCCAGAGCAGGAGTGGGATAAGGTTAAACTGACCCTAAGTGCAAGTGAGACATTTGGGTTACAAACCATTGAAAATGAGCTATTTCACTACAGAAACAGAACAGGGAGAAAAAAAATCRCCTTCTTTTAAGATTACTCTATCTGTAAGTGGATTACATGACAAAGTGCTGACAAGAGACAGCACCTCATTACCACGAAGGTCTTCTTTTAACAAAATAGCTTTATTTGAAGAATTGAGTAGGTATGCAAATGTGCCACTTGCAGGTGCCCACACACATGTGTAACAAAAGGCATTTGTGGCCACTTGTGGTGACATCTGTTTTCAAAAGAGCAGTTCAGCCAGAGGCTTTGGAAGGACATTAATAACAACAACCACCTGAATTATGCAGCTCATTCTTTAGCACATCAGAAGCAGAAAAGGGACTTTCCTTGAAAGTACTAGCAACTAGCATCGGCATGCAGCTCAGGTAAAGGAATGACATCATTCCTGTATCTCAAAAGCATTACCTCATCTCCTAATCCAAGGAGTGAGTCACCCAGGCAGTCAGCTGCAAATCTCTTGGCACAGAAAATGTAGGTTACCGCGATGCACTTACACATTCCTCTGATCTGTCAATGTAAATAGCTATTTGTTCAGCTTCACCGGTCAGCAATATGGCACATAATTGTTAAGTGGCTTGTCTTTCAGAAGTAACACTTAAAAAAAAAGCCCCCCCGTTAAGTGTGGAGCCCTAAATGAGCCGCTGCTCTTTTGCTCATTAAGAGTTTTGCAGCGCAAGTTCTCCATTGGCTCTGCGCGGGGCTCTGCAGCCCTATCAGCGGCGCGGGCTGCGCAATCTCCAGGCCGACGGGTGAGGTAATGCAGTTTCTAAAAAGCCTCCACAAAAAAGCAAAAAGCCATAACGATCCGGAATGGCACACGCTTCCAGGGAATTTGCTGTCTAGACTCTTTACTGGAAAGGAGGGCACCCTACGCCAGGTGCCACGGCAGGTTGGTCGGCGCAGGAAGCCGCTGATTTACAGCGGTGGAGAGAAGAGAAAAAGAAAGAAAAGGAAAAAAAAMYTGTGTAAACAGAGATCAAAACAAGCTGAAGTACTGAAGCTTCCAGGAGCTGTTTAGCAGCAAGCGTGACATTCTACCCCCTTCCTAACGCTCTTTATCGTCTGAAACAAAAATCAAGCCTGCTCACGTGCAGACGCATCTGAGCCAAGKCTGCTGCCAAAACAGTCAATATTATTGTTTACAGATGGGCTGGACCATCTACTAACTCCAAGGAAATAACCACGCACGAGTGAAATATTTCCCTTAAAATAGGATTTTATGTCGTTATGTTTTTCTAACACTTCTGCTTGTAGCTTTCAAATGTTMCTGTTACTATAAGCTGCAAGAGCTTCATTCCAGTTACCAATTAACTAAAACCAATCTGCATGATCTTATATGATCAGGATAGCAGGTTTTTTCCCCTCTATGATTATCCCTACAATAGGATCACTCACAAACAGGATCAAAGCCAACATCAAGCACACTCTTAAGAAAACTACTTCTCACTGAGAACTATGTCTTTTAAGCCTCTTTAAAACTAATCTAGGCAACATATTAGAAGTCTCATATGGCAGCTTTATTCTGAAGGGTAGAAACAAGAGTCTGCACAAAGAAATCTGGGAAAGTRAAGGCAAGCTAATATGCTGCACATTAAAAAAACAAACAAAAGCACAAACCCACAGACAGACAGTAACACAGGTATCCCTACTATAAATGTTTACAGATTTTTCAGGTAATACAGATATAGATGCACACAATTTTTTAAGATGTCCCTGGTTTGGGCTGGTCTGGAACTGATTTATTGTATGCTCTTTTTTATTATGCATGCAGGAAGGTCACCTGCATAGAGCCATGGGATTATGACTTCTTTCCAACAGAAGAGGTTATTTCTCCTCTTCACCTCMGATTTCAGGATGCTGATTCATCTGTTTTGCCTCCAGCCACCTGCAGAAATCCTGAAGCACAGGGCACTACAAGGATGACATGTACTGTTACTAACAGGCAAAGCCAAATCAAACAGCAGCACACTGGGATGAAGGGGCCATGGATGAGACTCTTCAAACTTCTGCAAGGCCCACAACATCCCCAATTCCCTAGGAGAACAAAGATCCAGACATAAGCACAATCTTCTGAGAAAGAGAGGCTGTTGAGCTACTCCACTGCCTAAAGCACTGGTAAAAGAGCAAAGTATTCTTCAAAACACACAGGGCTGTTCAAGCAGCCAGGAAAAAGAAAACTGACTGTGAAGGGAAGTCCATGATTTACATCAGTAAAACAACCTGAGACATGTTCAAGGGCAATGAGGAAGCTGAGGTAGGAAATTCCAACAGAGAGGTTGTTGTTTGTGTTGAAAAGTTTTTCTTCTTGTGAGTACCACTACTTCTGCTTTCACAACTGCACTTGTTTACAAAGTGCAGACCTGTCCTGGCCACCTCCTGTGCCTGTTAAGCACTGACCATGCCCARACCACCTCTGAGAGCAGGACTGTGAGAGAGGCTGCACCTGGATATGAGATAAGCAGTGTTTTATTGAGCTGTTTACAGGGGTGGGGTTATGTGGCCTTTTCCTCTGCAGAGGTGAGAAGCAGCCAGTGCCAGGGTGGCACATCAGAGAAGCCATGGAAATAGGCTTCAKCTCAGCTGGGGTGTGACAGCCTGAAAGAGCACACCAGGTCTGCACAGCAACAGTGAGCAGAGATGTTTCTCAAAGCCCAGGCTGATTTGTGCCATCAGGCTCTACAGCTCACCCAGCAACAGTTCACAGCATCTMTCAAGTGACCAAACCTGGTCCCTGACTCCTGCCTACATTATGTACTTTATGACACAAGTTTACATCTGTTCAGTCTTTCTTCCCCTTCCATCATCCCCCATACTCCACAAGTTGGTAGTTTCGATTTCATTTTTTCGTGAATGCATGGAGAACAGTAGTAAATTCAACTTCTGTGGGCCTGGATTTTCTGTGTGAGTGTGGGAAGTGATGCTGYAACCCTGTGTCTGGATGAGTACTAGAGAACTCATTTCAAAACTCCTTTCTTCTCTCTCTTCAAAGCAACACCTGCAACATCCTCCTGACAACTTTAATAAAAGMCTAGAGCTGGTATCTCTGTCATGATTCTACACTTCAGATTTTAAAATCTGATCAGGTGTAAGCACCAGGGTCCCRACAAAACTGTCTTTTATACGAACAGTGTAAGAATCAACAGATGACAGCAGCACAGCAGCTTGAGACTTACACTCTCCAGCATCAGGGGCACAGTTCAGCTTGAGTTTGTTCTTAAAAGGATGATTCCTGCTCTGCCCGCCCCTGAAGGGCCATACAGGAAATCTGAGAASTGCAGTGTGCTAACTAGACCACCCCAGCTTCAAAAGAGATCAGGAACCCAATAGTGTTTGCTGCATGATCACACAGACCCTTCCTCTGAAGACAAGCAAACTGAAATACCATCATTACTTTAATCACAGTCAAAGAAGACTTGAGGCTTTAAGATACAGAGATGCCAGCCTGCTCTGCTGCCATGGTAACAGACTTTTAAAAACTGTTCTCCTTAATAATAMTAATAAAAAAACCCAACTGCACGGYGCTTTAAGAAAGACTTTATTTTGACATTATTCCATCCCCCTCTTTTACATGRCAAGTTTTATTAATAAGACTGCAAGTCTTCTGAAACTTAAGAGCAGTGCTTTCTGAGACTAACTGGTGCTGCTGCTACTGAGCCCATCACTGAGCTCCTTGAAACTATCAGCACATAAGGGAGTAGTGGAAAAAAAAAATTACCCTAAGCCTTGCCTTTGCAGAAACAGGCCCTACACAGAAGTTTATCAGCCACCATGGCAAAAYTGGTACTTGTATTTGGTTTGYATGGCAAGGCTTTGGTARTGGGGGGCTACAGGTGTGGGAAGAACCCCACAGTGGAGCAGGGGARAAGTGTGAGGGGTCCTCCCCTGAGGAGGAASAAGTGGCAGAGACAAGGTGAGCTGAACTTACTGCAGTCTCCATGCCCCATTCCCCTACACCACTCTGGGGTGAGGGGAGAGAAAATCAGTGTGAAGTTAAGCCTGGGAAGAAGGGAGGGGTGGGGAAGGTGTTCTTCAGATTTGGKTTWATTTCTCCTTATCYTGCTCTGGTTTTATTGGTARTACAACTGRTTTCCYTGAGTCAGGTTTGCTTTGCCCATGATGGTGCCTGGTGAATGMTYTCTCCCTGCCCTTATCYTGACCCAYGAGCCTTTTCAACAGAGTTTTCTCTCCCCTGTCCAGCTGAGGAGGGATGTGACATTGTGGCTTTGKTGGGYACCTGGCATMCATGCAGGGACAACAGCASAAGCTCGTGGCACTTCAGSAGAGCAGGATKYAAACTGATCTCTGCTGACCCTGTGTGTTTCCTTCCCCTGGCCCTGCATGGACAGGATGGGTTTGCAGAGAAGGACACAGAGTCCACGTGAAAATCTAAGTCACAGAGCAACTCCTATAGGAAAAGARCCCAAATCAGGAGAACAGAACACAGCAAATCACAGTCTCCTCTTTCAAGGATGCAAAGAAAGAGTGCATGAAACACACAGTGAGTCTGACAAAGATTAATAGTTACCTCCTTAAGGAGCACAAAGTCCAGAAGAAATTCGGAAATGAGATGTCAGTGGCTGTGCTGCTAGAGGAATGATTTGCTAAACTGCCTAAAATGCTTAACCCTTGAAATGGGCCCTTCTTTATATAGATAAAGATATAGCCTGAAAGTTAAAAAAWGCTCAAGGGCAGAATAAATTACTTTTGTGTATTGGACAGCTGAATTCCAACTATCCAAGTTATCYCTCACCTGAAACTGATATTTGTCTAGGTASTAGAGTTGATCCATTTTAGTATCTGTAAACACCAAAACTGCTGAAGAGCCAATACAAAACATGCAGTGGGCCATACACAATTATTTTACAAGCTCTCTTCCTGCCCTTATCTCAACCCAGGAGGTGAAGGATCCAGACCACAAGACTTGCAAGAAATGGCTGAGAGAGCTGTGGTTTGTTAGCTTGGAAAAAAAAAAGGAGGTTCAGGGAAGACCTTACTTCTCTCTACAACTACTGAACAGAAGTTTTAACCAGGTGAGAGGAGTCAGTCTCTTTTCCCAAGAAACAAGTAATAGGATAAGAAGGAAAGGGCTCAAGTTCCATCAGGGAAGGTTTAGATTGGCTGTAAGGAAAACTTTCTTCACTGARAAGATGGTCCAGCATTGGAACAGGCTGCCCAGGGCAGTGGTGGAGTCACCATCCCTGGGGAGATGTAAAAGCCTTGTGGATGTACCACATTAGGATGTGGTTTAGTGGTGACCTTGGSAGTGCAGRGTTAACACTTGGACCTGGTAATTCTGTAATCTTAGAGGTCTATCCCAACCTAAACCATTCTGTTATTCTACTATAATGAGAATAAAAACCCAGAGGCAATGGGAATTAAAAACCCTTTCAATATTTGGAGCATTTTGACTGTGAGCCTGAGATGAAAGCTGGTCATACACAGAGTGACTGAGAAACTTTCCTGGCTCTGCTCAGGGCACAGCATCACCTGAGGACTGGGGCTGAGAGCTTTGGTATGGCACAAGCCACAACATCCTGTGCTGTAGCTGCTCACGTGTCCCCTGCTGGAAGTTGTCATCCTCCAAAAGGCCCTTAAAGCACAGAAAGGACACGTGTCAGCACCTCCTCAGGGCTCCATCCCTGCTAACCACACGTGTCAGCAAGGCAGCCACTGAGCTGCAGCTACAGGAAGTCGTTTGGGCTTTTTAGGTGAACAGGACACCAAWCTAAGAGGACTGAAGATGTGCACTTTTGATAAATACAGAACACCACTTTGCCTAAGCAACAGCTCTACTTGTGATGATGGTATGATGGTGCTGCATCACACTAAGCACCAACTCAGCTCAGGTAGCTGTCAGCAATTCCCCTTTTTACTCAAGTTCACMATTTCCCACTAAAAAAAGTTGGTTGTGTTTCCTGTAAAAGCACACTTCTAGCTGTCAGGGTACTTTGAAACAATTAATCTTTTACTGATGACTTTTTGTCCACTAAACAACATCAGAAGTTTATTTTCAGGAGAATTGTAAATTATGTTTTATTATCACCAAGAAAGCAATAAAAATCTGTACTCAGAAATGCACAGGTCTCTCTAGTGAAGTTGTTGCCTGTCACCTCTTCATGCACACGTGTTTCCAGCAACAGAATTGCTAAGAACCACTTGTGCCATCAGGAATGCTGATCCATCCCTGTAGTTAAAGAGTAGTCACATCCATYCTCTTCCTGCAAAACACAGGCTCCACTCCCTCTGACAGCCCTAATAAGCCTTCTCTGCCTSAATTGCAATTAGAATTTATCTTCCTTTGAAGTACAATTCTGGACACTCACTTCTTATTCATTATGAGCTTTTCCAGGACCATTTAAGACACTAATCTGTCTCTCTCTACCCGCAGGCAAGGAAGAATCACATTTCCTTCCCCTGCAGAGGAATGGAGATGGCAGCTGATAACCTGTCACGGGATAGCTCAGTGCACAGTTTTCTCAGTTTTAAACTGATCATCACCAACCTTCAACAACAAACCCACTGTTATCAATCCCCACACCTTGTATTTCATTTAGCACAGTTTAATTTCRTGTCTATTATAGAAAACCTGTACAGCTGAGAACCAGCTGATGTGCCAGTCTTTCTCTACAGGAATGACACCTCCAATGAGCTAGCATCTGGTGGTTCTACACATCTCAGTAGTACACAGAAATAAAGGTCACTACAGGACACTAGAATACTCTTTCAGACAACTAAAATTATTCCAGTTTACCTACAAGGAAACATGTTTTCCCTGGTTTAATCACCTCAATAACCAGACCAGTGATTTACACTCTGCCTGCTTGAAAAGAGTGGCAATTCAGTGCTTTACATCTGCTCAGAACATATTACAGCTGRAAAGTAATTTTACAGCATGAATAGATAATTTTTAAATTTTTAATCTTTGTTGAGTAAAACTGTCCTTTAAGAACCTTTTGTACACACTCAAACACCTCAGAGAACCAAGCTGCTATTCTCTGAAAGTCTGACCCTCCTGCAAGCTGCCTGGATAGTGCTGAAAACTCTTCCCACTGCTAAGCAGGAAAGATTGATTCTGTTGCTGGTGTGTCCCATTCCAGCTGTCTTCAGATGCACCCGAGATTTAACAGCAAATTTAGACAGAGGTATTAATTTTTAAGCACAATTCAGAACAAAGACATTTTCTCAGAATGTGTAGTTTGAAAAGAATCTCCTTTTTCTTTGGCCAGTGAATGTTAGCAGAATCAGAATCATTTTATGCAGGATTAATATCAATTCCTAATATTCATCACTGCATTTAACAACTGCTGTAATAACCTTTTCAGTGAAAACACTCAAGTGTCTGACAGTCATAAGTGTTCCCCACCCATATCCAAGACAAACACTATCAGCTTTTCCTTGGATGATATTTACAGTGACTCAACCGAAAAATAACTATACTAGAAAGCCATGAACCAAACAAACACAGAAGTTTTACTCAAACTAATAAAATACTGCTGCAGCAGTGCCATTAAGTGGTGGGTGAGACTTTCCTAATTCTTTCAAAGGCATTGTTAAATTATTTACCCTCCCTGAACCTCTGGGAGGGCACATGACAGAATTCACAATTCAAGCCCCTCAAAAGGCATTTTGACCTCTTGCCTTGCCCTGAGCCATTTCAATGTGGATTTTGCATTTTCTTCTATTCCAATGTAAGAGGTCAAAGGGTGGGAATTGCTGAGTTTTCTCCTGTGTTCCCAAAGCAACCCAAGACAGATTTGKGCTCCTCTCTGGCTTGTCTGGGCACAAGAGTTGCCTTATCCAAAGTGCAGGCAAGTCAGTACCTCAGAGTGAGTCCAGGTGTCAGGACACTTCACAGCAGAATTCTGTGTTTCTTTTGGGAAACCAAAGCACTGAAAATTTGGAAGGGTTTGTGATGCAGAGAAAGGAAAGGAAAAAGAAAGAAGATACACTCATACTGTAYATTAAATCCAGTCACTAGTGGAGTTCTTGGAGATTTCAAAATCCTTTTCCAACTCACTGCTCTAAGCAAAAAAGGAACAATCTGCTCAAWGTCTCTGTGGGTTTGCTTCACCAACAATGCAGTGAGTTTTCAGATTACTTCAGTATTACAACAATTTATTTCAAATTACAACTTCTTCACCTCCCCATATTTCTCTGGAGAAAAAAATGCAAGAYTATGCTATTCCATAAAAATATTCCACTTCTGTGTACAAAAAAGATGACACAGATGTCTAAGTCTGTAAAAAAGTTGATTTTATGTGGCTATCACAATAAAAAGGTGTRTTTATGTTTATATGTATATAGATACATACATACACCCAATGCAATACAAAGGTCATGAGAGTCTTTATTGCAATAAGGATGTTGACAGATTTGGTGACATGACATAATCAAATTATTCCATTTTTCCAGGATACAGTGGTATGTTTACTCTGACTGCTATAAATGTCAGCCTTGAGAGCTGAAACTGATTTTGTCCCATGATCTTCAATGCCTCAAATAAGGAAATAAGATGCTTACTTAGGGATTAGTCTGTAACAGCCCAAGCCTACCAGGTACTTTTATCAAATCCATCCCAGTGTAGCCTCTGCCCAGAGCACTGAAACAACTCTGACTGGTGCCCATTAAGTAATTTAGTATAAAGCTTGCAGGTAAATKAATTAATCATCCTCATCAGCAAACTATGTGCTATGAACCCTTCCCACTGCTTCTAAAGCAGTTCTCTACTTTCACTATAATTAATCATCATTATTTCAACATGCTGCTTTCTCCCAAAAGTATTCTTTTCTAAGTATGGACAGTGTATTAATTACAAACTCAAATTTTAAAGAGCAAAGTCTTTTTATTAAAATTAAGCTCCCTTTTAGAAAAGYTGTCATGCAACAATTTTAGTGTGAACTTCATCAGGCAATCTTTATGTGCAGGTAACAGGAAAACCTGGAGCTGTAACCAGGCTTTTACAGAGRAAGGTTTTCCATTTTAAAACAGTGRAAAGGGAAACAGAGTTTTTCAATTCTCACACACAAGCCTGAACTGCAGAGTCAACTTTTCGGCATTAGCACCCCAACTATGATTTGTTTATGTTGGAGCTTAGAACCAAGGAAAGAATTTTAGCATTTTAGTTACCCAGACACACAATTAATACTTCAGCAGCCTYTCCTTTCTAATTGATCTGTTCACATGACAAATGATGAACATCTCACTTGTCAGTGTCTTAAGCAGTAGTTTCAGGATCTGAAGCGTTTGACAGAGCTGCTGGAACATTTGAAATTTCACTGCCTCACTTTCCTAATTAACACATGAGCTCCAGACAGCCAGGTTGACATTTTACAGTTAGGCAAAGGAAGTTAACTACAGTTCTGTTAAACACTTAAACTTTGAAGATCTAATGYCTATTCTCAAAAGGCACTTGGAAATTAAATAAATGCTTCTGCACCAGGACTTGGAACTACAGTTCATTATACTCACACTTCAGATAGTTAAAAAAAACCTCATCAAAACAATTAAGACCCAGCAGCACCCACTTTCCTTGCTCTGAAAGAACACAGATCTTTGTCACTGCAAGTGAAACAGTTTCTCATCTGCCATTTCTTGCAAGAAGATGTAATTTAACAGCTTACATAATGTTTTATGCTTTATGATGAAAATTGTGGTTGCTAGCAGAGAAACCTTTGTTACTTCAGAAATGCTGGAAGAGGGAGGAGAAGCCTCAAGACTCAGTTTGAGAGAATAAAACTCAACAGGTCACATGCCCACATCAGTATTTTGACCCAAACCAGAAATTTCCCAGCAATTTTAATGAGGTGAATTAGTCACTTAAGTAAGTATCTAGATACTCTGCATGAAGTCTTTCAGCTGATTACTGACAGCAGATTAAACATTTAAATATTTAAATGCAGTTTATTCAGAGTATTCATCACTTTTCATCATGTTTCTTGTTAAATTCTGTCTTAACAGCATTTGTTTACATGACAGTAAGAAGTCTAAAAAAGGCCCATATTCATAATGCTTAACAGCTTCTAAAAGGCCAAAATGACCTTTTCCTTCCAAAATTAGTTATCTCATGAGCTCTCATCTTAACTGCCAAAATCCCTCAGTGTCYTTGGCCACAGCTGTAGAAATTAAACAATTTGAAAGCTCATCTGAAAGTTCAACTTCCTCAATCCATAACAAATGCTCTTTAAAAATGTRTTTTTATGACAGCCACAACCTACTGACTTCTAATCACAGAAGGGAATTAAATATCACAGGGACAAACTACTATTTTTGCTGTCTAGACCCCAACCTGTCATTTCTACAGTYATACCACGTTGGAAAAATATCAAAACCCTGGACAGACAGTTGAGTGACAAAAGCTATATTTGCAAAAACACTTCTATCATTGGAAATGCWTGCACTCCCAAATCTTTAAAAACCTGGGCTTCTGACTTAGTGAAAAAAATAAAGCTTACATTTGCACAGATTTTAAATGTGTGCTTTTCATAACCACTGGTTCTATTTTCATGTGGTCATCAGAAAGTATTTGCAGCAACAGGTAAGAGCCCAGTATTTTAGGTATCTACTACTGAGAACATTTGTGAAGGATCACACTCACTGACAYCTTCCACCTCACAGAGATCTTTAYAGCTCTCTCTTCTGTATTCTTTTCAATTCTGCTCTTAAAYATATTTCGGGGGGAAAGTTCTTCTTTGCCACAGTGTTTTTTCTAAACCACAGAAATACACCTGAACAGATCTCACAAAGCTGCATCCATAAATAAAATTCTCTCTCAGAAACAAAGGAATGTGAGTAAACATTCCCATTAATTTTGCACCCTGAGGTACTCATTAGCAGCTCTCACACTGCCACAGGAATAGATCACATCTTTCCTTTGACTTCTTGACACTGCAACAGAGGTCATGTCCACAGACAGCAACAAAGAACCACAAGCAGGAAAGTCATGCAGTCTGAATAATCCTGAGCTCAACTTTCATTCTCTGATGCAAAAGCATGATACAGGATTGGTCATCAAATCCAACCATCCCTGAAAGGGAAGGACTCTGTACTTCTCTGATGTGTTATCATCACAAACTACGTCTTTGTTGGTGTTTTCATTCTTCCTAATTCTGGGAGAGAATGAATCTGAGWTCTCCCCAGTGCARGAAAAGAGAAAAAAGGGAAAAAACTTCCTTCTAATTTTTATCCTAGTTTATTGAAACTGATGGTGGCCAATAGCACCAAACAAGAAACTGAACTCTAAATTTTCTTCTTACAGTTCATCAGCAAGAAGTGATGCAACTCTTTACACTCAGTACTTCAGGGTGACCTTCAGCACTCCGTTTAATTGCTAACACATTCTATTTCACAGGCAGCCTGCTTATCTAGTATAAAACACCCAAAACAATCCTTTGTTCATTTATTAAGTCACAAGGACTTTTGCTTTTCTAGAGGGAAAAAAAAAAAAGCCAGTACTTGCCAAGACATAGTCTAGTAATACAAAGCAGATGATCCTTTCATTTGCTTGAAATTACAAGCAACTTGTTTTCAATCAGCATTACATCCAATTCCCCAACTCAGTTACATCATCTAGTTTGGTAGTTATCAAATATGTCAATCCCAAGGCTGAAATGCTGACACACTCCAGTTTGAAATGGCAACATGATGTAAGCACTCAAAAAAAAAAGTTTGAGAAGAGTACTGACAAAGTTCTGTAGGTGTTTGCTCCATTATTTAACACCTACCAAACAGGGAGGAAGCTGCATTCCTTCGATTACAGACAACTCCATTTTTAAAGATTTAGTAAGGAAAGAAATGAAGCCTTACCTCTGGTTTGCTGAGGCTGGATGACACAAGAGAACCTGATCCCACATCCAGATCCCACTGTTTTCTCCCACTGTTTTCTGGATCCAGTGCAGCAATTCGTCCATCCAAAGTGCTGATAATGACCAGAGATCTGCAGGTTGGAAACGTTCACAGTCAGAACTACAGCAGAAAGGACTTCACCTATTACCTGCCTTCCRATGTTCAGTAAAATCCAACTCCAAGCCTTAAGTCTCTATATTCTGCACAAAAGCAATTTCTGGGTAGCTCTCTCCAGACCAACAACAGAGTAGGAGAGCTGAAGTTTCTGKCTGGATGTCATAAACTGATTTCCATGTTGCAAGACACTTCCAGAGTTGAGATTCAGGGGAAGGCAGTTGACTTTTTGCTCTTGCATGCACATGTTACCACTAAAATACTGAATGAGATCATCTTTTGGGAGATATTTATACAAACAGTATGRATCCCACTTCTTCCAGTCCCTTCCAAACTGATCTTTAACACATCCTTTCTAAACAACCTGAAACTATTAACCCAGCCAATCAGGATGTAAGAAATACTAATTTGCAATGAAGTTTTCAATGATTTTGGATGAAACATCAAATTTCTGGGATATTTTCTAGGTTTGTGAATAAAACAAGTCCCTCCAAAGGCACACACAGGGCACTACAAACAACCTCCAATGCCTGCAGACCACAAAAGAAACAAAAGGTTTTGCAGTTTAGGCTTTAAGCACCCTGATGTCCAGGGATAGAGGTTCAGGGCAGGCTGAACTGCTGATTTCTACAGTGCCTGAAGCTCCTCAGTTTCAGTAAATCTTGTTTCTTACAGAGCTGTACAGTTAGCATAAGCATTCCTGTTGTGCTACAGCTCCAGCATTAAAATAAACAAACAAACAAGATAAACAAACATCAGAGACAAAGCACTGACAAGGCATTTCTGAAGGGTCTTTTTTTTTTTTTCCCTTGAAGATTGCTTTTCTCTGACCTGAAAAGCTGGGATTGTGTTGTCAGTTTGGCATGCAGCAGCTTACCAGTCTTCAAAGGCAGAGGGAGTAGAACTTGAACACTTTGCAGGCTGCTTGCACTGAGGGGGGCTGGATCTAGTGACCCAGAAGGACCTTTATAGTCACTGGTTTCAATGAGAATAGGGAATTGTGCCAATAAACTGATGGGGAGATTATCCAGTTTCAGGTGATGGTGAAAGGGCAGGGGGCTGGTAGTGCACACATGTCTATTAATCTTTACTTTRAACAATAAGGGACAATAAATTATTGTGTAGAACTCTGGTCAAATGTACTCACTTGTCCAAAGTTAATGGTGTAGTAACAAGGAATTTAGGGAGGAAATGATGGGGGTTAGTGGTTTGCTTAAAGGAGGGGAAAACTGAAATCATGATCTAAAAACATGTTCAGGRRTAATTACATCACCTCTAACAAAGGTCATGTAAAACATGGCTGTTTTACATGTTAAAGTAACCCACACTATTTATAGGGTTTTATAATGCTTATAGCACTACACTACTAATAAATAGTGAAATAAAGATATATTTAACCTGTTCCAAAAATTCCATAGCAGCTCCTGCTYCTGAAGGTKGCCAAACAGCACATTCCCCCAAAAGCTAAGTTTAAGAAACTGTTAGAAAAATACCAATTGTGCAAATATTTGCACAGTAGAAGACATAAGTTTTTATAAGCTGATTACAAACACTTTTTCCAACTGTACAGAAATGAAGACTGGGTTAATAATAAACCAGATTGCAGGAGATTGACTGTTTTCAAGTACTGTAAACAAGTGCTCACACACGGCCTTGGACACATATTTAACACAATCTGTTTGCTTTATGGTAAAGCAATTTATCTSAAACCCTCTAGCATTGCATAAAAAATATTATTCCAAGTGGGTCTACTTAAATTTTATGTTGATCCTCCTGACAACTGGGTTCTAAAAAGAGGTAGAAATGCAGCTAGAATGAAGGGAATTTTGGCAGCTATGCTGCAGAGAAGACAAATCCTAAAAGCATGCTGTGAAATGTTTTCTTCCCATGTACTCCCATTGTTTTCCTTCAGCTAATTCTGCCTGTTAGACTCTTCCCTCAAGTAAMAAATGTTTCATGCCTTTGTATCTTWCATTTCTGTATTATCTTTCCCCACCAGATGCAAACCTCAGCCTTCCCCAGGAGTTACCTCACTATTGAAGCCTCTCCACAGCMACTCAAGGCTGTGGTTTTGGGATCTGGACCTGCAGCCTGACCTCCAGCCACCCAAATCATGCTGTAACCACACTTCAGTTTTCAGTTTAGCTGATCAGGAAAGAGGAGGGGAGAGTGGGGAACCTTTGTGCCAGAAGCACACACTTGGAGGAACTGGTTTATCAACCACTTCTGCACACTGTAAAAATCCTGCCTTTTCYTGGGTGCAGTGGCACTCAGGGTTTGTCCCCTTGGTTTGGCCCCAGCTGCAGAATGGACTTTGTTTCACCTGCTGAGCAAACACTCCCGTGACAGAGAGGGACAGAATCAGCCCAGCTATATCGAAATCTTAGGTGTGGCTATCTTTAGAACTGGAACCAGGTGTAAGAAAAACATCAACTTCTCTCTRCTTTTTTAATTAGTGATTAATTTTCAACTAAATAGCCACACTTCTGCTTCCAACTTCATCTTGCTCTTCAGCARTACCACACACCAGGAGGAAAAAAGCTGTAACTCCTTACTCCTCTGATAAAATCCTTCATTCTTTACTCTGTCTGTCTAGCAGTTAAAACCTTAATACCTGTTCTCCTCTTCTCTGATGGAATCCGTAAGTTAAAACCCTGTCACTTGAACTCTGCTTGGTGTAAGATCTGAAATTTGTGCCCAAGACTCTCTCTAGTGTTATGCTTTCTCACTGCCAGATTTTCCCTTCCCTTTCTCTGTGAGATTCCAGGSCTTGCAGCTTTGTGTACTGGGAGCATGAAGTAGTGACAAGGAATCTTTCTGTTGCTCAGGTAGTCTAATCAAGCACTAAATTAACACATGATAAAAGCAATTTAGGCAACTACTTCAAGAAAATATTTCAGAGCTTGAAAAAAACAGGCAGGTGACTTGATTTTGTCACCCCACAATGRCACTGTGGGTTTACTGCAGTGTTTYATGCCARTTCTTACATCAAATTCTTAGAAACACGAGCAGAATACAGCCACAGTTCCAGAATAAAGGGAGTCCTTTCAGGCACCCGTCTGCCAGCCTTTGCTGGCTCAAGATATCAGGGCTGCAGTTCCTGTAATTCCATCACATTAAACTGAAAAGGCAACATATTTGATGCATCTTTGGGCCAGCTGATTGACAACGTGAAAGTAAAAGGAATTCCTGACTCAGTTTCTYTTTTGGTTAGGCCTGATAACTCTTTTATTCTCTGAAAAACAACACCTTATTGCTGATTTTATCAACATCACTTCCTAACTGGGGTAAAGCTGAAAGACTGCCTTGACCAAAGAAGCCAGYTTCCAGGAACACACAGRTTTTCTGAGAACACCACCAAAACAGATTCCCTTCTGAGAAGGGAAAACACAAAATATTACCCAGCTTAASGTCAAAAGTCACAACTGTAACACCAAGAAAGTGAGGAGGTCAGAGACAAACAGCATCAAGGCTGTACCAATACTTGTTGACAGTAAATCACAGACTATACAAGGGAGTGAATCACATCACAGGGATACAAAAGGAGGAGGGAAAAAAAATTAACAATAACCCAAAATCATAATTCAATAATCTCCCCAAACCTGGACCAGAACAAAAAAGATACAAAAAAGAAATTACTCAAAATAAGGCAGTCACTTAAATCCCCAGAASCAATCACCTGAAAAATAAACATCAGTAAAATGAAGACCTGCACTTCTCCTTGCCTTGAGCTGCTGGTCCAGAATATATTGTAAACCAAGGGATGCAGGAGACAAAAATCCCTTCTGGGCCCTTACAGATGGCCAACAGCAGGACTAGAGCAAGGGGGCAGTTTGTGGAGCATACAGAGAGAGATGAGTGGTTGGAGCAGCTGGCAGAGAACAAACTCATGGAGCATAGTTAGATTTTCTTTGCACTTTTTCACTGTGAAACCACATCTGGACACACTTTCCTGACCCAAACCATCTACAAACAGCCTCTCTGTCTGAATGCAAATGTTTTCTTACTGGTTCCTATCCTCCTTTGCTCACAGAYAGGAACTTGTTGTTCAAGGGCAAGTGATAACRTTCCCCCTTGAAATGATGCAAAATACCTACTGCAAACTTCCACATGCAGTGACAAAAGGCCAGTCCTGGACCTTGAAACCTTTCTTAGTATCCCATAATGAACACAGCCCACTCTCTGAGATCAAGAGGCCTGAGCACAGAGCTATTCTACCTTACAGAAGTGAAGGTATGAGTTACCTACAAACAGAAGGGCTAAGATAGCAAGGGAAGCTGTAAATGGGACAGAGGAGGAACACTTCTTTAGTTCACCTACACTCTTYCACTGCATCAAACTTTGCATTTGTTCAAGTAAGTTGTTTTTGTTAGAAAAACAAAGCAGAACTTCTTGTCATCTTGGCACATTTAACACTATTCCTGTTTCAGTTTAAAAGAATCATCAAACCTAAAACCCTCAACAGTCCATTGGGACATTGCAAATATGGCTGTTTGTTAAACTTGAACTCTAAGCAGCTATTCCAACAGCAAACCCTGCATGTTTGTCTGTGAAGAGCACAGCAAATCACTAACCCTCCTTTTTTCTTCCAGAAAAACAACAACAACAACAAAAATATCTTCAAACCAAGATGATTATATTCATTTTCCTACAGCAAAGACGGTTGGGGTTTTGGTTTTGTTCTTTTTTTTTTTCTTCTAAATCATACTGACCTCTATATTGCCTGGGTATTGCTGAAGAACAATTAGGTGAGAGGACTGGAGATCTCAGAAACACAGAAAAAAAAAAAAATCAAGAAATGCATGCAAACACTATGGCCAGGCAGCCATTCTATTTTTATTTGATGACAGCAAATCTGTTCCTACATGCTAATCAATTACARAGCAGCTACATTTAATCTCAGGCTTAATTTACTACATTGAACATCTTTAGTGTATTCTGCTTAGCTCTAGAAGGCAAACAAAAAATGTATTTTTAAAAATTTTCCAGACTAAATAAACAGGGCTCCTATCAAAAACGGAATACAGCAGAATTGCAATAAACCAGGTGGTATTTTGATCACCTGATACACAAAACAATGATCCTGTTGCTATGTGGAGAGACTGTCCTCCAAGAAAACAGGGTGCCAAGTTATCAGCCAGTTCCTTGTTTTCAGTGAATGCTTGGGCATACTAAGAACAACCTTTGGGCTATTCATTTTCATCTTTTCAAATACAGCAGGCATTTAGTCATGCTGTTTTTCCTTTTAACTCAGGCTGTGGCTTATCACCTCATCGTTCTCAGCCAATTCAGAAACAGACTGGAATCAGCTCAGTAGCATCTCTGCACTTGAGTCATTCATTTGAAGTCTYCCTTCTGCCGGAGCTTCTTGCCACACGCAGTTAGGAAGTATTTTATTTCCCCTTGTTATATTCTGAAACTTCTCCATCAATTTGCCTTGCATGTTTGGCTTCCCCTTGGGCACACCCCAGTGTCTGAGCTGAACAGACAATTAAACACGCGGGGGAACTGCATTTTGTTTAAAACAAAACGATGACAGGAAGGGACAGCGCGCTCCGAACAACTGCGAGCTGCGGGTTTTGCGAAGAGTTGAGACTACAGATGCTTTAGGATCTCCCTCCCGCAGGCACGGAACTGCCACCTGGGACCAGGGCAAGGAAGGGATCGAGACGCGGTATTACCAGGGTAAGCAGACGGGCCAGATGTCACATAGCGTGACATCCGGCAGMTTGTTTGTCTAAGAGCTACGACACCCTTTCTGTTTGCTGACAACCGCGTGAAGAACAAGCACCTCAGCGCTGTCCCGAAGTTCCTTTTCCCCATTGTCACTGCCTGCCCCTCGGTCCGGCCCGTCCATCCCGGTAGCGCTGCTCCAGCCCCATCACGGGACTCATCCCTCCCACCCCTTCTCCCTGCACCTCCCCTCCGGCCCCGGGACACTTCCCCGAGTGTCGCACAGTCCAGCCGCACGCACCAGCCTGCGACACCCTTATTTCACCGCTTTCCCAAGCACCATTCCATCTACGATAACCCCACAGCGCAACTCTCCCTTCCCTCCTCCCCTCTCCACTCTTCCCACTCCAACACTCCCAGCCCATCCCAGCGCAGTTCCCGTCCAAGCCCACTCCGGCACGGTCCCTTCCCCACACGCGATCCCCGGGACGCTGCAGCCCTTTCCCCATGCTCTGACCCCTCCCCAACACCCCCAGCTGCAGATTCCCAGCCCAGACACAGTCGTGTCCCTCCYGGACACTGCACCCTTCTCCAGGGCACTGACGCCCGCCCAGCACCCCCACACCGGACCCGAACCCCCTCCCCGGCATCTCCACACTGAGACCACTGACCCCCACCGCAGTCACAGACATCCTTCAAGACTCCCAGACACCGACCCCCATCCCAATCACTAATACTCGCCCTAACCACATCCAGACACTGATTCCCGACACCCCTCAGCCTCCCCAGGCACTGACCCCACCTCAGCCACCCTCAGGACCCCCAGACCCCGAAAGCAATCCCAGTCACCGACACTCTCCCCAAGCAGCCCTCACCCCAGACACCGACCCTGCACTCTCACCCAGGCACTGATCCCCACCCCAGTCACCGCCTTCCCCCGCTCACCTGCTGCCGCTCCGGGCCTCTCCGCTGCCCTCAGCCTCCTGCTCTCCGGGCGCCGCGGTGGCCACACCGCCCTCATCGTCCTCCACTGTCACGTCCGCGGAACCAGAGGGCAGAGCGGCGGGAGCGGCGGCCGCCCCGAGCCCGAATGCGGCCTCCACAGCCGCGACATCGCTCGCCGGCGGCTCCGGGCCGCCCGCCGCCGCCCCCAGCAGCACCAGCAACGCGAAGGCGGCCAGAGCGCTGCGGCCCCACGGCCCCCGCATGGAGGGGCCCGGCTCGCCCGCCGCTGTCACCCGTTAGGACATGAACGCCGCTTGTCGCTGTCGCCGCTACCGCCGCCACAGAATGGGCGCCCGCCGCGCGCCCAGCCCTGCCCGCCACGCCACGCCCGCCCGCCACGTACCGGCACCCMGCGCGCACCCGCCCCTGCGAGGCGGACACGCACCCCATTGGTCCACCGCCACGCCGCTCATCCCGCCGCTTCCTTCTGATTGGCGCACCTGGCGGCGGGAGGCGGGGAGRAGCTGGGTGTTTGTCAACAGAGCCCGCCGGGCCAATCGGAGCCTCACCGCTCTCTCCTCCTCCTCTCCCGCCGCGCCGACCAATCGCCGAGCGCATGATTCACCGGCCCGCTCGCCAATTGGATGCCGGCTGGCGCGCGGGCGGTGCGGCCCCGCCCCTTCCTCGGCCAGGCTGGAGACGTGGCTGTTCCTCTGCGCCGGCAGGGCGGGGCCAGCGGCGCGCACCACCCGGCGCGGGGGGGGGCGGGCGCACAAAGCGCCTCCCCTCGGCCCGGAGCGGAATGGACTCGTCGGGCGGGAAGCGGGCCGTGAGGGAGTGACCGCGCCGGGGGCATCGAGGGAAGAGTGGAATTGGCACCGAGTGCCCTGGCGGTGTTCGGACATCGGTGGGACTCGGTCAGTTCCGAGGTCTTGTCCAGCCGAATTGACTCTGTCATTCGGTGGTGCCCCCCGGGCTGTTCCGGCCGGCAGAGGTGACCCTACTGCTGATACTGAAATCGGGCCTGTGATGACCCCAAGTGACCTCACCCCAGGTGACCCCACATTTCTGAGGGCTTTCTGTGCCCACCCACCCCAGAGCACACAGGTCCATGACCGGCAGCCCCAGCACTTTGGCCGGGTGTCGTAGCAGCCCCAGAAAGGCCCTGTGGTACCTTAAACTCGTGTTGCCTCCATGTGTTCACAAATCTGTCCCGGGAATTTGTGAWTGCCCCRTCCCTGGAAGTGTTCCCGGCCAGGTTGGATGGGGCTYTGAGGAACCTGSTYTAGTGGAAGGTGTCCCTGTCAATGGCAGGGGTTGGAACGAGATAGTCTTTGAGGTCCCTTTCAACCTGCATCATTCTGTGAGTCTGTTTAGGGTATACTTGATATAAATTATATATATGATATATAATTGTCCCCTTCAAGGTTAGTTTCCCCCCAGTTTTTTTCCAGAGCCAGTTTACCATATTTTGAAGAACAGTTCTTGTCATCCTGATGGTACCACCCAACTGATGAGGCTGTCAGCTGCAGATTGGATTAGGGCTGATTTTGTATTTACTTCCAAATGACTAATGAAAATATTGATTACCTATGTGTGTAGCACAGCACATATGATCCTAGAGGGTCCTATTAGAAGTAGCCTTATTCARTAGTGATTTATAACCACTTATTAAAAAATAATCTCTCTAACCAGTGTTCAATGTATTCTTCAMTGATGCTTTATTACCCTGTTTAATTAAAATATTGTGCAGTTCCAAGTAAAAATGCTTTTAAAAGCTTATTACACCTTTTGGAGGAAATTGAATTATTTGTTGTCTTTTAGAAGCATGAAATGAGATTTCTGTTAGACCACTGAGTGGCATTACTAATTCTTTAATGAGTGACATAACACCCTGTTTTGGTATTTATCCAGAACATTGTCCATAGATCTGATGTTATTAAATCTACATTTACTCCACATCCTGCAGCCTCCTCTCCTGAAGACAGGCACCACCCTGGCACTTTTTTAGCCTCTTAGAATTGCCCTGGTCTATGAAGGTTCACTAAAGAGGAATGCCAACACACAAGGGGTCTCTGCAGTCAGCTCTTCCCAACCTCCTGGGCCACAGTTTTCCCTGGAAGAGAAGATCTGCACTGGTCACTAATGCACTGAAATTAATCACATCACTGTCAAGTGACCCCCACACATGTATCTTCCTGCTTCTTTACAAACATAGATCATAAATGTTCAATGAACACTTCTGCATTGTTATTGACATTTTCATCATGTCCATGKAGTAATGGCCCTGTGCCATTCACTGCTAGGGTTTTCTGGGATTTAGCCTTGCCAGCTATGGATTTCCTTTGATGTGCTTCACTTCCAATAACTACTCTGCTTCTCACAGCTTCTCATTTATACCAACACTTCCTTCTTTCCTGCTTTCTTCATTTTGGCTATTTATTTTTTAATTTTACTCACACTCTCCAGTCCATTAATAAAACAAAATGTTTTTTTCTCTCTTGATTTTAAAGTTGTGGCTCTTTGATTGCCCRATGAATTCTTTAAAAAGAGCTCATAATTGTCATTTTTAGACTTSTAGCTAAATTTTTTCTTCCTGCTTGCACTCTTATTTTCTGATTATTTGGGAATACAGCTCTTTTAGAGCACCAGGTATATGCAAACTCAGGTCACAGACCTGCTCCCCAGCCAGCCATTCACTTGCAATCCAGGGATCTTTGTTTGGGTGTTTTTACTTCCTTCATTACAACAAAGTCCAACACAATTTACCTTGTGCCACATGCCAAATGGTGCATGTCATTTTTAGTAACTTAAATGACATTTTATTACTGTACCCATATGGTCTTGTGCTACTATTTTCTTTATTTAGATAACTCCTCTCTCTTGAGTGTCTACCCGTTCATATGTTTATAAAGAGTAATCAAATYCCTTGTTTCTCCAGGCAAACCAAGCCAAAGGCTTTTATTCTTCCCTTACACATTTGGCTCTCTGCTCTAACTTGCCATCCCCTGGACCTGTCTCCATTTAAATTCATTTTTCCTGCATTGTGATGTTTTGAACAGTCACACTGAAAGGTAAATTTAGTTAATTTTATATCCCATTGTATTTCTAGACAATGAAGAAAAGCTAACTCCTTGCCATGCTTTTTACAGCAACTTATCTCTTGTCCCACCAGTTAYTTGAGGGACTCAGAGACATAACCACAGACCCCAGAAAGTTCCAGAATATCGAGATATGTCACGACTTGGCTTGCACTTCTACCTTTGTGGTAGGGCCATGAAGGTTTATGACACCTAAGGCACAACAACARCCACCCCGTGCAGGTGTCCCTCTCACACACACGAGCATGACCTCATTTTCTCGTGTCCCCGCCCCAGCTCAGCAGCCTCCCAGTTGCAGCCTTTYATTTCGGGGAGGATCTGGCAGTTTTCACCAGAGCGCACGTTTTCTTCTAGACTCCTCCCAGATTCCGTGGCACCGAGGAATAATGAATAATCAGAATGCAAAAGCTCTTCTTTTTCTTGTTTTGGAAACATTTCTCCAAGGGGTGGACAACGTTATTCTCGAATCCTTATGACAAACATGGCAATACAGCCCTATAATTTTCTCTCTGTATTAAAAATTTGTGCCAACAAAACCAAACTTCCTGCTTTTTGCAAAGCATGACTCACATCCTCCATTCTGTTTTGACTGACTGACATAAGAGATCTATTTCAGTCATATGACAATAACTTCGAATCTGACTAGCCACTTATGTGGAAATCAAAGCCTGTTCTTGCAGGATGGATGGATGTTAACAGGAATGGTGTTTTACATAACTCCACTGAGGATCTACCTGCTTTTCCCGAATAACTTGCTCCTGGAAGAKCGGCAGTGAAAGCCCAGCGTGCCACCTCGTGGCTGCCCTGTGCCCAGGGYCGTTCCTGGTGCCTCCCTTTTCCAGGAGAATCCAGACTTTCCAAAAGCTGCACGCGCTGTGTAATTAGCGTACCGGCACCCCTGCTGGTGCCTTCTCACAAGCAGAATAAACCCGAGTAATTCCTCACCCCACAGACCAAAACAGTGACAAGCAGGGAGGCAGGTGTTCTTCAGAGAAAATGTCACCCAAACTGGAGCTTGCAGGATAAAAAAAAATTAGGTTGCAGGAATGTAAATTGCAGGGATGTGACAGGCTTGGAGTGYTGCTGCCAACCAGAAAGAGTTTGTCTGGGAAATTCTCCATCTTCCACTTGGTTTCACCAGTGTGTTGGTGAAGTTTTACTTTCACGGGTCTTGGATTTTAGCTGTTCATGCCTAATCAATTAGAGAGGAGTACTGATAATTGGATCAACACATCTGCCACCCACAGGGCTGTGCCTTCAYCAGGATTTCACCCAGGTTAGAATGCACTTTCCCCAGCTGGTTTAGGCCAGGTTAAGCCTGCCATGGAAGATGTCCCACAGCCTTCCCTCTCCCAACTGACTGATCTTGCTGCCTTCCTCAGGAAAGGTCAAGGAAAACTAACTTTGATTTTTTGGGTTCCTTTACCTTTCAGAAAGAACAGCTCTCTGCCAACACATGGAAGTAGCAGGAAAACTTGGCAAGCAATGGACCATAAAGTGGGAATGCTCCTTTTTTTTTCCTTCTGTCTTAGACTAGAGCAGCTTAAGCCAGTTACAAAACTCCCTTCCAGAGAGATATATWAAGTTTGGCTGACCCAGTTCAACCTCACTCACCAGGCAAGAAGAAACTGCCTTTCCTTGYCTGCGTGGCAAGGTGAATCAGCACAGAGCCATGGGAATGCCAGCACCAGCATGAACTCTGTACCCAGGCTGTGTGTGGATGGTGGCTGAGGGGAGTGAGGAGCAGGCTCTTCCCTTTCTGCCAACAGCTAGCTTTTATCTCAGCTACCATGTAATTTTCCTACCCTGTAATTTCAGCCTSAGAGGCAGAATTCAGCACCCGGAGTCAGGCAGGCACCCTGACGGCCTGAAAGGGCTGAGCTGCTCCGTTCCTCAGCGTGGCTTTTGTTGGGGTTGATGCCTCACAGCTGTCACTGTTTGACAGGCAGAATGCCTGTTCAAAGCAGGTTCTAACACCTCCTCAGACTGAAGCACAGAGGGGGAGATTTGGCTCCTGCAGAGGCTTTGACATGGGACAAAACCAGGCTTGTACCTGGACTTTGAGCTGTTTGCAAACAGAGCTGGTTGTTGCTGAAATTCACAAAAGATCCATTTCTGAAATGTACAATATCAATTTTTTGTGCACAGGCAAGGCTCAGCRCAGCAGAAATGAAAGATTTTCTGCTTTCACTGGACCTGTAACTCACCAACAGATTGAGATAAATAGCTAACARAAAGGTCATTATCTAGGAGTGGAAATGTTTGTGTTTCCCCAGGCACTACAGGATGTGTTTCAAGCCAAAGCTATCAGCCGCTGCTGTGAGGGTACAACAGGTTCATCACCTGACACTGCTGCACTAACACTCCCCACCCACAACAGTGAGATTTGAGAGAAGCCCAGGAWKGGCTTCCTAAATCAGCATAAAACCCTGKTGACTGTTCTTCATTTCAGTCAAATACTTAGGATACTGAACAGAATAATCATAAAATCRTAGAGTGCCCTRGGTTGGAAGAGACCTTAAAGGCAATCTTATTTCAACCTCCCACCATGGGCAGAGACACCTTCCAGTGGACTGTGTTGCCCAGAGCTCCTTCCAACCTGGCTTTAAACACGGGCAGCCACAGCTTCTCTGGGCAACCTGTTCCAGTGCTTCACCACCCCCACAGCAAGTTTTTTTTTTCTCAATATTTAATCGAAACCTACTCTCAGTTTGAAGCCACCCCCCCCTTGTCCTGTCACTACATGCTCTTGTAATGTGTCCCAAAGCTCGGTCAGCTGCTCCTTCAGTTTTACCCTTCTTGTATTATGGAAGAACACAGTGCTTGGGTCTGCTTCCCTCTGAATATATATCCYACTAGATGTGTGTGTTTACACTTTAAAATGGGTAACTTGCACGAAAAATCGTTGCCAGCTGGCAGGAAACACTGAACCACTGCATAGAACCACGTGCTGCTCTTAACAGTGGCTCACCCCGCTCTGCACAGAAAGGTAAAGGCTCACCGAGCTGAGATAAGCCCGGGCAGTGATAATAGAGTCTTTGTTGAAATCCCACTCCATTGTTCCAGTATTGATGTGCCGGCCCAGGGAGAACAAAAGGAAATGTTTCTAGTCCTTGAAAATCACAGCAGAATCGCAGAGGTTGGCAGCAAAGCAAGCCAGTCATACACAGAATTAAAAAAGAGAAGTCGGTGTTAGCTTTGCTGTTGAGCAAATAAAAAGATTATTCCGTACGAATTGTGGCCTGACCTTGGAGTGAGTAGTAAGRGGTAAATACCTGCAATTCTCATCCACTTTTGTGGGATTGCAGCTGGAGAGAAACGGAGGTGCCAGTGAATGCTCCTAATGTGGCTYACAGGAGTGAAAATACCGGTGTAGAGGGACTTCAAGGTTGCTCTGCCTCTCTAGTTTGTTTCAGAAGCAACTTCATCAGAGTTCAACCCAGGGTAGAGGGGAAAAACTATGGGAAATAAAAAAAGGGTCTGTGTGTTCAGTACAGGAGATCTCCATGGGGTTTTGTCCTGACCCTCCTGCAGAGTGAGGTAAAGGATTAAGTTCTGGTTGGTACCATGTGCTCAGAGGATCCCATGCATTTTTCTTGTCCATATTGCTACTGTCGAGGGAGATCGTTCTCCAAAGTTTGAGTGAAAGTCCGAGAAAGGCTCTTCCTCAAAACCTCTGGAAGCCTGGCCGGAGTTTCAGTAACTCCCCGAGCTCAGTGCATTGCTTGGCCTCCTGCAGGGGCTCCCCTCGCCATCCTCCCTCCTCCCCGAGCAGCTCCCGGTGGGACACGCCGCATCCCTCCGCTCTTTTCGGAAATGCCTGAACCCTTCCAGCCCTGGAAACCCGGTGTCTCGGTACTTTATATATGTATATACATCGATTCAACAAGTTGCTCCGGGGACTGTCGGGCATTGTGGGAGCTGTAGTTCGCCGCTCGGAGCACTACAAGTCCCAGCCTCCCGGCGGAGGAGAAAGAGGAGGAGGAGGAGGCGGCAGAGGAGGTGGAGAGGAGCCGGCACGGCCCAGGCCTGCAGCCCGTGAGGAAGAGCCCCCCGGGGGCGGGCCGCGCCGGCATGCGGCTCCCCGGCCGGCTCGCCCTGCTCCGCAGCACGCCCCTGGCTGCCCGGCCGCCAGGGAGGCTCCGAGCGGGGCGGGCGGCGGCGCGGCGCGGCTTCTCCCGCGGGCGGCTTGGCGGCACCATGGCAGAGGAGGCCAAGAAACGGGCCGCTTTCGCCGCCGTGGATAAGCACGTCCAGGTGAGACAGCCCGCGGTGCTGCGGGGCGCGGGGGGCTCGGAGCCCCGGGGCGCGGCGCGGCCGCGGAGTGCGCGGAGCCTGCGGGAGCACGGGCGGACCCGGAGTGTGCGGAGGGGCTCCGGGCTGCAGGGACCTCCCAAAGCACAGAGAAACTACGGGATGCAGGGACCCCCCAAAGCACAGAGAAACTCCGAGGTGCAGGGACCCACCAAAGCACAGAGAAACTCCGGGGTGCAGGGACCTCCCAAAGTACAGAATGGCTGTAGGGTGCTGGGATCTCCCAATGCGTGCAGTGGCCGTGGAGTGCACGGAGCATCCAAGTGCGAGGAACAGCTCTAGGGTGCCGGGACAAGCTCTGGGCTGCCGGGACCCCCCAGTACGCGGAAGCGGCTCCAGGGTGCCGGGACAGGATCTGCTGTGCCGGGACCTCCCAGTACGCGGAGCGGCTCCGGGGTGCCGGGACAACCTCTGGGCTGTCAGGACTCCCCAGTATGTGGAGCTGCTCCAGGGTGCCCGGACAGGATCTGCTGTGCCGGGACGTCCCGGTACACTGAGAGGCCAAGGGGTGCACGGAGCTTCGCAGCCCATGGAGCAGCTCTGGAGTGCACGGAGCCCCCAGTACACAGATCCCGGAGTGTAGGGACAGGCTCCGGAGTGCCGGGACCCCCCAATGTACGAGGGGCCACGGGGTACGTGGAGTCTCCCAGTGCACGGACGGCTCCGGGACGCAGAGACACCCCCCTAATCCTCGGTCGGAGCTTGGGGTGCACGGAGCAGCTCTGGGGTTGCAGAGACCCCCTAATGCACGGAGCGTCCGCATGGTGCACGGAGTCCCCGGAGGCACGGACGGGTCCTGGGATGCGTGGAGCGGCTCCGGGCGCAGGGACAGGCTCTGGGCTGCTGGCACTCTGAATGCACTAAGTGGCCGTGAGTTGCACGGAGTCCCCCGGCGCTCGGAGCGACTCCGGGGTGTCGGGACTGCACAGAGCGGTCGCGGGGTGCACGGATTTCTGCAGTGCATGGAGCGGCTCTGAACTGTAGGGACAGGCTCTGGGATGCCGGGACCCCCAGTACACGGAGTGGCAGTGAAGTACACGGAGCTTCCCAGTGCATGGACAGGCTCCGGGATGMAGGGATCGCCCAGCACACGGAGTGGCTCTGGGGTGCCGGGACTCCCCAAAGCGGGAAGAAGCCACAGGGTGTGCAGAGTACTCTGGTGTACGGACGGACCCTGGGATGCATGGAGCGACTCTGGGGTACAGGGACACCCCAAAGCACAGAGCAGCCACGGAGTCTCCCAGAGCACGGATGGACCCTGCGGTTCATGGAGTGGCTCTGGGTGTAGGGACAGGCTTCGGGGTGCTGGGACCCCGCAATGCACAGGGGAGCCGTGGGGTACACAGAATCTCAGGTGCATGGGTGGACCCTGGGGTGCACAGAGCAACTCTGGAGTGCCGGGACCTCACAAACACAGGGCAGCCACAAAACATAGGGGTGCACGGACAGACCTGTGTGAGGCAGCTCCTGGTGCAGGGACAGGCTATGGAATGCCGGTACACCCAGTGTAGGGAATGGCTGTGGAATGTACTGAACTTCCAGGGCATGAAAGGGCTTCAGGTGGCACGGACTCCTGCAGTGCACAGAGCACCCCGAGGTTCGTGGGTGCGTTGGGGGGCACTGAGAATATCCCTCCCACTCGGAGCATGAACAGTCCTGGGTGCAAAGGGGGACCCTGGGGTGCACAGATGGTCCTGCTGAGCYTCTTTCTCCTTCCCTTTGGACTTCRCTCTCTTCAGCTGAGGCGAGGGRAGAAAACTGCTTTTCCTTCCCCAGTGTGTGCCTCTCTGGCAGCAGCTTCATGCCTGRTCCAGCTCAGCATTGTGTATGCCGGATTTGGGGTAATGTCTTGCACCTCCAAACACTCTCCGTGCACCCTCCTGCAAGCTGGGCTGTGGTTCAGGCTAATGCCATGTCCTGCTCCTTTCTCCAAGTCCAGCATGTGCTGCTGCTGCTGCACCCCTTTTCTGAGCACCCAAGCAAGGAGCAGCAGTCCCTGATCAGGGGGTTCTGTCTCGTCCTCTGCAGGGAGAGAAATGCAGCCAGGGGCTTGAATCGGCCCCTTGAATGTCAGATAGGGCTGCAGCTGCCTGAAGTTTGGCACAGCCTGATTTGGAAGATCAACGGTTGCAGTCAYGCAGGGGTTTTATCTCGTGCCAGCCCTTTCGCAATAGCAGTGGTGAAATCGGGGTGAGGAGTTGCTGCTAAGAAAGTCGATATTGGCGGTTAGGAGAAAAAAAAATAATCACTCTTCCTTCCTGCTCCCCCCTCGCTGGGTTAGTGTTTTGAGGTTCAGTTGCTGATGGCTTCCCTTGTGTCCCGTGAAAGCCTGGCTTGTTCTGCAGCCCCCTTCCTCTGAGCAGCCTGTACCTGCCTGAGAGAGTACAGCCACGTGAGACCCAGCCCCTGCCAGGCCAACACGATCAAAAGTCATCAGCCTGTGAGATGGGGGAGCCTGGGCGCTTTGGCAGTTGGATAAAAATCCCCTTTCTTACCCAAGGAAAGCCCAAAATTGTGCATTGAGGGAGGAAGGACTTGACTCCACAAGGCGTGGAGCCAAGACACCACTGTTGCTGTGAGTTATCATAAATGGGGGCTCCTTTGATTTGAGGTAAAAACAGTACTTTTGGGCTTTTATAGTGAAATAGCTGGCCTTTGTGYTGTTTTATGGCCAGGCAAACTTAGGATAATGTTTCTGGCTGCATCCCAGCTAATTAAAGTTCAATGTCCAGCTTGTGATGCTGGTTAAGTAAATGAGGCAGTGTCTGGGATAATAACCCAGTSCTTGTGCAAGCTGGCTTCAAGAAATGGTGGAGAAGGAGCTCAGAGTCACTGCCCAGGAGCTGGATGGTCTCAGCTGTCAGTTTGCAGTGTCAGGGGGCAGCTGCTGTTTGTAATGGATATGTTTGTGTTTGCTGTTAGAGCTCTCAGGAGGGAGCAACTTTTATCTCTGAAGGCAAAGCTAAGGCTTCCCTTGCACTGCAGGGATGTGTGGGAGRCACCAGGGTTTGGTTCTGCTGGACAAATCTCTCTTGCTTAACTTGTGCCATAAATCTGTGGCACTGGGACTGGCCCTGGATGAGGCTCCTCGCTTGGCATCCACCTTCACACCCACCCCTGCCTTGCCAGGACAGCAGCTCCTTGTGTGGCAGATGTAAGCCTGGGTGTGGGAGGGGGGATTAGCAGAGAAAAACTTGTTTTTATCTTTTTTATTTTTCTGTTTGTTTTARTTGAAGCGAGATTGGTGTGTTTGCCCACAGCACTTGTCCCCGGGCAGCTGCAGGAGCAGTTCCCCAGTTCTGGAGTGGGCACTGAGGTGACAAACCTCAGAGCCCGTGGGGCTGTGACAGCTTGGGGGAGCAGGGCTGGCACAGGGCTTGGGGCTTTAGAGCTGTAAGCTGCTTGGGGAGAGCTGGCTTTGTGTTTATACAACACCTCTGAAGGCGGGCCCTGCGAGTGCCTCTGTTAAAAATGAAAATACCGGTACTGCCCTATGCCCTGCTGCCCCAGAGAGGACTTTGGGCTTTGCTCTGTATTTATCTATTGCTTTTAGCTGGAGCTCTTTGTTCTCTGACTTTGGRATCTTAGGTTGGACTGGCCGCTGCCTGTGTGCTGCTGATACTGCTCCATGTGTGTTGCCTGGTTGGCTTCTGTAACACTGGGCAGTGTTTTTAGGCCCTTGGGTTGGCTGGGAAAAAGCTGTGGTCGCTGCCCACTTCACCCATACGTGGCTCCTCAGCTGTGCTGTGCCTCAGTGCCTTGGTTTGGTTTGGTGGGCTTTTGGTAAACAACTTGAAATGTAATATTTTTTTTGGATGAGGTGTTGCTCCTCAGTGCTCTGCTTCCCGTCAGTGTTTGCCCTGCCCCTGTTTTTAAAAGTGGATGTTTTGTGGTTGGTTTTTACCCCAGGTCTGGCTGGGGCTGGAGCTGAGGAGGGAGAGGTGGGAGTCACAGTAAGGCAGGGGCTGTGACAGCACCAGTTCAGACTGATTTMAAGTGCTGCTTCACCTCTAATCACTGGTAAAAGGATGGGCTGGGACCCTTGTGAGCTCTTCCTGCTTCCTTACAGTGGAGTCACCGATGCTGAGGCTTTCCCCATCCCTTTAGGGTACCCAGCTGCTCCAAGAAGCTGTCCCACCCTACAGAAATGAGGGCAAAGAGAAGAAACGGTCTCTCCTCAGGTCAAAACAAGTCTGTTGGGAACACTGGTACTGCCCCTGTCCTGCCAGCCCCTGCACAGCTTTGCTTGCCCCTTCCCTGGCTGGCCTTGCTTGGCTCTGCTGCTGGGTGGGTGACACTGGGACCCTCAGGAGCTGCTGGGTTTCTGCTGGCCAGGKTGCAGGTGTGCAGCAGTGACCTGTTGCTGTCCCAGTTTCTGCAGAGTCACGGTGGTCAGTGAGGGCTGGGATGTGATGGGATGTGAGATTTTGGAGAACTTCTGTTTCCTTTAAGCTTTTAACTTGCAGAAGCAGGAGAAATTGCTAATCCTAGGGGAGTGTAACCTGTCTTGAACTCCACCTTTCCAGGTAAACTTGCGTGACAGCAGGATTTTAGTTGGTTGAGGTGCTGCAGGTGTGRCTTTTTCCACAGCTGCCGAAATCTGGATTTGCTGCACGTGAGGAAAGAGCTCCAGATCTGTCTAATGTCCAGGAGATAATGCACAACAGCTCTGTGCCTGCATCTCTGGTTGTCTTCATGTCTTCCTCATCTGAAGTCTCTGTGGTGATACTGGGCCTCTTTAAGTCAATTTAAGCTTTGGATCCCATCCAAAGAAAACGAAGYACACTGAAAACGGGAAGTGCAGAAGGCTGCAGGTCACTAACAGGGGGTGGGAAACTGAGTTGATAATAAACAGAGGCTGACATGGCAGAAAATATGTCTTGCAGAAGTAACACAAGTGCACCCATCCACCCTCAGCCTGCAGCACCTTTTAGGAGTGTATCTGTGTTATGGATGACAGGGCAGTGATCCTTCTCAAATCAGGCAACACGCAGAGAAAGGCCAGGATGGAGCTGTGATTAAAATTTCATCCTCTTCAGCACATGCTGCCAGGCTCACCCACCTTCCAAGTTTGGCTGGACTCCCCTATAGGCAGCTTTACACTCTGTTTTGGAAAACACTTTTTATTATTCACAGGAACAGCTGCTGTGCTCTCTGCTTTGGCTGCTGGTGCATCTGTGCTGTTTACTAAGGATATGGTTGGCAGCAAACCCAGCATTTACTGTGTGGCTTCCTTGGGAGATTTTATCTTGAGGTTGTTTCCCCTTCTTCCTCTGTGGTATTGTTTGAAATTCACGGCTTTCCGGCAGGCGAGCTTTCATGGAATGCCAGCAACCACCAGTGAGTGTGCATTGAGCACCCTGAGATCGGGCTGTGCTGGTAATTAGCAAGCACATGTCCTTTAATGAGAGGGAGAGTTGATTAAAATCCCTTGGCCACAGACCATGGCCATGCCCTCGCTGGCACAGCGTGTTCCCTCCCTTGCCTGCGGAGTGCTGAGATGCTGTGTCCACGTGCAGCCCTGGACAAGGCTCCTCTTGCATGTGTTTGTAATGCCAGTTYTACTGGGGAAAGTGGACAGTCTGGAGCCTCCAGTAAGAGCATTCCTCTGTCTCTCTTTGGYTTGCAGAACAATCAAGTTCTCGGGATCGGGAGCGGATCCACCATTGTACACGCGGTGCATCGATTAGGTAGGATGCTCCCCTTCCTGTCCTTCCCACCACAAAAAGTCTCCTTTTCCATCTGCCCCAATCACCCGAAAAACACCCTGAATCACCTGTGTGCTGACTTGGAGCTGATGCCTTGGGTCTGTTCACGGGCTGCTGTGTCCTGCTTGAAGCTGAAGGTTAAACCTGGGCTTTGGGCTCCTAATTTATGGCCTGGGAGTCCTGAGGAGGTAATGATTTGCCACCTGTTCTCCCCAYGCAGCCAGGAAAAGCTCTCCACTGGCACCCACCACAAACTGGAGCTGAACTCCTTGGTGTGGTTCCAGCTTTGCCCAGCTCTGCCCAGTGCTGACTTGCTGTGTGGCTYGGGGCCATGCAGCTGCTCTGCTTCCTTTAACCCCTTTGCCTGTGGCTCATTTTGCTCCCCACATGCACAGGATTCACACTGAGGGCCCTGCTGAGGTGTAATGAAAATGAGGAATGTGAAATCCTSCTGCATTTGATTTATGTACCCTGCAGCCAGGTTTACCTGCTTGCTCCAGGTGCAGGGTTTTGCTCAGGGCGTGACACAGAAAATGTCAGCAAAATATTCAAGTGAGGCAAATGCAGTTTTGCAGAGTGAGTGTGAGGTTAATTACTGTCACRGCTCATTACAGAGGGTGCAGAGGTTTAAAATTCCTTTGCAGGGCACTCTCAGCCCTAGATCTGCTTGTGGAGGTGCTGAACTTYGGATGTCCTTGGATGCAGAGCAGCTGTGGGGGCCATGGTGGGTTGGGAGTGCAGGATCAGCCCTGTTGTTCCTGGAGGGGGGGTCTTGCTTGAATACAGAGGAGGARCCACAGAATCATTAAGGTTGGAAAACACYTCYAAGATCCTCAAATCCAACGCAGYACYAYTGTGTTCACCMCCAAACCAAACCCCCAAGTGTTACATCCACACTTCTGGGTATGAAGATGCCACCACTTCCCTGGGCAGCACAGTTCAGTGTGTCCCACCTGGGTGGCTCTGCCTGTCTGGGGAGTCCCCTGGTGACCTCCAGCTCTCCTGGGCAGAGCTGTCCTGCAGCCCAGAGCAGGCTGAGCTCTGAGCACAGCCCAGCCCTTCCCTGTGCAGGGGCACAGCAGGGCTGGGGCTGCCCCTTGTCACCCATTTCCCCACTCTGTGTAATGCACTTCATTGTCTGGGAGCTGCTGTTCAGCCTTCTGGGCTTGGCTCAGTACTGCAACCACTCCCTCCTTGAGCACAGAATCAGTCTCTAAATAAATGGCTATTGTATTTGAAGAGGAGTGGCTGTTCCAGGCTGCAAATTCTGGCTTTTCATGTCTCCTGATTGCTTTGGAACTGGGATGTGGCTTGTAACAACATCCAGCCTCATGTATTGCACGTTCCATCCTTCCAGCAGCAGCATTAGTTTGGAGCCTGTAGCTCATGTGCTTGCTCTGGTGCTCAAGCTCCTGCTGACTCTTGGGCTGTTGGCTTGTGCCTGAGTATTGTAATTACTAAAATAACATTTTGTCCATAATGATATCTTAGTAATAGATTTTAGTCATTTGAGGTTAGCCTGGGGGAGGAAATATTTCCTTCCATTTAATGGAATACTGTACTTTATTAGTTCTTTCCCTGCTATATATTTGAATGTTCTATAATAAATTAAYGTGATGTCCCCAGGGCAACAAGCCAGCAAACCTTTCAGACAGCTGCTGGAGCTCTGTGTTTACATGGAGAGCAGCAAAAACCTGTCTCAGGGAGTGAGAGAGGGGATGGGGCCMATTTCCCAGGTGAGGATTTGCTGATGGGCTCCTCTGCTGCTGGAGACACAAAGGTTAATGGCTCCTGGTGGCTTGGGCTGGGCCGGAGTGGGTGTTTAAACATTTCTGACTGTTGAAACTGAGCCTCAGCCTATGGAGGGGGGCACCTGTTTGCATTTTGAGCCTGASTGAGTTATTTGCAAGCCAAGCAAGTAATTGCAATGAATCAGAGGGGCTGCACCGAACTGAGATTTCTTAAAGTGAAAGTTGCTGTGTTTTTGCCTTGTACAATGAACAAAACCAAGGCTTCTGCTTTTCTTCCTGCAGCAGAGCGAGTTAAGGAGGAGAACCTGACAATTGTCTGCATCCCCACATCCTTTCAGGTGAGTGCTTTCCTCCTTTGCTTCCTGCCAGGCCAAACACTCCTGCAGGGGATCTCCCTCCCCCTGGGCTGTGGGAGGCCACCTTGCCTCTCTCTGGTTCTCAGTGGTGTGAATGAACCAAAAGCACCAGTGAAAGCAGTGGTGGTGCAGCCTACAGAAAGGTCTCAGAGAGAAGGTGATGGTGCTGTGTTACCCTGACCTGAGCTCAGGGCTGGGAGGTGCATTTGGAGCCAGTGTGGTAAGGCTGGTTGTGTCAGGGTTGGTGTGTGGCTTCCTCTGGATCCCACTTGAAGGAAAAGGCTGCTTAGTGGTGAACCAGACTCGCAGTGCAAAGCTCACTGGAGACACTTTGTCTCCTTTGAGTCTGTATCAGCYCTGACAGCTGTAAAGAATAATAGCAAGCTCTTGTGTTTTCAGCAGGAACTTCAAATGCATCAGCTGGATTTGATGAGAAATTGCAGAAGAGAAATTGGCTTAACCTCTCATTTGTTGTGCGGCCTTTGCAGGAATTGGTTCACACCAAGCTAGATGTTGGGAGGGCTGGAGGGACAGGGAGAACCTGGCTTGGTGGTGGAGCACAGACCTGCTGGGGAAGCTTCTGAGCATCTCCCATGCCTTTGGCAACTGGCTTTGGTCTCTTTGCTTCTTTTCCCTGAGGTGGGCACCTCCTTTTGGGCAGGCAGAGGTGACATGGTGGGGACCACCCCAGGAGTCTTCAAGGCCGGGTGGCAATACCCCAGTGAAGGAATTGGGCATGTGTCCTTCTCATGGTCCTGCTGTGGGCCTGGGGACTGTACTTTTGTCACAGCTGTGTCACCCTGAGGGCAGTCAGGCAGTGGCAGGCCTGTCCTGTGAGCCTTTCAGGGACTGGGTGGGTAAAGCCCTGAGCAGCCTGGGAGCTGACCCTGCTTTGACCTGGAGTTGGATAGAGACCAACCTGAATCATCCTAAAATCTTGGGAAAACGTAACATCTTCTTACCCTGCAGTTGTTTAGGTGTGGGGATGACAGGGCTCTCTCTTCCCAGCTGTTGTAAACAACTGGGGTATAATGCAACGTGCTACAAAGGCCAGAAAGTGGGGGGAAAAATGAACCTATATCAGTACTGCTGTTGCTTATGTAGACTGTGGTGAGAGTCCATCTTTGATCTGTCTCAAATGATTCCCACCCTGAAATGTCATGTCCCCTTTGAATCTAGGAGAAGTGCTCTGAGTTCAGTCATTGGTTCTTAAAGAAAACATCGATGAAGCTCTTGTAGTGAGCGTGGGCTGGAGCCTGTCCTGCCTTGAAATGTTCATTTAACACCACCGAGTTCCTTACCAGTAAAACAGAAAAGTTGCTGTGAAAGGGAAGAGGGAGATTGTACTCCTGCAGGAGCCCACATCCCCAAAATGAGCCTGCCTTTTATCTCTGGCAGTCCCTTAGACCTCACCCAATTCTGAGTGGAGCGCTCCCAGGTCAGCAAAACAGCGTTTTATTTTCACTGTAACAGGTGTAGATGGCTGCCTGAGGTCACTGGCAAGGAAGAGTTGGTTTCAGTGAGCTTTTATACTGCTCCCTTCCCTGTTGTCAGGTCATTAATCCATCACCATCAGTAAAGCTAGAGCAGGGTAAGTATCTGTCCCTGGCGTTTGCATTGTCTCTTTTCACTGGGACAAGAGCATGGAATGGGACTGCTCCTGTCGAGTGCTGTGCAGTTGCCACCACTTCTCCCTCAGTTATGGGAGCTCTGCTTTTGATTCCCACTGCTCCCATTGCCTTGCAAGCAGARCCTGGAGAGAGCCAAGCCACCTCGTTGCCACACTGCTGACTTSCAGCCTGTTCAGGGTCTGGCCTGCATGTGCAGCACAGTGTTCTTCAATGCTTTCAGTTCCCCAGAATCCTGAAATCTCCTTCTGTGAGCACCATGTGATGGATGCCAACCCACTGATTTTTATTCCTTTCATTTTGTGAGTCCTTAGGGCCCCACAGYCCCAGGGTGTTAAAACTGCATGCAATGAAATACCATGATAAACTCTTCAAATTATATCTGATTGCCAGGAGTGCCACCTGCTAATTTTGATGTTTCTGGGATGCCAGTGCCYGTGACTGATGCACTCTGTTAGTGTCAGTGGGCAGAATTCAGGGGAATCAGCTGATGCAGGCTGTTGCACTGGGGTTTCTTGGTCTAGCTGCAGCATGGTAGCAAGTTTGGACTCGAGCAGAGTCTGTGCAAGGAGGGAGYCTTCTCAAATGATGATTTGTAACATAGAAAATTCAACCAGTTAAAGATTGTGCAGGTGACACCAGGCTGGGTGGGAGTGCTGATCTGCTGCAGGGCAGGAGGGCTCTGCAGGGGATCTGCACAGGCTGCATGGACAGACCAAGGCCAGTGGTCTGAGGTTCAGCAAGGGCAGGTGCTGGGTCTGCACTTTGGCCACAACAACCCCCTGCAGAACTCCAGGCTGTGGGTGGAAAGTGGCCCAAGGAAAAGGACCTGGAGTTGCTGGTCAGCAGTGACTGAACATGAGCCATCAGGAGGCCAATGTCACCTGGCCTGTCTCAGCTGCAGTGTGGCTGCAGGAGCAGGGCAGGGATTGTCCCTCTGTGCTGGGCACTGGTGAGGCCACACCTCGAGTGCTGTGTCCAGTTCTGTGCCTCATGACAAGAAAGGCACTGAGGGGCTGGAGAGTGTCCAGAGAAGGGAGTGGAGCTGGGGAAGGGTCTGGAGCCAAAGGTGTGATGAGGAGCAGCTGAGGGGCCTGGGGGGCTCAGCCTGGAGAAGAGGAGGCTCAGAGGGGACCTTCTCACTCTCCACAAGTCCCTGACAGGAGGGGGCAGCCACATCAGGGTTGGTCTCTTCTCCCAAGTAACAAATAACAGGACAAAAGGAGGTGACCCCAAGCTGTGCCAGTAGGGGTTTAGATTGGATATTAGAGAAAATTTCTTCACTGAGAAGGTGGTCAAGCACTGAACAGGCTGCACAGGGCAGTGGAGTCACCATCCCTGGAGGGATGTTAAAGCCATGTACATGTGGCACTTGGGGACACGGTTTAGCAGTGGCCTGGGCAGTGCTGGGTTAAGGGCTGGACTTGATGTTAGTAAAGCTGGCTAAAAATGCTTTGATTCCCTGTTCCAGCTGAGGGGCTGAGCCAAGGGCAGCCCTGGGTGCCCTGTGTGGTGCTGCCACTAGAGGGAAACACACTGCAGGAAAGACACATCAGAGCCACCGAGCAGCTGTTCCAGCAGCTTCCCACACTTCTCCCACGAGCYGAGCATTTGTTGTTTACTTTTTAGCGTATTTCTAATATGAAAAATATTTTGTCTGTTCGTTCCATATTGCTGTGGTGTAAATATTTAATTTTCTTGCTCCCATTTTTCAACCAAATGAGAGAAGAAGGGCTGGATGGGTGTGAGGGAGAATGATGTCCAAGCTGAAACAACACAGGATTTAAAAATTCCATATCTGCTTTAATGCTTAGATCCAAGTGATTCCCATCAAGCTGATGAGGCCCCTGCTATTAGTATGGAGAGACCCAAACCCAGGAGTCCTGTTGCACCACATGAGCATTTTAGTTCAAATCAGCAGCAGGATTTTCTTTTGATTAAACTGCTCTGCTCTGGAAACTTCATTTTCTCCTTGCTGTGTCTTCCTGCTGCAGCCTCTCCACGGGCTCAGAGTGGAGCAGTGGAGCTTTCCCAGGGAGGCTCCATCCTTGCTGCAGCCAGGGAATGACACCAAGAGTCTGTTTTCCTTTCCTGCCACTGGTAAATGGTGTTTGTTGTCTCCTTGGTGCACAGGCCCGTCAGCTGATCCTGCAGAATGGCTTAACACTGAGTGACTTGGACCGAAATCCAGAGGTAAGTGGGACCACAGAGGTGAGACCTCACCTGGCCTTCCTCTCACCTGMTCCTCCAGAAAGCATCCAGGCTCCTTAGTCCTCCCCTGAGGTTGAGTTTGGGCAGCCACACTGCGGAACATGAGTGAGAACTCCAGGTGAGACAACAGGAAGCGGCCTCAAGTTGTGCCACAGGAGGTTCAGATTGGCTAGTAGGAATAATTTCTTCACTGAAAGGTTGGTTAAGCACTGGAGCAGGGCAGTGGTAGCCCAGCATCCCTGGAAGTGTTCAAAAACATGGAGATTTGATGCTTGGGGACATGGTTTAGTGAGGATCTGGCAGGGTTTGTTGAATGGTTGGATTCCGTGACCTTAGAGGTCTTCTCTAACTTTAATGATTCTGTGATTTTAACAGATTTCATTTATTTTCCCCCAAGTTCTGCCTTAGTTCTTGTCCCTTTAAATAACAAGAAGGCTGCTGAGTTGTGTTGCCTCCAGGTACTTGGTATCTCTTCCAGGCTGAGGCTTGAGACAGGGATCTTGCTGAGCTGTCAAACGTTTTTCCTGGGAAAATCTTGCCCACTGCTCCTGAAACAACACCAGAGGCTAAAGAGATGTGCCTTGCAGGCCAGCAGTTGGTTTGGGTTTCTCTTCCTCTCGCATTCCTGTGGTTGTTAGAGGGCTTGGGTGGTCTCAGGGTATCCTTGGGTGGCCCAAGGTCAGGCTGGTCTCTGGTCAGGCTGGCATCAAGGAGGTGCCAGCTCTGGTGACATTCGAGTGCTGCTTGGGACATTCCCAGAGCTGCACCAGGAGCAGGGCCTGSATGCTGCACAGACAGGAGTGGGTTTTTCCACATCAGTTTTCTCCTCTTCCCACAGCTTGATGTTGCCATCGATGGAGCAGATGAGGTGGACTCCAACCTCAACCTTATCAAAGGTGGCGGGTGAGCCTTGCTGTCTGTCTGTCTGTCTGTCTGTCTGTCTGTCCCAGTGCTGGTGGTGGGGCCGCTGAGCATCCCTGTGGGGCTGTGGCTGTCCCTGGGTTGGGCTGGAGAGGATCCTGTGCAGGGCTGTGTCCAAGGCTGCCAGGGACAAGGGACACAGAGTGAGGGGTGGGGATAAGGAGGACAAGGTGTGGGGCAGTGCCAGCACCAAAACCAGCCAGAACCTATTGGAGGGGACTGGACTTCAAGGCCATTAGAAACAGTGAGAAGCAGTCTGATGTTTTTTTCTGGTTTTTGTTTTTATTTTTTCCCCCTTGCAGTGGCTGCTTGACACAGGAGAAGATAGTTGCAGGATTTGCAAAGTGCTTCATCGTTATTGCTGATTACAGGTGAAGATATKACTGTTCATAATCCCTTTCTCCTCCATGGGAGGTTTCAGATGGTGCTGTGTTAGGCCATTATTGTCATTCCAGTGGTTACAGGAGAGCAGGAATGAGTGGAAATGAGCCTGGCTCCCCGTATTTTCAGCAATTCAATTAATTTTTKTYCTTAATTTTCAACTCAGCAGGCCTGCTTGGGAGTCAGCAGAGCTTGTGGGGAAGTGGCAGTTCTGCTGTCTGAGCTCAGTGATTGTCAGCATGGGATAAATTTTCCAGCCATGGGGCTGTGGAACAAACAACTCCTGTTCTGCTTGTCCAAAACATGTCAGARCAGGGCTTGTGAGTGGATGGAGCATTGTGCATTAAACTGGCTCTTGCTGCCCAGGGCACACATGGAGTGACCCTGTCTCCTCCTGAGCCTTGTCCCTGAGGGGTTTGCAGAGGGCCTGGGGTGATGTTAATGGTGTCAGCAGTTTAATGACTAATCCCACCTCCAACTGTGCCCTCAGGAAAAAATCTGACAGCCTTGGGGAGCACTGGAAGAAGGGAGTTCCCATCGAGGTCATCCCCATGGCTTATGTCCCTGTCACCAGAGCCCTGACCAAAAAATTCGGYGGTGTCGTGGAGCTGCGGATGGCTGTTAACAAAGCAGTGAGTGTCCCTGGTGCTTCCCCTGGGGAACCACCTGAATGTGGGCAAGGGAGGACCAGAGGTCTGGCCCTTCAGCTAGTCAAATCTGGGCTTTCATTCCCACAAGTGACACCCTGTGTAATTCCTCCTTACTATACTTTGGTTACTGAACTTTGTATTTGGATGTTCAGGCTGCTCATTGAAAGCCTCTCTGGCTGTGACTCCTAAAGAAGCGTCCCAGAGCAGGGAGCAGAGGGATTGCCAGCCTGGGTCTGACCTGCTGCTCTGGGGGTGTTGGGGGGCTGCAGGGCAGTCTGAGCTGCCAGAGGGGGTCTTGAGTTGGGGGTGATGGTTTCACTGACAGGTTTGTTGTGGGGACAGCCCCAATTTACTCGAATGATGATTCTAAACCACTGCAGTGGGGACAGCTGCTCCCAGTGAGGGCTTTGACAGTCCCTGGCTGGGATCAGGGCACACAGAGCTCATGCCATGACAACTGGGTGTGCTTGCAGGGCCCTGTGGTGACAGACAAYGGGAACTTCATCCTGGACTGGAAGTTTGACAAGGTTCACGASTGGCGCGAAGTGAATGCTGCTATAAAAATGATACCAGGTGATGTCTGTGATTATTTAAAAACCACAAAAGGTGGCTGAGGCTTGGTGTGGGATAAGTAACCTGGACTGTGGCAGCTCTCTCCTGGGTATGAGGAARTGTGTGTGTGTTTTTGCTGCCCTCCTGCAGGTCCCTGCATTTGTTTCTACTCAAGAGAGCAGTCAGTTAGTGCAGTTGTGCCCATGTGGCTTTTCCATATGRTGGTGAAAACCTGGAGTGATGCTGGTTGATGTTGGCACTGTTTCCCATTAGGCACAACAGTCCTGTCTTTTTCTTTRCTCTCCTTGTGCCCATTTAGAGAGGGACTTTTAGTGGAAACACCAGTGCACTCTGTAGGGAGGGTTTGCACTGTGCTMTGGTATTTTCCAGGAGCTGCTTACAGCTCTGCACCCCATTCCTATTGGGAAGCCTTCCCTGCTGGTCTTGCTGTGAGGATAAAGTGTGCCCAAGCTCTTGCTGGGCTTGCAAACAGAACAGCCTCTTTGCAAGGACTCCTGCCTTGCATGAGATCTGCTGCCCAGGCAAGAGCTGCCTCTGGACCATCCAGGTGTGCCCAGGGGCAYTGGCACTCTCTGAACTTCAGGGAAGCAGCATCTGGATGTTTTTGTGGTTATCCTGGCAAAGCCTTTCCCTGAAGTCCTGCCTTCACTGACTGCTCATGTGCTGCCAGAACATGCAGGAACATGTTGGGATCTTGTTGCACAAACCCCAGCATCCCCACAAAGCAGCCATGTACTGTCCTGGCTCCACAGCTGAAACACCAGACCAGGTAGAGGCTGTGGATGTAGGCTGTGTGAAGAGTGGCCAGTAACTTCCAGTTGTTTCTGGGCAGTAGTTTTGCTTCCCTCAGTAGTYYTTATCACAGAATCACAGAATTGTTGGGGTTGGAARGGTCTCTGRTGGCCACTGCTGGTCTGGGCTGCCCCTGGTGCCATGCTCCATGTCCTAATCCAGTGCTGCCCATGGCTGTACAAATCTCTGTRTCATTAAAGCTGTGTCTGTGCAAGAGGCAGACAGTGCCTGCTTACCCTGCACAGCAGGAACTTCTTCCCTGCATTTCTTTTTGGTTGAGAAAGGAACAGTAAATGATGGGACCTGTTCCATCCTGTGGGTGTGGTCTCAGCACTGTCACCTGCTAAGGGAAGAAGAGCTTCTTCCCTACCCAGAAKTGGATGAGCCTAARTGYGAGGCTGTTAAAGCCTAAATGCAGKGCTGGRARAAGGGTTTTGGCCACCTTGTGCTTGTGGTGGCCCTTGTCCTCTGTTTCTATCCACCTTCCTGGCCTCTGGCTGTGTCTCAGTGATCCCTCTGAAGTTAGAAGCACCCCATAATTAAATGCAATCAAAAGTACATTTACAAATGGGCTACAAATCACAGAGGTAGCACYGGAGCTGTCAAGTCTTGACATTTGAACAAGTGTTAGCCAGGTGATCTCTCACAGGATAGTCTTTGAGATGAGTTTAAAGGCCAAGGGCGTGATCCCCARTCCTGTGGCTGTGTGTAGCTTCCTCTTGCTCCCACGGGTCATCAGATGGCAGCAGATGCTTTCCTCGTGATTGTGTTGGTGCAGCAGTGGTGGCTGGGGCAGCGTGGATGTGAGGGGAGCTTTGGGAGTTGTTTCTCAGTCTCTGGAGAGTTTTTGCTGGGAGTGGCTGCCTGGAAAAGACTTCCCATTGTGCCTGAAATGGGTTGGACACCTCTCCAAACTTCTGATGGAGGCAGTGGTGCTTTTTAACCAGCAGGGCCACGGGCAGAGCAGGGGGCAGGAGCACAGGGGTGGCTCTGGCAGTAACCAGTGACCTCTCRTTCCACAGGCGTGGTGGAGACGGGGCTGTTCATCGACATGGCCGAGGTGGTGTACTTCGGGATGGAGGACGGCTCCGTCAGCCTGCGGGAGAGGCAGCCCTGCTGACAGAGCCCTGCTGCCAGGGCCCTGCCAGGGCACCCAGCCCTGCTGCCAGGGCACCCAGCCCTGCTGCCAGGGCCCTGCCAGGGCACCCAGCCCTGCTGCCAGGGCCCTGCCAGGGCACCCAGCCCTGCTGCCAGGGCCCTCAGCTGCAGTGACGGTGCCAAGCCGACGTTTTTGCCTTAAGGAGCAGCGGCTGTTGCAGGAGACCCGCGGGAAAGCCCATGAGAATCCGCTGACCTGATCCTGAATGTCTTTTTTAAAAAAAAACAAACAAAAAACCAAGTGAACAAACCAACAAAAAATAGATTCTATTTATATATATCTATATATTTTTACTTTACAGGAATGTCGTCTTTTTTTAACGAGTCGTTTCAAGGAATTGCTTTAACGTTTTTATTTTCTTTTCTAAGAAATACTTACCAAAACTTTGCTCCCTGGTTTTGTGTTCGGAGGTTTTTTGKTTTTTCTGTTTTTTCAAAGAGAACTTGAACCCTTCTGGCTGCTCACAGTGCTTAATGATGGAAGTCAGAAATACAATCCTAATGCATCGTTCCTAACTATCCTGGCTGGGAGGGTGACGGATGTAACAGGAGCACACCCAGTTGGGACCTGCTGATGCCTTATTTGGAACCTTTTTGGTTCAGTATTTTATGCCTTTTATTTTTCTATACCACTGTTTTTTAATAGTCCAGGATGTCTGGTTGTCCTCTGTGCACCATGACAATTCTCTGAGCCTAGGGTGGTCTCTACATCCCCCTCTCTGGGGCACTAAAAAGGGCCCTTTCTGTATGGAGAAAGGGACATTCATCCTTTGAGCCAAACTCTGCTCTCATTTAATTCAGTACCTCTGATTAAAGTCTGTCCTGTAGCTGGAGATGTTTGGGACTTCGTCCTTGTAGACCAAGAGCAGAACAGGGTGCTTGATGAAGTTTACAGGAGCATATTTTAGCAGCTTAGGGCAGTATGGAATAGTGTTCAGTGGCAAATGATTTGGTTTGGAATGAAGGTTAATTATTCCCCTCACAGCTGGCTGATTGTGGAAGGATAAAGCGCACAGGAAAACGGAGTCTTCCTGCCTAAATTTTCCTCGTGTAGCAGGAGAGAGACACTCGTTCAGTATCTCATTTTTGGTGTACAGGTGCTTTGCATGGTTCTGATGTGAAATGCAAGCCCTCTCTTTGTGTTTTAGACACTGAAATAAAGAGCTGTTATACCAGACTTGGTGGTAATTCTGTTCTCAAAGYAACTTATTTTGTGGATAATGGGGCAGATTGTGGTCAGACCAACTTCTGCTAACTTCCCCCTTGCAAGAATCCCTCACCCTGGCCAAATTCACCCTTCTGCATTTGATTTCTTTTTGTTTAAGTTAAATGAATTATTTAAAGTGAACCAAATTATCTGGTGAACACTTGTTATCTGCAGTACTTTCCTCAACAGACACTGTCTTCAGTTTGCTCATCTGAAACCTGTGCATCCAAATCCAGCTCTTTTACTGACCAAACTGCCAGCAGCTWGCTGGAAACACTGGGATTTCTTTTCCCACAAGCCTGGTGCTGCAAGGAGCCATTTGCAAAGCCCYAGCTCTGGCTAGGGGCTGTTTTCAGATGCTCCTGGGCTCCTAATGTAATCCTGGATAAACAGAGAGCAGTCGAGCACAGCTTTGTGCCCAAGTGCCTTCTCACTCAGCGTGCTGCTGGAAATGAGATTAGTGGSAGCCAGTGCTGCTGTTGACTCTCCTCTGTCTGAAATCAAACAGCTCCTTCTCAAAAAGCCAATAAACCCATTATTGCACTATTACTTTCTGGCCCTGGACCAGCTGTGATCTCATTCAGCTTTGTGCTTAGCAGGGGCTCCTTAGCCTGAAGATGGGCAGGTCTGSTTCCTGAGCTGCTCTGGGTGCTGGGGTAGATCCTGTGGGGGTTTTTGCAGCAGATTCCCCTGCTGGGGTGGGACTTTGAGTGGCTCTTGGGCTGTGGGTTATGGGCACAGTGTGCACTGTACCACATAGCTGGAATTAAAATGTCTGTGTGGAATTAAAATCCCTGGAAAAAATTTGGCATCTGAATCCTTGTGCAAGCTCCCCCAGCTCACATTAGCAGTCAGTAGATGGGGTTTGACTTAAGGGGCTCTTGGGGATGGTCATGTCCTTTCCCCTGGAGGCTGCCAGGCTCCCTCATCTGTCCTGACCACCCTCATCTTCATCTGCCAGCAGATTCAGGTGGTGCAGGGAGTCCATCCCCTCCTGGGCTGGCTTTGTGCCCTGTCACCAGCACAGCCCACTTACACTGATGCTCAGCTGCCTTGCCACAAGCATGTCTGAAGAAAGTGAAGTGTACAGGCAGCAGAGGCATTTCTAGTCCCTGGTCATTGCTTTTCTAGGCTATCACCATTATTACATACATTTTTGGAGAGATAACAGTTGATAGATGAGCTGTGGTGGATGGATCTCCAGCTGAGGGCAGGCACTGCAGCTCCCTGGCACTTCCTGGGGCAGAAGCAGTGCAGCTGCTCCTGAGAGCTCCTGAGCCTGAGTTTGTTCAGTTTGATTTTCCCACCTTGGCTGATTTCACTGTGGCATTTGCTCTGGGCTTTCATTTGTCAAGGTGGTTTTCACAAAAGCCTTCAGAAGCCTTTGGAAATGGGCTGCCCCTTCTATCCCACCCTGCTCCCTTGCACCCTGGGAAGAAAAGCAGGGATATATTTTTTTAAGGTGGCATTGGGGAAAAATGCTATCAAAAGCAGGTGGAAGGAGGTGTCCTTTTATGCCCAAGGCAGGCTGGTTGTGGCTATTTAGGGTGCATTCCTGCAGAAAATTCTGGTACCTGATGTGATCCATCCCCCTCCTCATTGCCTTTTGCATTGTGTGTGGTGGGTAATGCACAGAGATTTACCATTAGCACTGAATTATGGATTAACTYGGCCCTGGAGGAAACAAACGCTTCAAGAAAGAGCAACAGCAGCACTAAAATTAATGAGCAACTGAGGTAATGAAACACTAGTCCCATTCAGGAGGAAAAAAAAAGGCAATATAAATATAGTAAGAGAGTGCATCAGATTTGATTTAATTAACCTGTGGTTAAGAGGTTAAATAATTAAGATGAATTAATTAAACTAACTGGAAAGAAATTACGTGCTCTGTGAAACCAGCTCACCTTGTTCCATGTTGTATAGAARGTATTACTATCTGTCAAGTTATTATAGTCAGTGTAGGATGGGATTTATGATCTGATAATTACTGATCTGAGAAATGTGGCATAAAAAGAGGTGAAAATAATTAAGCAGGCAGCATAGAGGATGTGTGCTCTGGGTATTAAACCAAACAATTACAGCTGAAGTGATGAGGAGAAAACCAGCACAGCATAACCAGTGATAAAAATTAGCTGTGAGGTATATGAGGAAGCTGTAATATATATTAATGTCTTTCAAACATAAAGCCAGATTCATTTTTAAGTGTGTGGATTTAACAAAAAAATTGTGTAATGGCACTGTGGTGCAGCTGCACCAGGAAAGGAGGAGGCAAAGGAAAGATGTCCTCACTTTCAAAGTGATTTTTCAAATTTATCAAGCCTTTTGAATCCTCAAAAATAGCTTTGCAGCTTTATTTCACTCAGTACATCAGCAGAAAGGTGATGCATTTCAGATTAAAGATGARCTTGAGGACCTAAAACTGCTGGGTTTTTGTACTGAAAACTTGTGAAATTTATTGATTTCCCCTTCCAGTAACTTCAATGTGAGTTTTATCATCCCATCATCCATAACCTTGGTATCTGGGATCGGGAGGTTTTTTTCCAGAGCATGAGACATTTCTGTTTGTATTTTTACACCTGCCAACACAAACACCTCTTACAATTCCTCAATGACACTTCCAGCCTTGTGAAAACCATGTCAGACCACCAATGTTAAATGTAGGGAGCAAAACAGTAAAGGATCAGTCACTTGGCTTGCCTACAGGAAACTACATAAACTACTTTTTTAAGTGAAAACAGAAGGCTTTGTACAAGAATGAGTGAAAGATAAAACCATCAGTCACGTTAGAAAGCAAAATGCTTTTGATGATTTTTGTTGTCTCTGGAAGTCAGTGACAGAAAGATGAAATTCAGCAGAAGAAAAAAAAGTGACTTTTAAGGCAAATACCTCAGATCTGTAAACCTCCCTACACTTCAATATCCGAGTTTACCTGGGGATATTGAGATAGAAATATCCTTAATCACACTAAATTCAAAGTTCATCTCATGCTGTATTGTTACAAATACCTGCACATTAATCTGATAATGCAAAAAAAAGCCCCCACAGAAGCTGAAGTGCCTCCTAACTGGAATGGTCTTTTTTATTAAAGTGCACCAAACTCKAAATTCCCTCGTGGTGGTCTTCCAGTGCAGGATTAATTAAAGAAAATACTACATCAAGTAYCTTTTCCACTTACAAATGTCTCACAGGTTTGTGTAATCTCCCACTGAAGCTATTACTAGAATGCCTTATAGATCAAAATCTCTAATTAAACATTAATTCCCTTAAAGCATTTTCAAAGCCTTGATTTCAGGAACTTGCAGGTTTTATTTGCCTGCCACAGCACGCTGTCTTCTTGTAATCAGTATTTAATAACCTGTACAGTTTAATCCCAATGTAATGTATTTGGCAATGACAAATGAAATTGGAAAACCCTACTGTAAATCTAGATGGTACATTGGGCTGCTTTTCTTACTATCTTAATTTATTGCTGGAAAAAAAAGAAAAAAACAGTGCTGCCTTCCTCTAACCCTTAAATAAGTATTATTTTTTGAAGAGGAGACAATAATTCTTTCTTTTACTTTTATATGTAACTTAGTGAGGCCTGGACCTCACTGAGATCACTGAAGAGTCAAATCCAACAGCTCATAAGCATTGTACCAAAATCTTGTCTAATTAAAGAGCAAGCAGATAATCACACTTTATTCTGAGAGGGTTTTCAGGGGATGATCCACTGCCTGTGAGCACCTTGGGAAAACTCAGCCTCTTTGCCACAGACCCCCACTTTTTGGATGGGGTACTTGCAGGTTTCTCTGCAGGTCAGCTGTGGGCTGTGCTTTATCATTTATTAAATATTTCTTTCATCCTTTTTTAAAAGCTCAAGCAGCATGTGCTGACTCTGGCTGGGGCTTTGGGGGCTGCACTGAGTGGTTTTGCTCAGGCTTTGTGTTTTTCCTGTGGATTTGCTGCTGTGATAGCCCTGGCTGTCAACAGCCTTTTCCACCCTCCTTCCAGAGGCTCCCCAGCAGCCCAAGGCCATTATTGCTCCCTCATCTGATGCTTGGGAGCTGCTTAATGAGTTGCTTTGCTGTAACTCCTCTCTCTGAAGCCCACAAATGCCCAATGGGCTTCATTTCCAGTTCCTGGGATGCTCTGCCTCACCAACACCATTKCCTCAGCACCAGCGAGGCTGGACAAGAGCTTTTTATCACTTTTAAAACAAGTCAGCAAGAAATTTGTAGCAGATTGAACATCCTCAGCTGTAGAATMATTAGGAAAATCTTCTCTGCTCACTGGATTGTACAGCTGGAGATTTTGCCACATGTGACAGTCACAATCACATCAAAACAGTGCTGAGAGGTTCAGTATCATTTAATTCATCCTGCCTGGGAAATTTCTTGCCTTTTCTGTTTTTCAACTAAATCAGTTTTGGGTCATGTATAAAATATAAAAAAGGTAGGATTTTTTTTTTCTGAAAATCAGATGGACATGTTTTTAAGCTCCCAGGCAGGCAGGCAGGCAGGCAGGCCATGTTCCCCCTCCACAGCTTGGCATGTGTTGAGTTGTGAAGAGGAAAACCCATCTGGTTACTTAGTTACTTGGTTTTATTTTTTTTCCCCTGGAGTAAATCTAACACCTGAGCCTTAAAAATCAGGGATGTTTTAGAGACAATGAACTGAAAGTAAAGTTGATTATATCTCCCATATGCCAGGTCAGCAGGGAATATTTCATCCAAGCTCCTTTATCTCAAAGTGACATTCCTTCACTGCAAGTGCCCAGAATTCTGGACACCAGTCAGAGGATATTGTTCACTGGCATTGTGGGACCCAGCCAGGACTTGGCATTTTGGAGTGATTCTTTAAGGACTCTCAGGACACTGCCAACCCAACCACCCTTGTCCTTGTGGGGCAATTCCCCATGCCAGATGTTAACTGGGAAAAGACAGGTCCAGGAGATTCCCAAGACACCTGGATGACAGGTTCTTGGCAGAGGACCCCGGGGAGCAAATGTGGAGAGGTGCCCTCTGTGCTTTGCTGCTTGTTCCCAGAGAGGCCCTCATGGGTGAGGTGGTGATTGGTGGCTGTCTTGGCCACAATGACCATGAAACCACTGATTTTCAAATCTCTGGTGCTGCTGGAACCCATCTGGGTCCTGAGGTGGCTCATTGAGCATTGCTGGCAAATCAGCATCTTTTATTGGCGTCTTGGTTTGGAAAGAAAGGTGTCTGCCAGGGAACAGGTGGAGCCTCCCTTGCAATGGAGAATGCAAACCCCCTCCCTCTGAATTATTATAAATATGAAATTAAGGGGCTTTCAGGCAAAAGATATGGGAATAGGAATAACAGTTCTTTACTAGGTATATTTAAAATAAAAATGTAGTAGTACAAAACACAAACAAAACAAAAAAGAAAACACTGACAGAATCAGAACATGACCTGACACCTGTTGGTCAGGGTGCTGGCAGCAGTCCAGTTAAGTCCTCCTGCARTGACAGATGTGGTTCTGTTGGARCAGGGATGATCCTGTAGAAGGGTGCAGTTTCCTTCTGAGGGTCCAGTGGTGGTGAGATGGGTCCAGTCTTCCTCTGGAATCCAGTGGAAAAACCAGCTGCCTTGATGTTCTGAGTTTCAGGTTTTATCCAGGTGGGAATGCTTTGGCTCCTCCCCCTGGATGGAGCATCTCCCAACGGGATGATGGAATTTTATCAGCCCTGCACTGAGCCTCAATGGCCCATTAACAGCGGAGATCCCCCTGGAGGGAGGATGGGTGGTGGAAGAGACAAAGAACACCGCCCCAGCTGGGCCATTAACACCCTCCCCCCAACGCCACCCCGGAGTTAGAAGAGATAAAGAAAAACACCTCCCCAACCGGTTTCAGCAGATGGCAAACAGAATACATTCTTTTTTAGTTACATCTTGCAACCCAAGACACTTGCATGCCCTTCCTGCAGGAAAGGTGTTGGTTGCTTTGAGTCTCTGTGCAGTAAYGAGGGACAGCAACGATTCTCCAGCGCTCTTTGCAAATATAAAAACATTTATTGACAACYGAACTACCCCAAGTGAACTGAATTAGAGTCTGGCAGCAGGCACTAACCTTCCAGCTGCACCTCCATGCAGAAGCACCAGAGCAGGGTGCAGAGAGCCCGCAGAGCCCGCCTGGAGCTGGAGGGCCGCCTGCGGACGCCCTGCGGATCGCTGAGGGTCTGGGCTGCCAGCTGGGTCCGTGAGGAGCAGGTAGAGCAGCAGGGGCTGTCCTGGGCACGGCTCTGTGCTCCTGCTGCTGCTGGCACCTGCTCGTCTGAGGCAGAAGGAGTTGCTGCCTTTCCCTCCTCCTGGAGGGGGCTCTGGAAGAGCTCTGGGTACTTGGGGTTGATCCACACAGTCCGGATTGTGATGCGTGTCCAGTTTTCAGGCGGTGATGATTTGCTGCTGTCGCTTTCCCCTTGGGGCAGGTTCTGCATTCTGTTGACATCCCCTTGGGAAAGCACTTGTTCCAGGTGGTTTTCCCCTCGGCAGGGCTCAAGGGGATGGCAGACTTCCCTCTCTTCCTCCTTGCTGGCCCCRGACTCATCCCCAAGGTCTGGGAGAGAGCAGGAGTTCTGCAGGGATAGGAGATAGCTCTGCTCCTCTGCTGAGGACCCCTGCTCACCCAGGGCTGCTGCCTCTGCTGCCTCTTGTTCCTCAGGAGGGGCATTTGGGCAGTGCTGCTTGTCCTGTGGCTGCCTGTGCTCCTCCTGTGGCTGCTTGAAGTCCATCTGTGGGGCAGAGGAGGCATGGGGTGGAGGGGATTGTCTTGGCACAGCTCAAGCCYGGCCTTGTCCCATCACCAGCCCCTCTTTGCTGCCCCATGGCTCATCCTCTGCCTCTTCAGGCTCAGCAGCCCCTGGGTGGGCAAGGATTTGGGATTCACCTTCTTCCCCTTGGGTGTCCCTGACATGCTTTCCTGCAGAGGTTCTCAGGCTGCTGCCTCCTGAGAAAGCTGCCCTTGAGCAGTGGCACCCCAGGCCTCTGTGGCCCAAAAACCTCCCGGAGGTCACAGTGGCCTCTGGGCACGGCCCCTGTGTCACAAAGAGCCCTCTGCCACAAAGGGACAGCCCCAGCAACCATGGAACCATCTGGAAGTGGCTGTGCCCMGCCCAGGRCAGCCCCTGCCCTCCCCTCCTGGCTGGTCCCATCCCATCCCTCCCACACAGCCCCAGAGAGACCCTTCTGCATCCCTCTGGGTCAGGACCAAGCCTTGGGCCTTTATTTCTCTCACACAGGGGATTTCTGCAGATGCTCTGTGTCTTAGCTCTTACAGTCGGCTGCCTGAAAGCAGTGCAGKCACTAAGTGCCTGATGTGAGCTCTTGAAGCTTATTTCAGCCATCCAGTTTGGGAACATTTTGGTTTTAAAGAGGAAAATAAGCTTTGTTTGGTCAATGAATGCTTAGAAAACTCAAACATTTCCCGATTAAATAATACTCAGAGTTCCAAACAGAATTCAGTAAATGAGACAGAAAAAAAAAGCCTGATGGTTTTCTAATCTTCATTTGACTAATTTAAGAGAAATAGAGAAGATAAAACCAATGTGAGAGAGAGACAATCCAGATGTTGCTGCTACTCTGTGGTGGATGGCTGCCTTTCCCAAGAACAATTCAGTGGAGAAATTCMCACCCTAAGGCCTGTATTTATTGCTTGAGGAGTAAATGAGGAATTTCAGGGATATCATTATTTACAGGATCAATATTGCTATTTAGCCAGATGGCTGGCCRAGCATGGACAAACACTGCTATAATKCGTTTATTTGTCTATTGATCCATCTCTGCACCATTTTGCTGATCAAACAGATGGATAGAGCTGGACCAGGAACAACTCACTCCTAGTTTTCCCACATCAGTAATAGGATTTGTCTCACATAATTTCCCACTCAAAAAAAGCTACATGAGCTTGGACAAACCTGGAGCCCCATGGAAAGAGCCAAATGGATTCACCCCATTTATTTTAGGCAGCACCCCTCACCTCCTGGGAGTGCCYACCCCAGACAAAGGCAACCCACATCCCCTCCTGCCTACCAGTCTCAACACCAGAGAAGGATAAAAACACTTCAGGAAAATGTTGCAGAGCTTACACCAGAARATGCAGTTCTGGCAGGGATGTGTAGAAGGGGAAAGGATTGCTACAAGATTTTCCTGAATTCAGAATATTCAGTGGGGGATGCAGAGAGAGTTTTTCAGATTTACTCAAGTATACAGAGTACCTCATGCTGGCCCAAGCTGTTGCTTACTTGCTAGGAAAGTGTGATGTAGTAAAAGGCTCCTACTCATCAGAGGGTGACACCCTCGGTGAGTGTTCCTCACCTCCACAACCAAGCAGGCTCCAGTGAGGTGGGTGGAGCTGATGGACCAGAAATCACTGTCAGCTGCAGATGGATTCACAGATGGAAAGATGCTTTGAAAGTTTGAGCRAAATGCAGCTTTAAAAATCAAGGTGTTTCACAGAAAGATCCCTGATGGGACACATTCACTGGGATTGYTCTACACAGAGATGTGATCAGATGGAGATTCACGTGCTGAAAAATTCCATGGAGCTTGTGTGGGAGCAGGGGATGCTTTCTGGGAAGCAGCCAGCAGAAACACAACAGGTGATTTTTGGAGAGCGAGACGAAGCCAACACACTCAGATTTGTGTTGTTTACCTCCCCATCAGAGCGATGGTGAAAGTGGCTGTGCTGGGGATGAGCCAGGCACCCCCTACATCCAGCATCAGCCCTGTCATTGCCTTCAYCGCCCATAAAGGTCTGATTTAACACACTCAGGTTGCTGAAGAGAATTTCTGGGTTGTGACCAAACCCGACCAGCCAGGGGGCTGTTTGTTTGGCAATACAGTTCCAAGGAGACAAAAGAGATGAGGGCTCTCAGTTTTCACCTGGCAATAGTCGTTGTCACCCCTGCTGATAAACAGATGGTTTGCAACCATCCTGTTTTTCTGGAAACRGGCAAGGCCTGTCCAGACAAACATATGCAATGCTTGGGGAGGTCAGGCCAAGCAATCGAGGCAAAACACGCAGGGAACTTTTGATGTCTTGAGGATGGTCATCTGGGGCATCTCTGAGACAGCTCCAAGCCCTGAGGATGGGCTGGTCCAACTGGCACAGCTTGGGAAGTTCACCAAAGGCAGGAAACCTCCCTGGGTCTCACAGGGTGCTCACCCAGCTGACATGGGGCAGAGGAGGGGCTACATCTATAGCTGTGATTGATGTTTTCATCTAGGATTTGTTAGATTRATTTAGAAAAAGCTGAGGTACATAATGAGGAGCGGGGCAGGGGGAATATTTATCTTCTCTCTTTTCTTCCCAGGCAAGCAATGGGCCAAGTTTCTTTTCCCTCCAGTCATGAAGGGAGTTGGCATCAGGCTTGGGTGAGCTGTGATTTGGTGTTATCTCAAAAGAAAGCACCACTGAGTCCAACAGAGATGCTCATTTGGCAAAGCCTGTCAGCCTGAGCAGACTCATTGGCCTCRGCTGGTTTTGGGCTGCATCTGAAGTCAGATGGACAAAGCATTGCTTTAAAGTGAGGAAGAGGAATTTGACTAAAGCCACTGTAATAAATAATCTTGTGATGAGCAAATCATGCACATTAAGTGAATGTGAACAGGCTGGGAACCCTCTGCTCAGGCTTGAGGCAGTTCAGACACCTTTGTGCCACTCTGGGCTCCTGTTAGGGGGATGTGGGTCCTAACCCATGGCTCACCCCCTGCTCTGTGCTCCACCTCCTCCCCTGCAGTCCAGCCCAGCGTGGAGGAAGCACAGCCAGAATCAGCCATTTAAAACCGCACCTTTCAAATATTTCTTGTCCTGTACAAGTAAATCCAATCAACGTTTTATTTTGTCACACACAGGTGAATGACAAGTTGTGCTTTGCTGTGGTCTCCTACAGGACCTGGGCTTGCCTCATTCTAAACCTGTCAGTAATCCCAGAGAATTTAAACACTGCAAATATTTCACTTTGAGGGTAAATGTGCCTGGGTGTTTCAGTGGAGTGTGAGAGCAGACAGCCAACACYCCTCTGTGGTACCCACTGAAGTGGTGTAACCAGGCAGAAACCCCACTGAGCTGAAAATGCCCCTTGCTCAGGAAAAGCAGGCTCCTGCCTGTGCTTCCCATGCCTGTCATGGGAATCTGCCAGAGAGATGGGAGCTCCTCCAGTGGGCTTCCTCTGGAACCCACTGCAGGTCTGAGTCAAAGCTCACTCAAGGTAAAAGKGCCATTTGTTTTCTGAGGGATTTTAATGTTTTCCTATTAAATGCACTCAGCTTTTAGAGAAGGATAGTTGGGATATGAACTAATTCAGCTGAAGTTCCTGGACTTTCCCATTTCATGTCCATTTTAGGGATGAAGTTAAACCAGGCTCTTCACAGAACCACAGAATAAGCTGAAATGGGAAGGAGCCAGAAAGGAACATCCAGTCCAGCTSCTGGCCCTGCACAGCCCCATCCCCCAGAGTCACAGCCTGTGCCTGAGAGCATTGGTCAAACACTCCCTGAGCTCTGTCAGGCTGGAGCTGTGACCCTGCCCTGGGGAGCCTGTTCAGTGCCCAGGCACCCTCTGGGGGAAGAACGTTTTCTAATATCCAACCTAAACCTCCCCTGACACAGCTCCAGGCCATTCCTTGGGTCCTGTCCCCGGGCACAGAGCAGAGATCAGTGTCTGCCCTTTCTCTGCCCCTCACGAAAAAGGTGTTTCACAGCTCAGCACAGTGAGAAACCCCCACCAAGATGTTCACTGCTTCTTGTAAGGTGCTGTTGTTCTGACAATCACTTTTGCTTTCTTTTTCTTTATACTTTTTTTTTTCTTTCTTTTTTTTTTTAACCTTCAGGGAATGCTTTAACAGCAATTTCACAGGAATTCAGTTTTGGTTTTGTTTGCAATAATTGTTGTCACTGGAGTGAAAAAGGAATCCACAGGAGCAATTACTGGTCATGAGAGAGTGAATAAATGAATTAATTATCTTCAGCTTTGCTAYTATTTTCATGCACATAAGGATGGCACAGGCTGGTGCACTGACTACAGTGTGTTTAGGGGAGGGAGAAAAACTCTCTAAAAGCCTGTGGGAGATAATTACTTTGAACCTCCCTCCGAAAATGGTGCATTTTTCTTTTGTGGTAGCCTCAATGCCAAGTCCYGAGGATGAACAGGTTCCTGTGGATGACACCAGCAAAGACAGAAATCAGATTGCCTTGGGAACAGAGGAAGGATATTTTTCCCTGACCTTCACATGGGYTGAAGCAACTGTGCTTGCTCCTTCACCTTCCAATCATTTGCCTCTCTGCCACGAGCTGCTAAAATAGGGCAGAGATACAGGCAGCCTCTGTGGCAGTTTGGCATCTAAAATTAGCTCCTGCAACAGAAAACACCTCGAGTTTGGCCTAATTAAGTTCAGCTGATGTTATTGCTATTTCTTCACYGTTTCAGTAGGAGGAGGTGGGTGGGTGCTTGTGTCTTCCAGGACCATCAAGCATCAACAACCACAGTGACAACACAAATGCCATATGCTATAACKAGGGAAAGTGCAGGAAAGTCACTTCCAGCACTGAAATTATCAGAATAAAAGCAAAAATAACATCCTGTGGTCACTTTGCTTTCCTGCCTCCAGCACACTTGTTTGTATCCCACACTGAGAGGAACGAGAGATGTGTCTTCACAAACAAGCACTGGGTCTGCTGGTAGAGAAAACCAGCACTGAGAGACAAAAGAAACAACGGGAAGGATTCCACTTGATGAATGGAAAAGAAGATATTTGTCTTTACAAACAAAGCATAGGCTTGCTGAGAAATGAAACTGGATATTGAAAGAGGAAAGAAACAATGGGGAAAACGCATAAATGCCATAAGAATTAAAAATGAAAAGGGGGGTTATACATTAAAGGGGAATCTTTAGGTGTGAGGCATTCCGGGAAGTCTGCACCTCTCAAGTACCTCAGCCAATGGGGAAAGAGAGAGGGAAATGCAGCCGGAAAATCAGGATAAAAAGGAGGCTGTGTCCTCCAAAAATTCGAGAGACCCCAGGGGAAAGGCCCCATGGCCTCCCCCTTTATTCGAATAAAGTTACAGGACTCCTCTGTCTCCTTTTTGGACATAAACCTCTGGCGTTTGTGGATAAATTTTCCTAACAACATCAATCTTCTTCCCACCAGTTTTTTGCTGTAGTTTCAAAGGGTCGGGGTGGTGTAGCACATTMATCTCCTTCATATTGAACAAACTGCAGAGCCTTTTTGTGCCCAAAACCAGAGGATCTGAGAAACACATKATTTCTTTTTTTTTTTTTTTCCTGAACAGAGTGTCCTAAAGGACCCTGCACATCCTGAGGACAAAACCTTGTTTTTGCTCAGTTGTGTTTCTGTTTTGCTCCTCAGTTAAACCTGCAGGAGTTGTTCTTCAGCCGAGGCTGCTAAAGAGTGAGCAGTCAAACAGTGAAGCAGTTCTGACATCTAGTGGTGCTTGTGGCTGATACAACGCACGGAAAAATCCGGGAATCGTGGAATTGTTTGGGTTGGAAGGCACCTTTAAAGACCGTCTTGTTCTAACCCCTGCCATGGGCAGGGRCACTTTCCACTAGACCAGGCTGGTCARAGCCTCGTCCTTGAGCAATTCCAGGGATGGGGCAGCCACAGCTTCCACGGCCAATGTAAAATATATACAGAATGTAAATATATACAGAATAATACTRAAAATGAAAAATAGGGATACTTAGTGAAAGCTGATGTTGTGCTTTAAAGGATAAATAGCCACAGGGATCTCACAGAGCTCACCAGGTTTCAAGTGCTGCCATTACAGWGCCTTCATCACTGCTGCTCCAACTTGAGCTGCAAGGATGTGAAATGAGGATTAACCCCTGTGGATTTAGTTTAGACATTTGTATACATTTTCTAGACATTCAAGAACTAGTCCCGAAGCAAAGGAATTCAGTAGAACATTAACTTGGCCCTGCAGAACTTTGCACASTGGCATTGCTGTGTCAGCAAGATTTCTGCAAAATGAAAAACCTTCAAATAAAAGCTTAGAAAGGACCTGGGTACTTTTAATGTTGTCAGTTACTTTTGCAAGGACAAAGCTGGCTTCAGTGTAACGACAAACCTGAGCAAAATTCATTTTTTCTTTAGGTGCAAGACAAATCCTGCAATGGAATAAATCTATATTCATATATTATATGAATATATAATATATATATTAAGCCTCCACAGAAATGGTGGACTCCAGAGAACTTCTACTCTTCATCAATCCCACAGTGCCTGAAAAGAAAAGCTATTTCAGTGCAAAAAATTCCAACAGATGTGTTTGTRAAGCTGCTGTGGCCAGCTCTGGGATTTCCAGACTGCAGGTGACCTRACTGACCACTGAAAATGAGCTGATGGCATCCAATAAARGGGAGTAAAAATGTGYAATTTGTCAACTCAGCACTTCTTAGGTATTGACATATATTCAGATTGGGCAGGGCTCTGAGAAACTTGGTCTAGTGCAAGGTGTCCCTGCTCATKACAGGCAGGYTGTCTASAGGACCTTTAAATGTTCCTTCCAACCCAAAGCATTCTATGGCTCCATGATGCAGAATTAAATGAGTTGCAACTGAGCTTTGTTTTGTGCTTYGGTGTGTGTGTCTCCAGGAGAGGTGGGTGGACATCACTGGAACAAAGGGAACAGCCCCAGGAGACTGCTGGAGGGACAAGTTTGTCACCTGGGGCTAAGAAAAGCCACAGCTCCTGCTCCAGGACCACAGAGCCCTGTAGTGGCCTGACCAATCTCCCTATGAAACATCTGATGACAATGATGGGGGAACAGGACAAAAGGGATGTAGATGGATTTACTGCTCTCCATGGTGAAGGTGAACACATTATTCCATGTGTTTGTGACTTCTGGGGACACCAGACCAGACCTGACCTGTGCTACATTTAGCCAGGTTGAGAYTTTCCTCTTGGATGTGGCTTTTGGGTGCTCCCAGTCCTTACCCCTCACTAATTTCCTGATGCTGATTTTCAGAAATATGGCTTTCTTAAACCCCACAGGGGTAAAAAAAAAAAAAAATCACTGCTCCATGACTAATTATGCAGAGAGACATGAACCACAGCCTTTCAGGGATGCTGAGGTCAAAAGGGATGYGCCTGTTTCCACTGCTGCAGTTCTGGCCCTCAGATGTCAAGGTTGTATCAGCTTTCAGCTTAACTCCTCTGAGATGCACTCCACAATCCTGAAACCTTAAAAACCTTCTCCAGGGAAGATGACTTGAGTTTATTTATCACACAGGGATTCACTGGTATACAGTGGAGTCTTTTTCAGGGTAAAGAATTAGGGTTGGAATGAAATGGTCTTTGAAGTCCCTTCCAACTCAAACAATTCCATGATTCTATGAAAGAATTAACAGCCAAACTCAGTTCCTGACAGCAGGGGGACAAGCCATGGCCAGAGGCTTCTCTGGGATATGCATTTTAAGAACTTACATCCCATTGTGCTCAATTTGGGTGGCAGAGGCTTTGCAGGACCCTGTATCCTGCTCCAACACCAGGRAAACCCTATGCAGGGTCTCTGAGGACAGATTTTGTCCCAATCTGCAGTTTTCCCTCTGTGAGCCCCTCCCATCTTCAGGTCTGCTCCACTCCTCGTGGCCAGCAGTGCAGCCTGATGATCTGGAAGAGCAGGTCTGCAGGATGTGACCTTTGCCAGCGCTGTGGGGCAGCCCCAGGTCTGACACCTGTGTTTTCAATAAACCAGATCGCTGTGCTTGGCTGCCCTGTCTCCAGCAGGGAGAAAGGCAGTGGGAGGTGTGTGGCYGCAGCCCAGTGAGCTGCTACAAAAACCCATCACATGTCAAGCTCTTCTCTAAGACCTGGAGCTGCTGAAGCATTTCTGGCAAAATTTACTGAATAAAATGARCAAGCTCCGATAAGCCCCTGAAGCAAGTGACAGAGCCAGACTTGCTTCAAATCACAGCACAAAGGGAAAAAAAACCCACTATTCCAATGAAGATCACCACAGGTCTTTAGCAAGCATCTTCCTTCAGGAGAAATCCAATCCATGATGGACCTGAAAGGATCATTTTGGGGCTGGCAGGCTGCAGGTGTCCATCCTTGGGGCTTCCCACTGAAGCCCTTCCGATGTCGATGTTGTGACCACAGCTGGTGCCAAGCTGAAATCTGATCTCCTGTTTGTGAGGCACCGTAGAAATGTCAGCCTCTTCAGAAATGCCAAGCCACGGCACAGCTTAGGGGACGAGGGGTAGTGTTTGTGTGCTTCTTTAGTTTCATTTGGCATTAATAATATTGAACCTCCCCCCCCGCACCCATAACTATACTAATAGCAGTACCACAAAAGTTAGCAGGATTTTTCAGAAGCAAAATATAGAAGTTTATTGCTGAAGGCATAATGGGGACTGCACAGAAAAAGAACAAGCTGGATGATCCTTTTCTTGCTCTCCCTACACGCTCCCTGCCATAACTCTGCACTGGTCCTTATCTCTGCTCTCTGGAGTTACAGAAGCCCCAGCAAGTCCATTTCTAACTAATTCCTTAGCAGATGCTCTCAACCATAGCTCTGTTACTGAAAACCACAGGCTGCAGGTTAAAAATAAAGCAGGTTAAAGCCCAAGTGTGGCTAATCCCTCCAGAGGGAATCCTCAGCTCTGAATTTCTCTGTGCTCTTTCCAAAGGAAAGGAGAGCGGTGTTCCAGCTCCTCCCAGTCACTTTCCCAGGGCTGAGATGCTGGGATTATTTTTATTTACAGCCTATAAAGTATAGAAACTCACAAACTTGTCCGTTTTCAGCTCCCCTTAGCTGCTGGAAGCTGGATTGATGTGAAGCCAGGGTTTAGCTTCACACTTGGGTTCCTGCCTTGATTCCAGGGAGATGGTGGGGAATGACCAGTTTGTTTGTTGTTAAGTTCCAGTGATAGGAGGTGATGATGCCACTACAGCTAACAAAACCCATGAGGATTTCAAGCTGCTGGGTTGTTTTATTGAGGGTAGGATTGGGAGACAGCAATCAGACATCAGCTGATGCCAGAAATGTAGGTCCAGAGCCATCACTGAGGTGAGGAAGGGCTAAACCAGCTCAAGAACTTGYCCCTGGTTTAGCAATTCCCTAAATACAGGCTTTCCCTCCAAGGACGGCCTTCCTGCTAAACCCTCCCTGCATTTGTCAGTGGGATGTCTTTTAGCTCTGGCCAGCACCAGGAGACAAGCCTGCTTCAGATTCTGAGTGGGAAATCAGGGGTGTATTTGATGCTRTTAAATACCTGCCCACAAAGTCCACTCTGTGGCAGTACCAACTGTGCAGTTTGTAAGATGCCAGGCTGAACACAATCTGAAGTTTTTTAAAATGTCTGAGTTTATTGTATGGATCAAGTGTGTGACTCTTGCCACAGAATTACAGAATGGTTTGGGTTGGAAGGGACATTAAAAACCATCTTGGTCCAAACCCCTGCCATAGGCAGGGACTTCCCAYTAGACCAGGCTGCTCAGAGCCCCATCCAGTCTGGTCTCAAACACTTCCAGGGATGGGGAATTCACASCTTTTCYGGGCAATGAGATTATCCCAAAGGATTTCTRCCTGGTGGGAAGCTCACCACAATGTCTGTGGCAKAAGGGGCTGCTGTTCTAAGACAGTGAGCAGTGCTTTGGCCGCCCCACTAGAACTGGGTCTGACCTGAGCTGTGTGAGGCAGCCCCTGCCACTGCTACCTGAGTGTTGATAATTGCTGCATTGTTTCTCCCTGGGCTGAATGGTTTCTTTCCAGGCAGTTGAATAAATCAGCAAAATTAGTGTTGGTGGGACAGAGTGTTCTCTGACAGGAAWCAAATCACTGCATTAAAACAATTGAAAATAAGTTTATTTTYCCTCARTTCCAYRTATGTCTGGCCAATKAGATATTGCACAGCTTGTTTCCATACCCTGGAACTTCAACAGTTAGTGATGGTGCCTTGCACTGATGTTAATTACAGAATCAAAAGACTCTGTACACAGTAAGGTCTTGAATGCAAAAGACTGAAGAGATGTTTCTGCCACTGAGGTTTAAAAAATAACAAACCATCAAACCAACAACCCCTACTCTCACCTTACATGAGCCTATTAAAAACACTAAACCAGCGAAGTGATTCTGTATACAGAATAATGATGTATTGGCATCCAAATTCTATAACATCTACAAGAGTCTTAGTGAAAGCCTCAAGGAAAAATTGATTCAGAAATGGATCCAGRTATAAATCTTTTAGTAGTGAGGGYGTTCCTTATAAAATCAGTGTGTGTGTGTCCTCCTAAGGGGATCATCTATACCTCATAAGAAGCTTAACATYTGGATGTTTCATTCATTACAGTCTCCTTCTGGCTTCACCTTTAGGGACATGATTAATTAATAAATCAGGAAGAAATCAGAGWATRACTTTGCTTGTTTATTTTTGTTCYGAAGCAATACTTTGTCTCTTCTCAACCCACTCCCCAGAGCCCTCCCTACCCCATCTATGCCCGTAAATACACAATTATTTGCACTGGTTATATTTACAGGACATGTTTCTGGAGGCAGCTGATGTCATGGGTTGAACCAGKTGATGCACTGTGGTTCCTCCCAACCTGACCCATCCTGTGATTTCTGTGAGGTGATGGAGTCACAGAATCACAGAACAAGCTGAGTTRGAAGGGACTCCCAAGGATCATCCAGTGCAGCTGCTGGCCCTGCACAGCCCCATCCCCCAGAGTCACAGCCTGTGCCTGAGAGCATTGTSCAAACACTCCCTGAGCTCTGTCAGGCTGGGGCTGTGACCCTGCCCTGGGGAGCCTGTTCAGTGCCCAGGCACCCTCTGGGGGAAGAACCTTTTCTAATATCCAACCTAAACC
>CADDXX010000897.1:48024-76189 GCA_902810485.1 Alauda arvensis | reverse complement strand
GAGCTGCGAGGGAGCTGTTGGTTAAATGTGGTGGGATAAAGTTTTCCCGTGCAGGGTGGGCGGCCGCACGTGTGGGGGCACGGARAGGTTGTTCTCGGCGTTGTAGCCCCGGAAAGACTCCAAAGGGCAAGGGCGGAGGGAGCCCGTAGAGYTGGGGCTGGTCACTGCGAGGGCGGGAGGCCTCTGGAGGGCCTTGAGTTACCCTGCTGTTTCAGCACAGCGCGGTAAAGTTATTTTTCTTGTCAAGAATAAGGTTACAGGCTTCCCTTTGCGGGAGCACTAGTCTGAGACTAGTACTTCAGCTTGAAACATTTAATGTGTGTTGTACTGCACATCACAATGAAAAATAAAGTGKTTTTCTCCCTTCTTTTATTTTTCTTTCCATTGTGCTTTTTCTTGGCTGCATCCTTTCGAAGAGGGGACTTGTAGTGATAGAAAAAGGGCACTGGCTTCAAAGTGAAAGACAGTAAGTTTAGATTGGATATTAGGAAGAAATTCTTTACAGTGAGGACACTGGGACAGGTTTCCCAGAGAAGCTTTGGCTGCCCCATCCTTGGACGTGTTAAAGTGTTAAAAGACCAGGTTGGACAGGGCTTGGAGCAACGTGGTCTAATGGAAGGTGTCCCTGCCCATGGCAAGGGATTGGAATGAGATGGTCTTTAAGGTCCTTTCCAACCCAAACCATTCTGCGAGGTCAGTGTGRGTATGCCCAGGCACAAGAGCAGTTAGTAGGAATCTAAACAGAGGGTTTTGTGCATTAATGCGGTTCTTGTAGCTGAAAAAGAATGAACAATCTTAAACCTACCTCATTTGACTGCACACAAAGTGGTTCTGTCCCGGTGGGATGGTGACTTGCAGGTCAGGTAATGTGATCTCACAGCCAGAGGCTGGGYTGAGTAGTTCCTGTGGCACACCTATTGTCCTGGTGAGGATCCATTCCTGCCYCTTGTTCTGCACAAGCAGGAGCAGAAGACTCTTTATGCTGTTAATTTCTGCCACTTCAGCTTTTTGAATTGGCTCCCCTGGGCCCAGTAAGGATTGGTTCTGATGGAGGGGAACAGATGGGAATGTATCACCTTCCAATTCAGTTTAATTTATACTCCCAACAAAGCTACTCTTGGGTGCAGTTGTATGTGTTAAAACCCCACATTGTTCCCTTTACAAACAGCAGTAAGAGAATCAGGGAATAGTTATTCAAATTATTTTGAGGGGTAGGAAGGATGAAGAAATATAAGTGGCTCAAGAAGTGTCTTTTTGCAGCTGTTTATGAAGTCTTTTACAGAAACTCCTGCAAGAAGAAATTTTCTTCATTGGAAATCTTTGGTTTGATACCCTTTAAATTTGGGCTTTGTACATACATTTGCACTAACATCTGCTTCTTTTAGTGATTTGAAATCATGAGTGTCCGGTGTGTTCTGTTGCAAAAGAGATGCAAACCTTGTTTCTGTTGGTGCASTGCTTTGGGAATCAGGCAGGGTGTGTATCCCTGAGGCTGAGAGCAGGAAGTTGTGGAAATGGAGTATGAAATCTGTCAATGAATGGTGAGTGCTGCTCAAAGGTCAGCTCAGAGCACTGCTGGTGTATTAGAGCAGAATCGGGAGAGAGCTGTGCTTGTCCATACACCCTTGAAGAGTGTTTGTAGGCATCTGAATTGAATGGAGAGTCAGGATTATAGGTTCCATGGCCTGGATGTGTTAGAAGGCTTTGGARAGCTTTTAGATTAAAAGATTACAGTAATTATGTGAGTAACCCTGGCAAAGGATTGCTGCAGAAATAACAATCCAAACTGAAGAATTCTTTAATTGTTTTTATGTCAACAGTGTAGAGGGAGGAAATTTTCACAAACCTCTACCTGCTCACATTCTTGGTGGAGGATACCTGGGGAAAAGCAGCTTGTTGGCTCACAAGAACAGGGGATTTGTACTGAGGAGAGACTTTGATTAGGAAAAAAGAGATGTATTGAAAGAACTGAAATTTTTCTGAATGTCACTTCCCACTAGTCCTAGGTTTGTTTTAATGTGATGGGTGTAGTGTAGGCATTGCATCTGCCCTTCACAGCCTGATTAATTTACTTAATTCCTCAACTCCTATTTCATGGTCAGAGATCTGGGTTTCCATAATTAACAGGAATTTGGCAAGGGAAAAGTGAGAGAAGACAACCTGGGGGCTGATAAACAGGAATCCTTGGGGTGCATAATCCTCTTAAACAGAAGAGTAAGGTATTCTGAACAATCCCTCAATAGCATGAAGGTTTTTTTGTTATCAAGGAGCATCTTCTGCTGATGTAAGTGATAACTTCAGGGGTGAGTTCTGGGGATGGGTTTGTGCTCCTCTGCACTGCCAGGAGCTGCCCAGAACTGCTCCTGTTGTGTCTTCCTCAGGCCTTGCATTTGTTGGCAGAGGAAGGAGAAAGGAGATGGTCATAAAAGTGTAAATTAAATCTGTAGAAAACATTGAAAGGAATTCTGAGGAGCAAGCTGAAAGCTCATAACTGATGGGAGATGAAGGGGGGGTTGGGATGTGTGTGTGGAAACAAAAGACAGCATTTTAATTAGCACTTCTCATACCTCARTCCTTCCCTGAGCTTCCCCTGCCTTGGCCTCCATTTTCCTCACTTACATTGCAGCTCCTATGATTTCTAAGGCTTTCTTCTCTCCTTACATAGGTTATAGAAAAAAAAAGGAGTATCTTCCATCATCTCCAAGTTCTGTGGCTATTTCAAGGAGCAATAGGGGAAGAATTTCAGTCTTCTGGTGTCTGCTCAGGTCATTGTGGAGAGGAGCCTGCTGTTTCACCTTGCTTTTATACTGGGCTTGTTTTATAAACAGCCTCAGTTGTTTATAAACTACCTCAGCTTCCCAATTTCCTTTTTTTTTTGTTTGGGGTAAATATGGGTAAGAAGGAGGCACTTTGATTGGATTTGTGTCCATAGGAAATCTTACAAGAAGCCCTGAAAAGAGTAAGTTTTGAGCTTTGTATAGTTTGGATGAAGAAGAGATTCAGCCTTTAGTATCTGTGCTGTCACCTGGTTTGCACAACCCAGATAGGGAAGGGCTTGGCCTAGATGACCTTTARAGGTCCCTTCCAACCCRAACCMTTCTGTGATTCCATGAAATGCAGCTTGAGTTGCATTGTTTTAAATGAGATTTGTGCCTGAGAGGTCTTGCTGCTCAAGGAAGGCCTGAAAGCTCAGTGTAAATTTAAATTCCTTTTGTGCTTTAACAAACCTTGCAAATGGATCAGTTTTCTTTTTAACATGTACRTTCCTGTTTGGACTCCATGATAAATAATAGGGTATTTTTCTAGAAAGGCTTGTTAATTGTAATACACAAGTGAGCTTTAAGTCCWRCTTGAGCCTAGGGATTGTGAGTTTTTTTTCAAAAGAGGTAAATGAGGTGGGTTTTCCAGYTATTTGTACTGCAGGGAGTTCTGCTCTTGGCCTTGTTGCCTGGAAATGCCAGAGTAACCAGCAGCAGTGTGTGGTGTTGGAGTAACCCTGTCCCTTAGTTTCTAATMAGGTTTCTTGTCTGTAAAACAGCTGGTGTTCCATATACAGGCTTATGTCCCATTGCTAAATTTAGATATTACTTTTCAAATCTCCCCTGAGACAGCAGGGGTTGGGTACTTGAGCACTTTTCATAACTGCTGGTTTTTCCTCTACAATGGACCAAAGTAGGCTCTTGCCACAGCACATCTCACTTTTTATCTGTGTAGGAGTTAAAGTACTGAAAAGCCAAAACAAATGCATCTTGTTATTTGTATAACTTTATTTTTAAACCTCAAACTTAACAGGGGTGGGGCAGAAATGAAAGGTGTGCCTGGGAAAGATTGTCCAGTCTCTTACTTTATTTTTAATACACTTTTCTAAAGGTCTGTTACAGGCCTTTGTTAGACATGGTAATGTCCAGTATTAGAACACTGACTTGACAAAATGTAACATTTCCCCTGTGCTTTTGGAAAGAGTTGGATTTGATAAGAGTTGTCCTTATGCTCTAAGGACTTCATCTGCAGCCTTCACCTTTGTAACTTGGCCTGTAATTTAGATGTGAACATTAAAATAGCATCACCATTGGGTTTGGCCTTGCTGGTTCACAGCTGAAAAGCATTTTTAAAATTTTTTTTTTTTTTTACCTCTAGTCTTCAGGAAGCAGCATGCAYTTACACCTAAGCACCCAGATTTTTTTTATTGTAGGGACATAATTGTCTGGATGGGTTTGGAAGTTGTGAAGCAGGTCCTGGGTGGAAGCTGAGACTTGGCTTCTATTTCTGCCTCTTACCTGCTGTGAACTTGGCCATGCCATTTCCACTTCCCACCTGTTTCCTTCTCATCTTGTATCTGTCTGAACTACTGAAATTGCCAGCTGCTTGCAGCCAGGGCTTGCTTTTGTGCCACGTGGAGCAGAACCTCATCCTGACCCATGGCCCTGCTGCTCCCWCTCTGCTGATAACTGGGGCAAACATTGCTGCTGCAGGCAGGGCCAGGAGCAGAGGTACAGAGCTGTGTCAAGCCACTTTAAAAACCCCCAAAACTCAGACTAATCCAGCACAGATATCCCAAAGTGATTTTTAGGGTTTTTTTTTTTCCCATAAATTGCTTCAGAAATGTTTTGCTCTCCAGATATTTGCCTGTGCTAAGCTGCCTTTCTCTGGAGACAGCAAATGGCTCAAATCTATAGCCAGGATTTTTGAACCATCTGTATTTTCTCTGAAGGAAGGCCATACAATAATGTAAGAAGCGCATCTGGTTTTCAAGGCTATAGCCATACAAAGCTTAAGTTCTAAGCTGTCATTTAGATATCAGTTCCTAAATTTTTTTTTGATAATTTAGAAAATGCTCAAGAGCTTTTTATCCTTGAAAAATAAATTTATACAGTCTTCTGAAAATGGAGGATTGTCAGACTTAAGCTTTCAAAAACATTTTTGTGCAATGTTATAAATGTCTGAAAAAAGATCTGTAATGAACAGTTGAACTGGGAGTGTAGAATTGCTGTAAGGTGTAGAGAAATGTGACTATTTGTCAATTTGTGAGCAACAAAGAGGCTGTGGAGTSTCCCTCACTGGAGATATTCAGGAACCATCTGGACACAATCCTGAGCAATGTGCTGTAGAATGACCCTGCTAGAGCAGGGTAATCCCTTCCAGCCTTACCCATTCTGTGATTTTTTTATTTTTTGAAGTGCTGAAGTTGCTCAGTGGCAGATGAATGGGTAGCAAACATCCCTCTCTTACTTTGCAGGTGGATTTGTCAGGGGTTGGGCACAGACTCTGTACAACTTCTGTCTGAATCAGTTTATGTTGCCTGTTTGTTCTTTCCCCTTGCAGACACGTTTTCAGTTATTCCCTTTCTCCTGGAAGCCTGGAGTGTTTTCCCCAAGGCCTCACTGGTGGTAGGGACTGTAACAGCTCCTTCCCGACGGGATGGATCATCCTCTCCTCAGGGTTGGGTTTCAGCCAGGCACATCTGGTGACAGTGAGGGATTGCCTGAGTGGCTGGGCTCAGGTAGATTGATTCCCTGCTCTCCTGACCAGCATTCCAGCTGTTCCTGGTTTGGTTTTGCCTCTCCTTTGCTGGAGGCAGGCTGCTCTTCACCAGATGTGCCTTTGAGCTGATGGAGGTGCAGGGCCTTGCAGCCCTGCCTAGGCAGGCCARGTCCTCAGCTGAGGACAAAGATCATCCTGTGCTGTCTTCTGYAGCACTGGCTTCTCTCTCCCCTCCCACAGCCAGCCTGGTAGCCCTGTTCATTAAATCTCAGCCTTAGACAGATTTTCATAAAATCATAGAATCASAAAATTATTTGGGTCAGAAGGTGACCTTAAAGATCATCTTGTTCCACCCCYCTGCCATGGCAGGGACACCTTCCACTWTRCAGRKTRCTSCAAGYYCCATCCAGCCTGGCCTGGAGCACTGCAGGGATGGGGCAGCCACAGCTCTGGCCAGCCTGTGCCAGRGCYTCACCACCCTCACAGTTCAGGGTTTTTTCCCTAATAYCCAATTTAAATGTGCTCTCTTTCACTGCCATTCCCCCTTGYCCTGTCACAACATGCYCTTGTCAAYAGTCTTGCCCCATCTTTTCTGTAAGTTCCCTYCAGGAACTGAAGGGARCTGAGTCACCCCAAAGCCTTCTCTTTTCTAAGCTGAACAATCCCAATTCCCTCAGCCTTTCCTCCTAGCATCCTCATTGYTCCATCCCCCTTATCAGCTTCCTGCCCTCCTCTGGATCCACTTCAGCAGCTCCAGATCCTTCCTGTGCTGAGCCCAGAGCTGGAGACAGCTCTGCAGGTGGGGTCTCACCTGAGCAGGGCAATGGCAGAATCCCCTCCCTCGACCTGTCCACCCTGCTTTGGATGCAGCCCAGGACACAATTGGCTTTTTTTTTTTTTTTTTTTTTTTTTTTTTTGGCTTTTCCTAAGGATTTCACATGGATTTTGTCTGTTACTGCTTTCTATTTCTGGGCATAACGAGTTCTGCTACAGTGTTATGATTTAGGTTAAAACCCTGCAGGTCACTAAGCTGAAGTGCACTTTTGCTACTTTCCTTACAAAGTTTACTGCATCCTAGTCTGTACCTTTCTGTATGGAGTTTTACTCTGTGCCTGTGTGAAGTTGAGGATTTGCTGCAGCTCCTTAGAGAGCAGCAGAAGGTGGCTGGAGTTAAACCCTGGGTTTGCCAGCACTTTCTAAGAACAGAGTAAGGACTTTAGGTTTAGCAACAGCACTGAGGCGTGTAGGCTGCTTCTGGCATGGTTTGGTTTTTCTGTTCACTCCTTTGAGTACAACTGAACCATAAAAGCAGTGCAGCACTAAACTTTAGTTGGCAAGAGAGAACTGTGTAGTTTTGTGATGGAAATGTGTGTGTATGTGGATCTTAAAAAGTTTCTGCATATTTCCTAACCCATAGAAATTCTGTTGTTACAATAATAATGCATCTTAACAAATTCTGTGCATTATCATAAGAAGACTTTTTTATTTCTTTCTCCTTAAAAGCTTTTATTCCCTTCCTAAAAAGAAAAAATATAGCCTTGTTCAGATGTGCCTGAGTATGTATATGGAACAGTATGGGGACCATGGTTCAGGATCTGTTACTTTGATTACAGTTTCACTGTTTACCTCCTTAAGTCTTAGCTGCTGAAGTTTTAAAGGAGCTAAAGGGGTAAATTGTAACATATTGGTGTATATAGTGGAGATCCTACATTAGGATTGTGCCTTCCCATGTTCGCTCTATGTATAAATTATAAATTAAGGTTTTTATGTCAAACACTTGCAGGGAGTAAACTGGTTTTGATCCCCTCAAAACTCTGGTGTTTGAAAAAMCATATGGTAATAAACTTAGGTGTGCATCCTATTTATACCAGAAACTCTCTCCCTTCTCATCTCAGGCTTTCTTCTGTGRTAACATTCTGTGCATTTGCTGTCATCATTCCTTTCCCTTCAGCACAGATGCAGTCATTCCCTTTGGCTTTTTTTGCCAGCACACACTGTGCTCTTCTCCTACAATTGTGTTGTTTTCTTCTTTCAGCACCAGAGTGGTGAGAACTAAATTGAAAATCACTCTGGTGGAGTATCTGGGGAGYTGTGTTTCCTCATGAGCCCAAATGTGTGTACAGCAGTGATGCCATAGAGAGGAATTTGTTGGAAAAAGATCTTTCCTGTCTTAGTTGGCATCAGGTTTTTCCTGGGCTGAGGGACCCTCGAGCTCTTGAGTGTCTCTTGTTGTCTGCTCTGGACTGTGCTCTGCTCACTGGAGGTGTCACACAGTGCCAGTGTTGTAACAGCCTCTGGATATGGGGATTTGGGTTCTGCTTTGTCACTTTGCAGAATCTCTGAGAAGATAAAAAGGTGTTTGTTTGCAAAAGAAAGCAGTGCTTAAGAAGTTGTTTCTGTCTGTCAGGAGGRATCCTGAGACCAAGTACTCAATATGAGAAACCTCTCCTAATTTCTGGTAAACTGAGTAATTGGCATTGTAGGGTGAGCTACAGGTGTTTAATGTCTTAGAATGACAAGCACYGAATGAGGCTTCAGAGCTGCTTCTGGAAACATGAGCTGCCCATGATTTTTTAATACAGGCATTGATAGATATGCACTTMCATGGTGGGACATTTTTTGATTCAGAGTCTACCAGAGGAGTGGATTAATGCTTTGTGCTCTCTTTTCTCTCCAGTTCAACAGAATGGAGTGCGACACTGCTCCTACACAGCATCCAGGAAAAACCTGTATGTCAACAAAAACACAAAGGTTATCTGTCAGGGGTTTACAGGCAAACAGGTATGTTTATAATCATTTCTTCTACCAGCCTTCAGTCAGAATGTTAGTTGCTCAGAAAACACAGTTATATGTGAAATGGATTGTATTCTGTCTTTGTGTTGGTAGGAAGCTGGACTTCCTTCACCATCAGGAAGRTCCCTTCAGCACTGTAGTTTACATTCTTTGGCCCAAATACTTGTGCACAAGCTTGAAAGTTGGTTTTGAGTSATCTCTATTATAGTGCTTTTCATTTTTGTTTTTCATATTCTGTACAGCTGAAAGGGTTTCTTTGTAAAAGGCTATTTGCAAAACACCCGTTTTTGAAGTGCTTCTTTCACAAATGCATTTCAATATCAATGCCTRTGAATTAAATTTTTTGGTTTTATTTCAGGATATTTAATAATTTTCTCAGATTCACTCTWTTACACATTTGCAGGCAGAGAAGGCTGCTTTTGTAAAAGGAGCTAGTCATGGATGAGCATGCTAATTTCTTCTGTTTCACTGTAGTGTTTGTCATCTGCCAGACTTGATGTGGAAAAGAAACTGTGCTGTGTCTGCAGGTGTRTTAGCAGCACACAACAGAATACCCTTTAGCATGAAACTACAGTGCTCTGAATAAAAAAGAAAAAGAAAAAGAGCATATTAGCATATTCCAAATTAATTTAAAACATGTGGATGCATTCTCCAAAACATTTGATTATATATATATGTGTGTGTGTAGTGAAAACTTCCCTTCTTATTGCAAATTTCAGTGACATGAATTGTCTTGAGAATTATAGAGAATATCAAACTTTTTTGTTAACTTTATTTGCTGTTATGTGCCTTCTAACTTTACTTATTTTCTCTCTCACAGGGCACCTTTCACAGCCAGCAGGCATTGGAGTATGGCACCAATCTAGTTGGAGGAATTTCTCCAGGGAAAGGGGGAAAAACTCAYCTAGGTCTGCCTGTGTTTAATTCTGTGAAGGAGGTAATTTGCAGCAGTGACTGGAGGGCACAGAATTTAAAGCTGAAGGTCTCCTGATTTCATTGCTCACACTGGAGAGACAAATATTTGAGCCATGGGTGTCACTGGCTGAGTGAAATAGAAGCCTTGTAAAAGAAGGACATGCAGGGTGGTCAGGCACAAGTTTGGCTTCCACTGTGAAGTTSACAGAGTCTTTATGAATGCAGCTAATTTCTGATTGATTCTGCTGAGCATGAGGAATATTTAGCACACTGTTATGTAAGAGTATTTATGGTGGTRATCATGGGGCAGATCCTTTCCAGACAGTGGTCAGTCCTCAGTTCCCTGCTTGTGTCCCATCTTCAGGGAACTTAACACTTGCTTAGATTATTGTAGATTGTTGGGAAGGATGAAAGTTTGGCAGGAAAGCTTTATAGATATGAATGCTTAACAGAAAGATCTTTGACTGTAGAAATGGAAATGGAAATGAAAGCAAGTTTTGATATAGAAGAATAGAAGATGTTTAAAAAGCAGAGATTGCTGAACCAGTTGTTACTAGTTAACTAAGAAAGCAAAGGTTAAATGAGCTACAAGAGAAGGTTTTATGACTAAGACCAAAGGATATGCTGACCACAAACAAAGATGTTTTTACCAAGTAGAAATAAGTCTTAGCAAAAGCATAGGCAAACAAAAAGCATATTTTTACCAAATTGAAAAATTTTCGACTGCTAGAAAACAGAAAAATAACTTTAGGCTTAAAATGTRACATACTAACACATGAGATTGGATAATTACTAACATAATATGGTAATTTTAGTAGGTTTGATAGGCTATAGCAAATGTAGAAGTATTRTGTATGATGCTGATTGGATGTTATGTATTAAGATGCTCAGCAAAGAAAAATATACAATGCATTGTCACCAGAACTAAAGTGGGTTCAGACTTCAGGCTCTCCTGTAGCAAGCAGCCTCAGGCCTGTTGTGCCACGACTGCTGTAACAATGCAATAAACAACATTTTGAGGAGAGTCTGGAGTCCCACATTTCACTTAGGCTCCTAGAGTAGATTAACACACACCCTTAATTCWTGCCTGAGACTGGATGCATTTTAAAGCACTTGCTGTTCTTCAGCCCCACTGAACGCTCGATGTGTTTCTTGTTGYGCCCGCTGCAGGCCAAAGAACAAACGGGTGCTTCAGCCACTGTCATCTACGTCCCTCCCCCCTTTGCTGCTGCTGCCATCAACGAGGCCATCGATGCAGAGATGCCCCTGGTGGTGTGCATCACCGAGGGCATCCCCCAGCAGGACATGGTGCGGGTCAAGCACAGGCTGGTGAGGCAGGGCAAGACCCGCCTGGTGGGCCCCAACTGCCCCGGAGTCATCAATGTAAGTGACCTCTGCCTCTGGGCCAWGGCTTGAGCTGTTCCTTGTGCTGGTTTGAATGTTCCATCTGACTTSTCCCACTCTTTCCTTAGCCTGGAGAATGTAAAATTGGTATCATGCCTGGTCACATTCACAAGAAAGGAAGAATTGGTGAGTTTTTGAATATTTATGCGTCGTCTAAAACACAAGTTTGGTGCTCTGGTGTTCTTCCTTGTGAGGCACATCCTGCCCTGGAGAGAGTTGATAACACTGTGGGACAGCTTGTCTGTCCTCAGTTTGTACATGAATGTTAGCATTATCAATCCTGAAGGCCCAAATTGGGAATTCTTCCATAGTAGACACAGGATGCTGGTGGTAGAGGCAGAGCATTTGGGAATGTGTTTGGCTTGGTATCCTGAAAGGAGAGCCTTGAGGAAACTTCCCTTTTTCTTGGGATTTGAGAACACTAAGCTCTCCTCACATTATTCCTTCCAACAGCTTGGCTGCTTGGGAACTGGAATCCTACTCTTCTAGTGATCTCAGTRCTACAGCTAAGAGAAGAGACTACAGACAAGTTTATAACATAATTTAGACAAGTATGAAACCATCACAAATGTACCCAATTTTCAGGCAGTGTGGTAAAGGGCAGGAAGGCAGTGACTTGTTCAGAATCAGTGTTGGTCACACCCCCTGTGTGTAATGAGTACACACCCTGTTACATGCAAGCCTCTTGTCCTGACTTTTGTCAGCTCCTTGTTGTAAACTATAGAAATAACAACTTGATTTTTTTTTCCCCCAAATAATGCAGTTCAGGAGCTGTAGAGAAAATTCTTCTGAAATGTGCATTTGTATTTAGGGAGAGCTAGAGAAATACTGTTGTAAACAGCACAAGTTGCTGTTGCCTGTCAGCAAGGTAACCAGTTCCACTTGAGCACAGTAGTACCCTTTACAACACTGCCATTTTTCTTGATGGAAAGTGTGTTTATTGTGGGAAATCCTGATCARTGCTAAGGAACTACAGGGACTCAGTGCAGTTTTTCTAGCATGAGGAGCTATCTCTGCTATGTAACCTCTTCTGAACTGGGAATAGACTGCACCTAGGGAGTGCTGGAAGATGTGTTAACACTCATGTTTCAAGATACGTTCCACCTCCAGCTTTCACAAGTACCCATAAACCTGAAACTGAAAAATCAAATGGCTGCAGTTATACCCTTAGTAAAAACCACTGAGACATTGCTCTGTGACTGTAAAAGGTAACATCAACCARTGTTGCCCTGGGCTCCCTTCTGAATCAAAGTTCTGTTCAGATTTTCTAACTATATACAAGATATGTGTTGCAGTCACCAGAATCTGAATGCAAGGCACATCAGGTGCAAAAGAATATTTAAAAYCTTGAATCCAGTAGCTCTGCCATTGCTGGATATGTTTTCAGTGSTGATCCAGGAATCAAGGARTAAAAATGTAGATTTGCCACCCTCCCAGTTTCATTTAATGTGTGACCTTTGRTGATGTGCTGTCCAGCTTTCTATTRCTGTGAGGCATCCAATAATCATCTGAATATACTGTGGTGCAAGGTATAAAAATAGCCMCAGTCTTTGAACTTTCATCTGTAGCTTCTCTGAGGCAATCTGATCTTAGTGGTAAACAGGGAGGCCTTTTCAAGCATAGCAAGGAAAAAGCCCTGTGCTAGAACACATCTGAGCTGGCCAGCAGAATAAAGTGTTGCTAAAATGAAGGTTCTTAGTCTAGTGGTGTATTTTCTCCTCTGTTCAGGCAATGTCCATGTTATATTCCTTGTTATATGGCTTGAAGTAGATGGAGATTGTGTCTGTTTTTCCTGAAGACCTTCCCTTTTGTATTGTTAACAGAAGTCTTGACTTGAAAAAATGAACAAAAAAAAAAATGCAAATATTTTGTCCCTGCTCTAAGCTCTGTGCTACCTTYCATCCTGAATTTAAAACTGGGGTTGTGGTCTCTTGTGATATTGTAATGTAAATGCCAGATGTGTTCTGTAGAGCAGCAACAAATACCTTAATAGTGATAATTTGCATTTGTGCAGCATTTTTGTGGTAGATCTCATGTACCTGGCCATGTTGGGGATGTGATTAATACAGAATTCTTTTGTYAACTCTTGAGGTTAAACTCTGTCTCAAGTCCTGTGCATCTCACATACAAGATAAGAAGCATGTTCTTTTATTTGCTTTTCAGTTTTCTTTCCTGGTAAGGCTTTAGTGTGACAAAAATATTACTGACTCTCTGGGCAGCTTTAGTCCATTGACAGTGAAGTGTCAAAAGGTGAAAACCAAGGAATAGTACAGAAAGAATCTGACAGGGTGTTTTGGCAAGGAGAGCTGGAAAACCTGGAATCTCATAGTGTTTATTGAGATGTTTTTCCTTACTGTAAGAGCAACTGTGTGCTGTGTTAGTGGTAAGTTTATCTTCTCTTCTTTCCTCAAGGTATTGTGTCAAGATCTGGAACCCTGACGTACGAAGCTGTTCACCAGACAACACAAGTTGGSTTGGGGCAGTCTTTTTGCATTGGTAGGTTCCCTCAGAACCAGCCTGTTGGACCTAAACTGCTTTTTCTTCACAAAAAATCCAAAATAATTCCTTTTTGCAAGTGTAGAATTTGCTKGATGGCAGCTGTGTTGAGAAGTGGGATCCCTGTGTGCTGTGAAGAGTACAGCCCTTCTCTGCTATCATTTCCACATCAATTTAGTAAAGGCCTTAAAACCAGCTTTGAACAGAGGACTGCCAGGAAATATGTGTCTATTTAGAAACAGACTGTCCAAAGACAGTATTAGTATTATAATTTTATATATATAATTTAGTAGTTTAAAGGATTAGGGCATTCTTAGGCATTTAAATTAAGTAAATTTAGTTTTCTTACACCAAAATCGTGGAGCTGGGGTCTTGGTCCTGCWGTGTTCATAACATTTTGTTTATGGTTTGAAAGGTGAACATTCAGATATCAAAGCTTTTTGTAAATTGTGGGGGAGGTATTTGGAGCAGGAATTTGGCACACTCTGACTTGGGTAGAGCCTTCAGAGCTGCCTGTCTTAGGAGCCTTTGGGAATACCCCTCATGCTGAAATTTAAAATTCTGTTGTAAGTCCAATATCTTTATCTTGAGTTACTCTTTTTTTGTGGTTTTAATATTGGTTTTTTGTTTGTTTTTTGTTTTTTTAGGTATTGGAGGTGATCCCTTCAATGGAACTAATTTTATTGACTGCCTTGATGTCTTCCTGAAGGATCCTCATACTGAGGGGATTATACTGATAGGGGAGATTGGAGGAAATGCTGAAGAAGATGCAGCAGCATTTTTGAAAGAACATAATTCTGTAAGTCTTAAAACACTTTGCTTCCAGACAGCTTCATAGTGAGCCAGCTTCTTTTGCCACATCAAGGAAAACTCAGTTCAGTCCCTTATCTTTATTTACAAAATCCCCAAACAATCATGTGTTTTTTAAAGAAAGAGGGTTGAGATTAGTTGAGATGTGTTGTCTAGATTAAATCTAATTGTTGGCCTTGATTTTAGAAGTCTTTCCAATCGTATTCTGTGGTTCTGTGAACTGGAGAACAGTGTCAACTTTAGAATTTTATTTCTGTAACAATATTTATAGTGTTTTTTTTTTTTGGTAGCATGCATGGGTCTGTAGAAAGATTCAAAGTTTGTTTGCTTCTGGTTTATGATGATCATCAGGAAAGTAATCCACACTTCTTTGTGCTGTGTGGGCTGCTTAATAACTTTGCCTGGTGAGTTGATATTTAAATAAAAAGTACAAAATGAGCAATTTGCCAGGTGGAACTGCTTCTCCTCACCCTCTGATACAGTCTTGCATGTGGCCAGAGTGGAATRAGCCACATGGAGATGTMTCAAGTCTGAGGGTGCCTGCACCTCACAGAAATGGCTTAAAAATAATTTSYGAGAKGGCTCCTTGGGTGTGYTTTGTAAAGSAAAAGGTTTAATAAACWGATAAAATAATAAATGATAAAGAACAAMATAGAACMYGAGCACARGTACCTGAAAGCATTGTACCTTGCTATGAKATCCCAAGAAGCTCTGAGAAATTCTGGGTTCTGCTTTATGTACTGAAGGATACTGCCCAATAGAGAATGGCCACATTTCTGAGGGACRGGTGAAGAGACCTRWCMGTGTTTCTGYCCTGGCATTGAGCCMATGGCTGCCAGGAGAGCAGAGAAACTTCTGGGCCTTTTTCCTTTTTAGTCCTGTGGCAAAACCAAAACCCTTTTTCCTTCTGTGGAGAACACCTGCTTGGTTTAAAGCTGCCTTCCTGCGTGTGACACCCTTCTCTGTTGGCAGGGCCCCAACGCCAAGCCCGTGGTGTCSTTCATCGCCGGGCTGACGGCTCCGCCCGGCCGCCGCATGGGCCACGCCGGGGCCATCATTGCCGGGGGAAAGGGGGGAGCCAAGGAGAAGATTGCAGCCCTCCAGAGTGCAGGGGTGGTGGTCAGCATGTCCCCTGCCCAGCTGGGCAGCACCATCTACAAGGTGGGTTCCTCAGGCATTGAGAGCAAGAAGCCGCTCCTGAGGGAGTAGGAGCTGGGAGTCCATCTCTTAACCCAGATACTCTGTGTTGCTCTGAACTTGCTTAAACATGAGAACTCTATTGGCTGGACAAGCTGAAATTACTGCATAAAGATATGTGCACACAGTTTTATTTAATATTGTTTTATAGGAAAGTAAATGTAGCAAAATGGAGAAGGGATTRCATTCTGCTTTGAAGCATAGCCACTTGTTGAAATTGTTTTCTGGATGCAAAGAGCCTGAATTAATGTAAAATGTGAGAGCATTATTTCTAAGTGGGGTATTTGAGGAAGGAGAGCCTTGGCATGTAATTCAGAGTTCTGGCTGAATATATGCAGCTGAAAAACTGAGGTGTGGAATGGGATTATTTGCATTTTACTTAATTCATATCCAAAAAAGGAGTTGCTTCACAGCTAGAGGAGATGTAGAATTCAGCTCTGTTAGGTATTTTTTGTTTCCTGTGGTGAYTGTATAGTACAGCATCTCCACAGGCTACTGTGGGATTCTTCCCTTCTCCTGGTGTGCTTTTTCTTTACTGGAATTAAAATCTTGATTTTGTTGCTTCCCTGGCTTGAGTCCTTTACTGTAAGGATTCTGCTGCAGTTCTGATGCAGAATTGGTGTTTTTCAAGCCCATTATGCTGTGTCTGGAAGCAAATGGTTCCTTGACAGCATTGCAGTCTGGCACTGACTACAGTCTGGCTKTCCAGAGCTGGCTTGTTAATGTGAGGTGGGAGAATGCTCAGTTCCCTTTCCCCTTAACTTACACACTTTATKCTTTTTATATTTTAATTTTTAATACCAATTTTTAATTCTTAACATCAGGTTTCCTAAAATACATACAAAGTAATTTGAAATAGAGGAATAACAGAAGCATTTCCTGTTTTCCCTGCTGRTAACATCTGTGTGCTCTTTGCAGGAGTTTGAGAAAAGGAAATTGCTGTAAGAGAAGACACTTTGGAATACTTTCTCCAAAACACCAGTGCAGCACCCAGCCTCCTCTTACCTTTTGTCTGCTAATCTTCAGTTGCCCCAGTGACTTGACATTGGTCAAGGAATTTGACTCGGAAGCCATAAACCTCCTGGCTAAACCTGTTTTGGTGTCTCCTTGTTTCAGACGTTGTCACCCTGTTGTAAATCACAGCAAATTAATAAATCTACTACTAAATCTGATCCATCTTCTGAATTCCTGAGGCAGAGCCGTTTCTTCGCTCRTCATAAACAAAATCTTTGTAACTTAAGCACTGCCCCTTTTTAAGGTAAACTTGCTTGTAGAGCTGCTTTAAAGGATCAAGGCACTGACTTYATGCACATACCACACTTGGCTTTATTTTTAAGAAGTCCAGTCCTGCTCATTCATTGCTGGCCAGTACCTTTGAACAACAGGCCAAAGTTTCCGTCCATTAAACCAAAGCTGCTGGATCTGAAGGGGTTGGTGGAGAGCTGGATGTGCCTGAGGTCCAGACTGTCTCTTCAAGGCTGTTTAGCCATGCACAGTGCAGTCCTCTACTGGCAAGGARTTCTGTTTGTTGTGTATAGAGATGGAACTGTTATTGATAAAAATTAATATAATTTCACGTGCAAAATATATATTCAAAATTGTCTGTGGCTATGAAGATGATTGGGTCTTTAGCTGATGTTACACTGATTTCCACTTTATCTTAACTAGCATTGCACTGCTTGTGTTCTGAAATCCMAGTAACAATGAGACATAGTGGAGGATAATTWTTATTCTCCAGAAAAGCACATTAAGGTAAACTTCTTGTTAACCACTGTAATGGAAACCCCTTTTTTTTTTACTGTGGATATAGCCCAAGTATTGTGCCTATAAATGTTGCAAGTTTCATCAGGATGGACTGAGACCCCAGATTGCTTTATATAGAGGACTGAAAGTTCATGTAACCTGGCACTTGTTTAAAGCTAACCTTGTGTTCCATAAAGGTGCTGTTACCAAAACCCGTGTTGCTATTTATTTACAACTGTTCTTAGTTTTCCTACTCAAATAAATTCCCTGTGGAATTTCTCTTCCTGAAGGAAGCAGGTGTGTCAATAGTGACACTTGCAGCTCCTAGAGCTAAGCCCTGATGAGGTGCATAGGGGTCAGGTCCTATCTCTGCACACTGAAGGTGTATTCATGCACTTGATGTGTGGTCTGGTGATGCAGGCCTTGGGACACGAGCTCAGGTGCTGCATTGTTCACCTTGGCATGATTTAATGAGCCTGACACCTGTCACTGGACAGCTGAAAGCAGCATTGAGCAGGAAATCATTTGATAAATCATTTGATAAAGCCTATGGCAACAGATAAGGGTTGTTCTGGTTTTTTGTTTGGTTTTTTTTTTTTTCTTAACTAGATCTGCTCAGTTTTCTGGTGGTGCCTGTTATAGTCTGAAACAAAAAGACTGACAGGTGCCCTTTAGAGAAATAGCACTTAAAAATTGTCTCTCTGTCCAAGAGTGCAATTCCTCTGCAGACTATATCAGGGAATTGCAGCCAGTCTTCTTCTGTGCCTGATAATCAGAGTAACTCATGGTAGAGCTGTGCTGGTGCCCCATGTGATGAACTGCCTGAATTTCATCCCTCTAACAGATGCTCTTCCAGGACAGCTGAGGAAGAGGGAATTTCCTGTTGGGGATTGCTCCTTGGAAGCTCTTTTAGAGGAACCAGCTATTTTAGAAGACAGCTATAAACTCCAGTGATAGCTGCACCCTGTTTCTTTCTGTCTTGAGATCTGAGATGGGTTTACCCTTTCACCCCTGGCTCTAAGGTTTGCAGCAGTGTCCAGTGCTGTGTCTCAGCAGCTGCCTGGATCTGCTCCAGCCTGGGCAGCAGTTTGTGCTGACCTGCAACTGATGTCACCTCAGGATGGGGAAGGACCCTGACCTTGGCTGATAGAAAGGCTTGGTCTGCAGAGTTTTTTCTTGCTGCCTAAAAATGCGTGCTTGACAAATATCAGCTAATTAATGACAGCATCTCTTTGGAAAATATCCACATCTGTTTAGTACCGTATGTTCTTGTGGGTAAATATTTTGAGTAATCTGATCTGGAGAATTATTTATTTATTTTTTTAAAAGGCATAACTTAAATTAGTGTTGATCCTCAAAGCTGTTGCTACTAGTAGTTAACCTAGATATCTATAACTTGGTTTAACCCAGGGAGTTTTTATGTACAAGAGAAGTGCTGCCAATGTTGGTGTTCCTGTAACATTTTATGAAATATCCCTTTAGTGTTTCTTGATCTACACTTGACAGTGGTGTCAATCCATAAATCACTTTTGAGACATGAATTCTGGACGTTCATTTTGGTCAGGGAAATTTATTGCCATGCTGATTTTCTACAACAGAGATAGAAATGGGCTGTTCCTCCTGTCCAGGGCTGGGAGTGCTGAGGCAGCCTCTGGCTTTGGGATGACTGGAAATAGCTGRTGAAGAGAGAATAGTCCAGGTTTGATGTTTCCCACAGAAATGTTAACAACAAAACAAAAAGTCTCTTGGGGATCACCTTGCAGCACTCCAGTAGCAATTAAAWGAGGTTTGTGCTACTGGCTGTATTGTTAAATAATTTCAAAGTTACTGAATAAGGGGTTGAACTATATTTCTCTCTCAGAGATTACACCCCAGCACAGGGTGGTGCAGTTAGTCTGTAATTAAGGCTCCAGGCAAGAGCATATTTGGGAATTGCTGTTTGATTTGCATCCAGCCTGTGCTCTGTGCAGCCCAGGGCTCTGAGGACCCAAAGCTCTGAGGGCTGATTGAGCTGAGTGGTGGGGGTAAGGTGTTTTCACAGTGTAGGGTAAATGCACAATCCTGACATTATCTGCCTCTTCCTCCTCTCCTGCCTGGGCTGTGTGGGATGGACCATGGAGCCCTGTGCCTGAATGTGTGATGGAGGTGATTCTGTGATACAGGAATTAAAACCTGTGAGGTGCCATTGTTAGGGAGAGGATGTCCCGTCTCCTTTGTATCTCTGTGAGTTTGGTTTAGTGTTGAATWGGCCTGAAATCAATGGCAGCAATTTTGGAAAATCTCTTGACTCAGAAATGTTGAAACACTTCCAATTTTCTGAAGGAATTTGTCAGCTCGTCCCATTTGAACTTGAGGTGCAAACAGGATATTTCCCTAGAAGTGGAGAGTTTTGCTCAAGGTAAAAACCTCAGGGAACTTGCTCAGGGTTGCACCAGCGTTGTGATTTGTTCGTTCGTTTGTGTGTGTGGTGTGTTGCTTTTTGTTTGGTTTTTTTTTTTTGTGGGTTTTTTGATGGTTCTAGGTCCCAACTGACATTTGTTGGACCCACTGCTGACCATCCATGTCTCACTCACAGGACTCAGACCCAGGCAATTCTCTGCTACTCAGAGCATCCAAAAACTCTCATTAAATCTGACTTTATTTCTGCAACAGTTACATGATCTCAAAAGAAAAGGCAAGAGATGCCTCTCTGTTTACAGAAGCCACATGAATTTCTAGGGCTGGGAGCAAACCCATGTTTCTGTGCTGTAATGAGTGACCACACAGAGCAGTGTTGGTGCTGGGAGTAGGAGCAGGATCCTGTAACGATGTCTGTGCTGTGCAGATACACACCTGAGGGTCTAAAAACCTGTTTTGTTGCTGTAAAACACAGCACAGCAGATTTATGGTTTCCAGCACATCTGTAACATGAGATAGTTGCTTTGAAAAACCCCTCCAGCCTCCAAGCTTTCTCCTTTCCATTTGCTGTTCTGCTCTCTAGGTGGCAGGTTTTGACTCCAAAACGTGGGTTTGRTTCCTGCTCTGAGCTCGGGCTCTAAGTGTGGTGGAGAAATAAAGGATGGAGGCAAACCACTGCCACTATTTCTGTGTGTTAGATTGATTTATGATCCTATCTTTTTATATGAATTGGAGAGAGGTGTTGAAGAACCTGCCTGGTTTCCTCATGGTGTTCTCACCACACTGGTGATGTTGGAATGTCATCTTGTTTTTCCTGCTGTTATCTGACCTGTGTGGGTTTGGCAGTCAGATGGGACCTGCCTTAGAGAAACACCTGTCTTCATTTTGAAACAGGCAAGAAATGGCTCAGACTTGTTTCTTCAAGGGCTTAGCCACTCTGACTTTACTTTTTATTTTACTCAGTTGTTACTCTCCTTGGAAGAGAAGCATCCTCTGTGCTGCTGTGCCCACCAGGCTCTGTAACCTCCAGGGCCAGCWGTGCCCTCAGGGCTGGCACCAGTCCTGCTCCTCTCAGTGCCAGCTGGGCATGAGGCCAGTTTGGTTTACTGGGAGGTGTCTCTGCCCATGGCAGGGGGTTTGGAACTGGATGATCTTCTGAGGTCCCTCCCAACCCAAACCATTCTGTGATTCTATGATTGGAAGTCTGCAGTGCCAGCTCCTGTATGGAAGAGGCTGCCAGGGCTCTTGTGGGCCAGGAGCTGTGCCTGGGAACAGCTGCTGTGTGTGTGGAGCCAGCTGTGTGCATCTAAAAGTGTCTCTGAAGGAGCTGTGCCCTGAGGGACAGTGCCTTGCTCAAGGTCACCCTCTCCTCCCTTGCTCTGCTTTCAGACTGCAATTATTGACTCGAGCCCTGGCTACAAGGAGGAGAAGCAATAGGCAGGAGATTTAGCCTCCAATCACTTCAGTCATTTAGCTGAGTGTATTTTATTTATCTTCCTGTAGGCAGCTGTTATGTTTGTTCAAGACAGGCACTAAATTTTTTCTTCCCCAGAGTACAGATGACTTGGATGCTCACAGATGCCAGCCTAGACTATGGCTCAGCCCTGTCCATGGAATCTGGGGCAAGATCCATGCCCATATCCCRAAGTTTAGACATGTGGTAGAATCCAGTGCTTGGGGAGCACAKAAGAAACAAGACACAGACAGCAGAACCTCTGAAATGGTCACATTTCAGGTGTGTTTGATCACTGACCTCTCCTGGCCAGAGAAGAAACTCAGACACCCTCACCTGCAGGACAGCTTGGCTGGCCCTGCCTGGAGCTGCAGTCTGCCTCCCCTTGGCCAAGTGACTTACCCAAAGTCATGATGGAAGTCAAATTGCCACTCCCACACTTTCAAAGAGTCACCTGAGCTTTCCTCCCAATTTTAAATTAGTGCCACTTTACTCAGTATGAGCTGTGCCATCCTCATCTCTGATGCACTGAAACACAGCAGCAGRTCTGTAGTTTTCAATTTGCCCTATTGATGGTACAGCCCATTTCTGYTGCAAAAACACAGTTAATAATTTATTTAAAGTGTCTTTTATAAAACACTTGTGAGCGCCGAGATCTGATTTTGTACAGGGAGTGAAATCATGCAGCATTAATCCACTCTCTCGTGCAATGATGGAAAACAATATAATTAGAAGCCATCCTTTCAGCCTGGAAATTGTAATTGGATTGTGAATTTTATAGCGTCAGCCTTCAAGGAATAAACAAGAATTAGTCAGCTAAAGAAAATATACTCGGCTTGTTTCCAGCAGGGGCTGTCTTCTGTGGTTAACTTTAGGGGTTACTGTTGTTTGTTCATTTCTTTATTTGCTGCTGGCAAATAAGGCATCCTTAGAGGCCTCAAATAGGGATTTTTTTCCCTTAGGATAACCTGCTGTGGTGCTGGTCACTCAGCCTGGAGCACCTGCAGTCCTCYTGTCCTCTTTGCTTTTGCACCTTGAAGTTTGCTTGGAGCACCTCTGGGTGTGTCAGTGATCCTGTGGATCAGGTTTTGAGATTAGGTGGGGAAACCAGTGTACCCTAAATGGGGGTGATACAGCAGTGGCAAAAATAAAAGAAAATACCTCAACCCCCAAAAATGGGAGTGTTGGAGAGYGACAGAGGCAGCAGGGGAATGGTGGAGGGGAAGGGGCTTGTCTGTATTTACTGCTCAACCATTTAACCTGCACTGAAGCACAGAAAAGAAATTGCTTGTCAAGGTGTTTATTAGCTCTACTTATGATAAATGGGAGAAATTATCTTGTGTGAAGCACTTAATGAGGACTGGGTAGAAAAAGGCTTCTCCTCCGGTGGGAATCACAGGATCATTTAGGTGGGAAAAGGCCTCCAAGATCATCAGTTCCAACTGTTAACTCAGCACTGCCAGGCCCCCAGTAAACCATGTTCCTCACCATCACATGTACGTGGCTTTTGAACCCTTCCAGGGATGCTGATTCCACCACTGCCCTGGGAAGCCTCTTCTAATACCTGACCACCCTTTCTGTGAAGAAATTTYTCCTAATTTCCAATCCATTTGGAGCTTTTTCCAGCCCTGCCAGCCCAAGAGTGAGGGTGSTGTGGACTTACAAAGCTATGGGGGTATCTCAGGGCATCTCCTGCACAGTGTTTTGTGTCCCAGCAGCCTGTGGACATGGGTGTTCTTCCCTGAGGAACCCCACCCCACTCTTCTCTCTGGTTTCCCAGATGGAAAGCTCTCTCTGTTTCCAGCTCCCTCCAGACCCAAACCCCACACTGTGACCTTACACAGTAAGGGCCCATTTGAATTTTGTGTCAGACAGTGAAAAGTGAGGTTTTGGTAAACACTGCATATTCTGGAGATGTTGTTCCCTTTGGTTTATGGTTAAATAAACCCAGTTAACAACAAAGTCTCTTGAAAAYGCTCCTACCCATAAATTTGAGATCCTCCACTCTCCCCCCAGCCCATGAGGCTTTGCAATGGCCCTCACTACATCACTGTCCCACAGACAGGGCTGGGGACCCTCCCTGACAGCTTTATGGCTGATGCCTGAAGAACGAGCTGTTACTCCTTGCAAATTATTTTCTAGATTGCCACCAAAGTATCCATCAYTGTGTCATGGGATGGCAGCTATATTAAATCTGGTTAGATAGTTAGGGTGGGCTGCTGTCATAAATCAGCCCCTGCCTGCCTGCCTTGCTGTGGTGGAAATACAATCAATAGTTGTTGCAGCAGTTTATAGAGTTAAAAACGTTTCTTTTTGCAAAACARATTTTTAATACTTTTCCAATTCGTTAGCATCCTGCCTATTGAAGAAAAAAAACCCCAAACACATCCTCTCAAGAGTCTGCATTGTCACTTCAGCAATGCATCCGTAGGAACATTTGGAAGTCGTTAAAAAGGGGAATTATTTCATCATGATAAAAAAAGAAGGATGAGAACAGCTCAGCTGAAAAGATTGCGTTGTCAGTTCTGATTTAATGTGTGAATAATGCTTGCAAGATGGGGAGAACATCTTCTGCTGGATAGATTGTTTTTGTGCTGTTAGAGTCTGAGTGCTGGGATTTACAGCTTCAAACTGTATTTCTTTTTTTCAGAGGATAGTTGTAATGAGCTAGGGTTTGTTTCATTCCCCTTGACCATAAGGATSTCCTGGATGCCAGTCATGCAGAAGCCTGAAGATGGTTTGGATTAGAGGAACTCATCTTAAAGTTTAGACCGAAAGCCCTGCTGCCAACTCCCAAATTCTTGCTGCGTGCCTTGTAACTTAATTCTGCTCCTCAMGTGCCCAGCTCCAGGGGCTGGCATCCAGCAGTGTTCCATGGCAGTGGCTGTGTCTCCATTTTCTCCCAAGAAAAGCCTGAAAACCTGACCTGCCTGAKAGCTCAGGAACTGGAATGAGGGGAACTCTGCCTCTTCTGGAGACAGAACAGACATCAAGGCCTTTTGAAGAGTTTCCTTTGCAGAGGCATCAGTAAGGAGACAGTTCTTTAGAAGGTTCAAGAGCTGGAGTTCTGAGRATCCTTCCTACCTTGCAGCAGGTTCCCATCTTGTTAAGCAACATGGCCAAAGATTCCAGGGAGGTTCTGAACAAGGGAGAAATGGAAAAGGCTTTGTTCCTGACCACACCTCTGCAATGGATGTGAGTGAGCTGCCTCTGGGGGTTACAAGGTGGCAAGAGATGGTTTCCAGGTGGTTCACAGAACCAGAGAACGGTGTGGATTGGAAGGGACCCTAAAGATCAACTGGATCTTCAAGTCTTATCCAAAGGCTGGGTGAGACTTGAAGTCACCTGGTCTAGTGGGAGGTGTTCCTGCCCATGGCAGTGGGGTTGGAATTAGGTGATCTTTAAACCTTCCAACCCAAATCATCCCACTATTCTATGATAAAACACCCTGTTCCCATGTGGCTGGGCAAATACCCAGCTCTGAGGATTCCATGAATTCTGGTTTGTGGAGGTTTTTCAAGGACTGCACAGCCTGGACAAGCACCTGTTTCAGCAAAAGGGTTACAGTGCCTCTTTCCTACATCCTCTTAAGGGATTAAGACCTTCAGGTACGTCAGTTCTGAAGGTGTTTGCAATGCTTCTGCATTTATGGGTGTCATAGGTTTGCCAAAGTGGTCATGGCAGAAAAGTGTTTGGTGCAGAACACTGGCTAAAAAGCTTTTGTCTGTGTGTTCAGGAGGTCACACTCCATGGCCATGATGGTTTTTCTGGCTTTCAACACCTGTTAAATCATTTTTACCCTGCACACCTGGTTAAATCCTCCCAAGGCTCGCTCTCARTGTGTGCTTGGTTTGGTGTGTGCCTGCAAAACATTCAGAACAGTGATTTGTGCCATGGATTACTGCTCTGCAAGGGCTTTGACCAAGCCTCTGAGCACTTTACCTCAGGGAATATCAAGCCAAGAACACAACCAAGGTGGCAGGAGGTGAGTGGCTGGGGGATCACAGGATAATGCAAGTGGGGAAGGGACCTCAGGAAGCCTCTGGCTCAGTCTCCTGCTCGAAGCAGGGTCAGCAATGAGGTCACTGCAGCAAACCCAGGCAGGCAGCAGCACCTTTTTTCAGGAATTTGCTGTTTGAACATGAAGCTGCTCTTTGTTTTGTATCCCCACTGTAGYCCCACACTTCAGTTCCCTGTTTGCAGCCTGATTCTGCAGCACCCCCAGCAGGGTTTGGGTATTTTAAGCTCTGTCTGTGTGGAYACTTGAATTATTTACTCTGGTTGGGCTTGGCTTCTTCAATACTCATTGCATGGTCTAGAGATGGGGTGACTCACCTTCAAGCTGTGTCCAAAGGAAAGGAAAGAAATCCTTTACCCCATCATGGTTAATACAAAAGTTGTGCTTCTGCCTCACAATCAGTTTTGCTTCCTAAACCCTTCCAAGGTGGCAAAATATGTCCAGYGAATTTCTTGGCTTCCCTTTCATTTATCTGCACACCTCAGGAAGATACAAGTGAGATATTAAAAGGCTTCAGAGCAGTTTGGCATTGAGATTTAAGAAGGGACAAGAAGACAAAACAGTTTGATGTTGAAGATAACATGAACCACAGCTTCATTGAAGTGTCCTTCACTCCTAGAGCATCCTGAGCTGGAAGGGGCCCACAGGGATCATCAAGCCCATGAGCAGCAATCCCAGCTCCATTTCCTGGGATCCCTCACCACCTCTGCTGGTGCAACTATTTCAGCATTTTCTGTAAACAACCTGCACTTTCTAAGGCACAATTGTAATTCTGAGAGGAAAACTAAGGGAAGGAGGGACACAAAGAAGAAGCTCTGTTGCATTCTCTTTCCTTTTAGTTACATTCTTCTTTTATCCCTCGTTTTCTCCCCCTCCCTCCACGTGTCCCTGGCAGTCCCTGCAGGAGATTCTCCATTTGAATGGGAGCAAGTGCCACTTGGAGGTAATTGTGAAGAATTACAACCACGCTCGTGGCAAAGGAGCTGAGGTGTTAAATTCCAAACTGCTTGATTTGCAGAGCCAGGTGCTGATCCATGGGGCTCCCTGCTCCAGACAGAACCATTCTTGTTTTCCATGTGCAGTGATGGACTTTGCAGCATCAGCCACCATGCAGGGGAAAAGCCTCTGCTGGTACTTTTGGAAGCTCTGTGAAAAACCTCAGCAACAAGAAGAGCTCAKGGAAGGAAAATTAAAAGAATCAGCCCATGGCAAAAAAACCTCTGCTGAGAGAAATGAATACAAATGATKCTGTAAGAGGTGAGTCTATCATCCAGGCTTTTCTAGCCACACTAGAGCAAGGAGCCTCCTAATGAAACACACTTTAAAGTGATGAAAGCAAACCCCTCAGAACAAATACAGAAGTACCTGAAAAAAATTCAGCAGGAGATTTTCTTGAGAAAGGCACAGTGAATTAAAAGAACTGACACTTTTACCAAAAGTAAAATCATCACATGGGAAGGGGACATCAGGAGAAGTGGAAGAGCTGCCTGGGCTGGGGACAGGTAGAGRGGAAGGATCCAGCTGCAAAGGTTGACACAGGTGAGCCCAAGAATATTTTTTAACAGGCTTGGAGCCAGKGGTGGTTTTAACCCTTTGTTATTTTAATGAAACTGAACCAYCTGCAGCTGAGCCCTGCCTGAGAGGCAGCTGAACCTTTGACATTTGAGTTAGGAAGCTTTGGTCTGTCCTGGGAAGAAATCTTTCCTTCTGTGAGCAGCAGTGTGAGAGTGCCAGCTGTGCAGGTTACCAACCTTTACCCAAGTTCCCTACCTTTGGAGAAGTCAGGGCTGGCTCTGMTTTGGCAGCCCCTGTAGAGCAGACATTCCCCCAAATTCCCCTGCAGAGATGTAGCCCAGCTCTGATTCAGCTCACACGAAGTTAAGGCCACTTTGCACTTTTCTRACAAAAACATCAGGCAGAAGTTGCAGATAGTTCAGGAAAGGCTGATATTACTCAGTGCAAGAGAAAATTTTGTCCCGAAGGACCAAAAAATTTATTATGGACAGTGCAGCAAGAGTAAGAAAATGTTCCTGCCTGCTTTCCCTGGCACTGGGAATGCTCCCACCTGGGTGCTTGCTCTCTCCTTGGAGAACAGTGGCAGCAGGCTGGTGAACAGACCTTCACCTGCCATCCAGTCTGCTCTGAGCCAAGCACCTTCTCGAAAAAATTGCCCTGACTTGGTGAGTTTATTCATGGATCAATGTCTRTAGGAGCTGATTCCCTTTGGGAATCCTTGCATCACCTCTTCTGCCCCTGGACACCCAGTTTGAGAAGTGAGCTGGGTGGGAAGGGAGGTGCAAAGTAGTTTTACAAACTGAATGATTTTTCTCTCATTCTGAATCTCTGGAGCTTTTGAAAAGCTTCATGGGAATAATTCCTTACACAGCTCCATCTGACACTCYTTCCACTTGGATATTTTGCCCTCTCTTTCCCCCCTAAGATTTCCTTGTGTTTTCATTCCCTTAACCCCATTTTATTTTTCTCTCAGGGCTCTGCCATGTGCACTCTTCCTGCTGACATGGTAACTTTTYCCTTCTCCACTGAGAAATGACTCATTTGTTACAGTGGGGGTCCCAGCWCTTCCCCAACTGTGTACAGATGCCCTTTGAATGGAGCTTTGAATGAGCCTCATGAATAATAACACAAAAATAACCCAGCGACGTGATTTGACTTTGGCTCTTGCAAACCCATAAATCATCCTGAGCACAAYTGGTTAAAAGAGTTCACTGTGTGCCAAACCTGCAGCCTGTTTRCAAGGCTTTTACACCCAGGCAAGTGGGGAAAGTAGGTAATTTTGGTGACATGTGGAGGCATGGGCACGGCACTGAGAGCCATGAGAGCTGGGGGACATCCATCCCAGCTCCAGGAAGGTGTCAGAGTGCAGATGGCTCGTGCCCAGCAGGGGTGGCAGAGCCAGGGGAGGAGGGTGTTGATGGRTATGGAGCAGTCTGGGCTCAGGCTGCTGACACCTTCCTGCTCAGCTTGGCACAGGGGCAGGGCAGGCCCAGAGCAGAAGAGAAACTTTGGGGCTCTGCTGCCCCATGGAGGGGTGGATGGCTTGGATTGATGATCTGTTCCCATCCAGGAGGTGGGTGGGGGTGCTTGGCTGGGCAGCCCCACGAGGGTAACCCAGCCTGGGGCTCTGCTGCCTCTTTGGGCTGGGTCAGAGGTGCTGGGAGGAAGAGACCCAGCAGTCCTGGCTTTGCCTCTTGGCCTGGCTCACACCTCACAGGCAGAGGAGTGACAAGGCTCTGCCCATGAGGATGGGGAGATGAAGTGGATGAATTTTCCCCACAGGCTCTGCTCTGTGCAGTGCAGCTATGAACCCTAAAGTGCAGCTCATTTGTAAGCAACACTTGATTCTCACTGGCTGCATTCTCATGGATCCTTTGGGGTTARTTTTTCCTCCTCTTCTGCTCTTTTATTCATCAGTGGCTACCAGATAATGAACCAGTCTT
>CADDXX010000897.1:14870-47847 GCA_902810485.1 Alauda arvensis | reverse complement strand
ATAATTCCAGCAGCATCCTTCTGGCTGGAAGCTCAAGCAGGATGTGCAGCTGAATGGGCAGTTCYAGCCCTGTCTGCTTCACCTGTGCCAGTCTTTCAGCTGCTCCTGCATCTGATTTTGAGGGAGCTCTGGTTTGCTGGTGATCTGATTTGATTCTGAACCCCCAGCAGTTACACCCAGTGGCATCTCCCAAATGTCCTCTCTATCCCCTAGCAGCCCTTCTCTGAAATGCTACATTGGCCTTGCAGGGACTGAGGTAAGAGAAGAAAGAGTTCTCCCTGAGAGTTAAAGGTTTTTTTCCCTCATTTTTTCTTCTTGTTTAGTTCTTGTTTAGTGTTTTCTTCTTGTTTAGTGGTTGTTTGCTCTGCTAGTGGGGAATGGTGTAAATACCAGAGAAASCTCTCYCCTGTAAGAAAGCTGTGGGTGAGCCCCTCCTTGCCCTGGAGCTCCTTGCTGTAGTTTTGGCAGCATTTTTGAGAGCTGAATGCACAGCAGGTCTGGCACTACTGGAGCCTGTTACTGCAAAAATTGATCTTTTTGGTCCTGAAGTGCTTATTCTCAGGAACTTCACTGGGTGTGTGCGTGCGAAACAGGACAGCAGAATTTGCTGGGCAAACAAGGCTTYAACCATCACCTCTGCAGATCCAAGGATTACTTATAGCCCTTTCCTTCATGGCCTGGTGAGCACAGCAGGGTTTGATAGAGAGCAGATAAATGGTGATGAATATAGCTGTGCAATAATGGGCTGCTTGCACCTCTGCCAGTGYCATAGATCAAATTTGCTTCAGCGTTTCCATGTTTTGACTAAACTCAGGTCCTGAAATATTGTGTCTGCTAATTGTGACTTAAATGCTTGAACCCAGTGGAATCTTGCTGGCTGACTGTGATTAATTGTCATATTTTAGTGCCATTGATGTTATGGACCATAAAGTTTGCTTCAACAAAATGCCAGAGAAAGCAAAAATTAAATGTAATAAAAGACAGGAATGGTAAAAGGGTCTGGGCAGAACACCAAGCTTGGGACTGGCATTTTTTTTCCTTACTCTACTGCTGAGTAACTGTAATAAATTTCCTAGGTGGGTTTTTTTTTTTTTTTTTTTTTTYTKCTACATCTCTACCCAGCTCAGGAAAGGGGCTGTCTCTTCACACCCATCTGCCTGGTGCCTGGAGAAATGGGGCTGTAAATCCTGCAGTGTGTCTGAGTGCTCCTGGAGGAAAGGCATGGCAATTCTGCCTCCCCCCAAGCCCATCTGAAATGTGCTCCTGTCACAGAGCACACAGTGCCTGAGGTGGGAGGAAAAACAGCTGGGGAAGGTCATGGATGGACCTGGGAGCCAAGCAAGATGGTGGTGGGACAGGTCTGAAGCATCTCTGGAAAAAGAAAGACACAGTGGGACTTGTCCCACTTGTCCCAAGTGATGAAGTGATGACCAGTGCTTTTTTTTCAGTATCTGAAACCATGAGGGCACCTGGCAGTTTCATGGTGAGCTCAGTTCATCCTTTTGGGGGGCCCAGGCTCTGTGACTTCTCTCTGACATCCAGATTTGCCCAGCCTGACCTGCTGGCAGCCAGACAATGATCAGAGCCCGTTCCTCCTGCTGCTTCTTCATGTATTAAACTCAAAWTCACTTCCTTGGGACCCTGTGTCTCATTCTTTCAAGACTTTTTCTTTTCTTGGCAGTGAGACCACCWACTCCAGCAGTGTGCTCACCTGTGCTCCCCTGCAGTATCATGGGATGCATCAGGGTGAACACAACCCAAGTCCCGTGGTGTCTTTGGGTGGGAAGGGGCCTTAATTGCCTTTTTTAATTAAGAGGAGAACATTTGAAGAACTCATTGATTTTTACCAAATTTTGAGACTGCCTGTGGACTCCAGATCTCTTTAAAGACATCGCTCAGCATAATGTTTTAAAAGAGATTATTTCTTGTTGATATCACTTATTTTGTTTATCTAGTGATAAAAAAAACAAGGATCAATATGAGATGGCTTGACCCTGGGTAATGTAACACACASAGTTACATTTCAACATAACATACCAATTTGGGATTTTAGCTGGGATCTTATTTATCTCAATCTGTGCTGTGTTTTTTGCTTGTACTGAGCATGGGGGTTACAGATCCTGACTTTGTCCAGCTGGGAGAGARATGGGTCTGGCTGTGGCATGGATTGAGGCAATACTGATCAGAGAAAATTCCCTGGAGGGTACAGAGGCTTTAAAGGAGAGACCAGGTGCTGCCTGACATGTCCCAAATGCCCAAATTAGACAGAAGGACACAGAGTTCCATCACTCCTGCGTGGTTTGTGCCCACTGCAGGAGGTTTTTTCTCATGTCCCAGTGCATCCCAGATAGCCCAARGTACCAATCTGGGCCATTAAATTGTGTCTCTTCATCTTTTGTACCCCCAGATGGAGGGGCCCGCGTTTTGCCTCACCTTCAGCAGTCTGGTGAGTGGATAGACCCACCRAAATCTGTGTCCAGTGCTCACAAAATCAGCTTCTGTTTCATCACAGCCAAGCCCTGTCTCCCCTRCCAGGGCAGCTTTGAGAGGCTTTCAAGGCACTTGAGACAGGCTCTTCTCTTGCTGTGTGCCCTTTTGAAGGACACAGATTCCTAATTTGAGTGTAATCTCAYCCCTCTGGTGCTGAGCAGAAAGCCATTAGGTATGTCAGTGACATATTTTAGCTGTGGGAAGTCCTTAGCACGAGATCTTAGACAGTTTGCTCACTGAAGCAATTCCTAAATGCCTCTAATATTTCTATTGCTGTTGTATCTTTCCCCAGCTGTTTCCACAGAAGATTTTTTTTTTAGGAGGAAATTGGCAATTAATTACAATAACAATGATGATGATGATGATTAGCTGTAATAAGAATAGTGGTAGAACAGAGCTTACCACCCACACAAAATGCCACCAAACCCAGATGAATGAAATCACTRCAGGAAATATATGACTATTAAATTCATAAAGTAATTTCCCTCAGTGTTGCCATCACATCTTCTGGTGTAATCTGAGGAAATAGAGGTTCACGTGGCAGCCATAAACATTCATCTGCACGAGGAGATTTCGGTCCCTTGCCTCCTGCTATTGGTCTTTCCAATTGCCAGGAATTTTGTTGTTTTATTCCCCTCAAAGCTGAGTGTGAGMAGGCACCAGGTGCACAATTGCAAAGTTGGAGATAGTGCTGGCTGGAATTAAATTCACTCCTGATGAAGGCTCCTTATCTCCAGAGCCACTCCTGCAGAGAAATGTTTTTATAATCTATCTGGCCATTATGAGGAATGAAAAGGGCTCGTGGGCCCGTTTCATCCTGCAGGAAAGGACGTGGACATGTGCAGTGCCCTGCAGGAGCTGCCCCAGGTCCTGCTGACTGCCTCTGAGCTCCTGAGTTAATGCAAACAGCGTTATGTTCCCTAAAGGAGTTTTATAGTTAGGGAAAGAGTTATATGGTAATAAGAGTTATATAGATGCAATACACCTGGGGTGTATAAAAATGCTCAAATTGCAACCCTTTCAAAGAAGTTATCATCCTTGGAAGAGGCTATAAACATGTGTGAGCAGGGACTGAGGGCTGGAAGGGGAAGAAAAAGTCAGCTCAAGTTTTCTCTTCCCACTTTGCCTGCCCCTTCCAGTGAAATTTGAAATTATTTCAAACCCATTGGAATAATTCAGAGCCCTGCATGATGGGCCAGTACCATCTTATGGGGAACCATAATCCTGGTAAGAAGCCATAACCATACAAATAACCCCCCTCACTCCCAAAATAAATTGCCATAACAACAAAAAAAAAAAATCTATAAATGCAGCTCTACACACAACAATATTTCATTTTTCTTTTAAGAAACATGTTGGGAACCCTACTGATGTYGCTTTAACTCATTTTATTATACATCTATTTATTTTCTAACCCTCTGAGGAAAATAAAGGAACATGTACCTGCACTTTTATGTTAAAAAAGTTGGTTTCCATTCCACTTCTGCTTCCACTCTGCAATCTGTTCTTTTGAAAAGCAAAGTGGATTAAAATATTTGCTTTATTTGAAATTTTCCTGCTGGAAAAGGATTTAAAGGTGACAGCCAAAAAAWATTTCATTGTAGAATGTAAATTCCTTTTGACAAAAACCTGTTTTCCACAGAAACAAACTGATGCATAACCCAGTCACCCTCACTTTCACACAGCAGTGGGGCCATGTAATCTTTCAGATGAAGTTAATTTCAGAGAGAAGTTTTCTCAGCCATTCGTGAAGAACCAACATGGCAAGGCCTTCACAAAAACCCAAAGCAAGACTTTAATGGAAACCATCAGATAAGCATAAACTTTTACTTCTTTTAACATCCAGGTGCATACAAACCTCACTGATGTGCACAAGCAAGCTGGAAAATCTCCCCCTAAAAGGCACAGTGATGGTAGGGGTGAAAAAAGAATTATTTTTTTCCCCAGTGAAACTCAAATGAGTAATTTCAACTTAGGTTCGAGCAAAAAAAAAAAAATTAAATCAATTTATCATCATGATCTCCCTTTGAGGTGGGTTTTAAATCATACTTAAAACACATTTGAGGCACACGATGTTGATGAGCTCACGTGGTGCCTGAGTTCCTGCTTTTCTTCATGTTTCTTAACCCAGTGACACGAATGATAGATGGTTTCCAAATTCATGGGGACCTGTGGGAGGTGTTTTTACCAAGGAACAAGAGACAAGGCAGCTGTAGCTATGAAGTGCTTGCAAAATGGGCTGCATGTGTATTAACAGTAATTATTATGAATGACTTTTGCATAAACGGTAATAAAAAAAGTTAAAAATGAAGTGAGCGCTGTTTTTTGAGAGGCAATTCAGTTCCACTTCTTTCACGAAGTTAAAGACACGTTTGCCAAGGTGATAGCTTTRAAACACACAGAGTCATTTCAGGGGAGCTCTGCTTGCACAGCAACAAAAACAAGCAAAATCCGAGCCACCTATTTTTTATTGCTGAAATCAAAGTCTCTTTCAACACACTCAGAAGCCTGGCAGGCTGGATGGAAGATGAATGACAGCCGTGGGGGAACTGCTCCACAGTGTTGTTCTTAACAGCCCTTTTACCTCCAAACCAGGCAGAGCAATATCCATGAATTAACTACTGCTTGTGCTGGGACTCGGCAGTAAATCCAGGCTCCCATATTCCATTGATTTAGCATAACTACCRTCGCATTTATGGCACAAGAACCTTGAGTTACAACTCCATTTTTAACCTTGCTCATTGATTTCTAACTRTGTCAAGTTGAGAGTGGCTGTCTTGTGAACAAACTAAGAATTTYAGATGTCAAATAGTTTCTGGGATAAAAACTTATTCCCAGCTTAACCAATGAATACATCTCAAGGCTTTTTATCCTACTGCCTTATCAAGGGAAGCCCAAATAACATTTCTTGAAGGAAAGCCATTTGTACATCTCTATCCATACTCATCACCTGAGCTTGCTTCTCATGCAACTCCTGATAAAATTCCTCACAAGAAAGCCCTTCCAGGCAGCAAACTCACCAACATTTAGGTGTATTTTAACACATCAGTGTTGAAATTGATAATCTGCTTTGCCTTTGGAAGGAGTTGGAGGGCACAGGGCAGGGGAAATGTGAGTGTAATCCTCTGACTCTGTCTGGAGCAGTCCTGGTGCTGCAGGACCACGGAGAGCAGTGTGGGGCTGTGAAATGCTGCTCAAAYTGTGCAGCTCTTGGCACATCAGTTTGTGTTCTTCAGTGGGATTCGTCTGGGCCAAAACAAGTTGGATGTCCGCAAGATCAAGGTGGGATTATCCCAGAGTGGCCCTTGGCATTCCCAAAGTTTACCCAACACTGTCTTTGCTTTCTGAGCCTAAGAGCTTTCATCTGAACTTCACAGGGCTCTTGGAGGGAGACTGAGGGGGAGGTTATTTTTTATGGTTTCGGAGAACAGGCTCTTTCTCTCTTTTTGCTGTCTGTAGCCAGCCCACTTTACTTCTTAGAAAGAGCAGTAATGAAGGATCTGGGGTGGTAAAATTGACACTTGGGGCTTTAGTTTTGTAACCTGGAGCCTCCCTCTCTGGCCACTGAGTGCTTTGTGAACTAGTCAGGAGCACTGTTACAGATTTATCCAGAACACAAATAAAGCTGCCTGGATGGGGGCAAGGGAAACTGCTCTTCCTTGCAGTTATGTGTCTCTTTATCTCAGGAAATTAACTTGGTTTTCAGAAGTGTCTTTCAGCACTTTGGAAAAGTCCATCCTGCTGGCTCTTACCTGGAGAGGATTGCTGAGCTGGTGTTGAGTGGGGTTTGAAGATGTAAACTGATGGCAAGGTSTCCTTGCACTGGCCAAGGCTCAGACAGCCAGTGCTGGTGCTGGTCCTGCTCCAAAGCCCTGTGGTACTGAGGCATGGACCAGAGGGACAAGAAAGAGAAGATTTGCTCTTGGTCATGCTCTGCTCTGTCTCAGCAAACCGGGAGCTGGAACCTCCCCTGCTGGAATGTCTCAACAGCAAAGTCATCTGTGCCATGAGCTTCCTGGGCTCAGCTGCAGGGCCAGCCTTGGGCCTTTCCTCCCTTCTGCATCTGCTGCCAGGGCTTCCCAGCTGTGTCCAATCCTGCAGCTCCATTCCAGCTGCAGCAACTCCATCCAAGAGGCAGTGATGCTTTGGAGAGGCTACCTAGAACAGAGGCTGGACAGAGTGAGAAAATAAAGCAGGTATTTGTAGAAAAGCCTTCAAAGGATACACCTTGGGCAGTACAAGAGCCTGGCCAAGGCTACACCCAAGAGGAATCATGGTCACAAGTTTTTCAGACAGATAAAGGTTTGGTCTATTTACATATCAGGGGTTAATTATCCAATTACAGCTTCAGGTAATGAAGTCACATTCCCTCGGTTTGCTCCCCACCAACTGGCTTTTGTTTATGCCTTTCTGGCCTGGGGCTGAGATGATGACCTCAGTTCCCATCTGGGAAAGGATTGTTTTGTCTGACCAAACTGTGAAGAGAGCTTACCAACACTCTGTATGGAGTTCAGAGTTATACACTAATGCAGTGCAGGATCTGGAAAATAGAAAAGCTAAAATTTAAGGCATCAGCAGGAACAAGGTACCTGGGGAGATGGAGGACACATCTCTGTATAGGGGAAGCTTCCATGGGGGAAGGTTGAACTTCTTTCCCCTTCTCCACTGCTTGTTGAGCTGTGAGGAGGATGCGCCTTGCGATAAATTCAACATGGTAAAAAGATAAAATGTCCCAACCTCCAATTTTTCTAATACAGAGCAAACATAAAAAAAGATGGGAAGGGAGATGTAAAGAGAAAATTCCTGGTTTATGCCTGCTTGTATGCAAGTTTCTTTTTCCTYCTTTAAACTGCACCTGATATATTTTTATTGGACCAAGATGTAAAACCTGAATTTGATTGCAACCATGATTTCTGACCCACTAAACATTACTGAGAATTATCTCTKGAGGCACAGTAACTATTTAATACTGAACATCCCTTGTGTTCAGTCATGAAAGCTGCCTACAGGGTCTAACATTTTTAAATTGAGTGATTATCTATTGGTAATTGCACTCTCCAGACAGACCTGGGGAACAGACATATGGTTAGAAGAACAGCTCCATTTTTTTTCCTCTTTCCTACTCTTTAGCTGCTTACTGCTAACAACAGCACCTCAGCTGTTTCCAGGCTTTGAAAAATGTTGTTAAATCTGAAGGAGTCAGGAAAAAAAAACAAAAAAAAAACCCCCACAAACAGCAGCTTCCCTTGGCAGAAATGCTGTTACCCCTGTCACTTCAAGGTGCTTTTATGCCACACAGCCAAGCTGAGTAGAGAAGTCCACACACTGAAGTCTAAAAACAAACTCCTTTTTTTTTCTTTTTCCTCTTTACTGGCTCTTCTAGATTGGTGCACTGTTATGGGGACACGCCTCATTTCCAGCACAAATCTGTACAGGAAGAAGTGTGTATGACTTGATCTTGGCACCTTAACTCTGTTTGCTGAGTCACGCCCCTTCATTTTGCAAACAGGAATTAGAAACAGCCTTCACAGCCTGAGAAGTCCCATGGCATTTAAAATTATTTCAGCATGACAGAAATAATGGACCTCAAAATGTGAGCTAGAACAGGGTGGCTGCTGACCCCAGTGAAGAATGGTGGCAAAAGCTGTTGCATGAAAGGGTAAAGCTTTGAGTTCGTGGTCCTTATACATGGAAAATTCCAGACAGCTCCTGTGGACTTGCCCAAGACTTCAGCTACAAGAGAATTTGCAAATTCTCTGCTAATTACCAATGCTCAAGTACTTTTCAGTGGCTGTGGTTGTTGCAGCAGCCCTTTCATTAGAGGGCAGAAATGAGCCAACACAGAYTTCTTGCTTATCACAGCATGAAAAGGGCCCTGGTTTATTCTCCATCACAACTCATTCATCTGCTCCAACTGCTCATTAACTCTGTCCACAGCAAACTCACACTGTAGGTTTCCCCTGCAGCCTCTGACTGCAGGTATTTCCTGCTAGACTGTGACTACAATTATTTCCTTACAGACTTTGACTGCAGGCTTTTACCAAGCTAAACTGTGACTGCAGCTTCCAACAACAGGCTCTGACTGCAGAACCAGACTGACCTTACAGCAGGGATTCACTCCTGTTTACCCAGCCCTCCAGAACCATTCCTTCAGCACCTCCTTCCTCAAAAACCCTAACCAGCCAACCCACCCCTTTTATCCCACTTACCTTTATTGGCTCTAGCTGTGACTCATCAGGGGCAAGGATGTATTGAGTAATTAACACAGCTGCAACTCATCAGGGGTGAGGTCACCTGTAATCCCTTCTCCTACATGTGGTGACTTTGCTTTGRGATCTAAATACTTTCATGGCCTAAGTGAATGCATGGAAAATCTGGAATTAATATGCATGTGGGTCTATGAAGYCAGTGTCCAAGGCTTTGTACCCACTGAAGCTGTGATAACCTCACAGCTACTGCTCGAGCAAGTATTTTGAGGCATCACCAACCTTGTTCCCCGTGGAATTTTGCCAAGTCCCTTGAAGTTTAAGTCACCTTCTGAAGTTGCCACTGGAGTGATGCAGTGAGGGATGAAGGAACACCAGGAGGTCAGTTGGTGTGGATGAGGATGTTGCAGCCAGTGCTGCAGCAAGGGAAACTTTCCTCCCAAATGTAGTTTGGCTGGAGATAGACAAAGCACCAGGACCTGAATCAGGGTCTGTGAACTGCTGGCTGTCCTTGGGGTCTTGGAAAGCTGCTCTCTCTTGGCTTTGTGTTCCAAAGGGATCTYTAACAGAGTGTGAAAATCCACTCTGTGGAACCTCTTAAGCTCTTGCTGCAGTGACCTTTCCCTGCCCTAGATCTTGCAGATCACCTGCTKGTCCCTCCACGACACATGACCTTTCTTTATTTCTCCAAGGTGACCTTTTGAGACAGGGAGCTGTTTCCACAGGACCAGTGAAGAGATGGTTGTTTAGTGTTGTATTTCTGATTTTCAGCATGACAGTGTTTGGCATGCAGATACAAATTAAAGGATGAGAAACAGGTGTTTGGATTGGGAAAAGACTTTTAATTATGAAGAATATTCTTGCTGACTAGTGGTTCTGTGGTTGAATGGGTCTGTCATCATGCTCTTGAGCTCTGTAAATAAACAACACCCAAACATTCAATATTAATTAGAAATGCTACATAGGCATATGCTAATATTGRAGCACCTCAACATGTTCACAGATTGCACATCTGGAAATAACAGCGAAGTTTTAAGATATGCCATCCCAGCTAGAAGTCCCTGTCAGGAAAAAAAAACCAAACCCAACAAAACATCACCACCCCCAAAAACCCAAAACCAAGCAAAAACACTGAGGTGGCAAAATCCCGTGGATAGAAACTGATCTGCAGAAGTTTGGTCAGACTTTCAGTTACTTGGCCCGATGACAGAGTGTGTGCCCAAGAAGTGAGCTCTGTGCCTCAAAGCAGATGTCTCAAGATGTTGCTGTTTCTGTCTGTGCACCCCATCCCCTTGGCAGGGTTTCAGAGAGCTGTGGAGCTTCTGAAACCACCACAGGTGGCTGTGACCTGGTACATCTGAGCCCTCTGCCCACAGCCATCTCCTGCACTTGGAGTCACAGCCTGTGCCTGAGAGCATTGTCCAAACACTCCCTGAGCTCTGTCAGGCTGGGGCTGTGACCCTGCCCTGGGGAGCCTGTTCAGTGCCCAGACACCCTCTGGGGGAAGAACCTTTTCTAATATCCAACCTAAACCTCCCCTGACACAGCTTCAGGCCACTCCCTTGGGTCTTGTCACTGTCACCAGAGAGAAGAGATCAGTGTCCTCACCCTTTGTGCAGAGACTTGTTGGCCTTGAGCTGCCTGAGTCTCCCCTGATTGTTTCTGACCTCGTTCCTTCTAACTTTTTTTATTCTCATATCTTAGTCCTGAGACATGGTCCAGTGTAATAGGAGAGAAATCCTCATCTGGGTTTCAAGATCCATGAGGATTCAAAACCTCTGGTGGGAGGAAGGGGACTTACGTCTCTAGAGTTAATCCTTCGACTGAAATTCAGTCATTAGTCAAAACCCCCAAAATATTCTGGCAGCTGAAGTTAGAATCATTAGTACAAGAATGATGGTTTACCTTTTAGTCATCTAACATCTACTTTGTTCCAAAGAGCTTTGCTGAAGTGGCTGAAGCCTGCAAAGATGGATGGGGACCAGAATCAGTCAGCAGTGGGTCACAGCCCACCTGTGAGGAGAAGCAGCAGCCCCTGAATTATAKGGACTTACAGAAGGACCTGAGTAATCACACAGTGGGACTGAAATCAAGGGTTTCGTGGGGAGTGGGAAGGGTTGTCAACCTTCCAGGACACTCACCAGGGTAAATGGCTGCAACAGCCTGAGATTTTCCTTAATCAGGAGGTTATTAGAAGGGCAATTATTACGGCAGGCTGATTCCTTGGCCCTTTGCAGGGTGGTCTGCTGAGAGCTGGCATCTTGTTTTTCCCTTTGCAGATGGATTTTCAAGCTCATGAACCTGGGGCTCAGATGACCAAGGGWGGCAGAGCTGGCACAGTTAAATCTGAATTTCTTCTCAGGCAGTGCAAGCACAAGGCACAACCCATGCAGCATCAGCAGTGAGCCTGAGCAGCCTGGTTTATGTTGTGGCTTGTCCCTCGGTTAGGTGGGCTGATTGCTTTCTTTATAGTGTCATTTTAGAGTGTGTTTGACTGTTGTGATCTGGCAGTGTGGGCCTGATCCAGCCTCTCTGCCTCTGAAACAAGCACTTTTGTGCCAACACTCCTTCCAATTCCTCCCCACACCACATCATTCTCCTCCTCGGCAGCCTTGTGTGAGCTGAGGACTGAGAGGAAGCAAAAACCCATCTAGCAAAGACAAATAAATGAACAACGCCCATGAAAGCAGCTTGCCTTGAAACTTAAATTGGTTCCTAACTTTCTTCTGGTTTTTGGCAGGGGAACTGATTATTTCCAGTGCCCCAGCCTTAGGAGCTTGGCTGTTTTTCAGTATCTGACTAGGGTTTCAGTGCTGGGAGTTTTATTATCTTCAGCACCTGCAAAGRCAAAGCTAATAAGTTACTGAAGTTTCAAGGAAAAAGTAGGTGCTGTTTGGTTTGTTAATTGAATATTTAGCCTGACTTCCTAAGGAGGCAAAGCTTGCTGGGTGATTGTATATGTGTTACCATTAAATTTTAAACCAAAAATTGAGTAGGAATGATATCCAAAATGCATAAGAAATGTCCACTTAGAAATGGGAACTCATTCCTCATCTCCATAACAGGAGAAAAATGGCAGTGTCAGGGCTTTGAGTATTCCTGGGCAAATCCACCTAGAATTACACTGCCTGAGGGTCCAATCCACAAGAGAGGGAGCACTGATCTTGCACCATGTCCTGTTGCATTTTAACWTTTTTTTTTATGAGCCATTTTAGTTGCAGGCTGAATGATTTTGATCCTTCTGATCCTTAGCAAATATCTCATGCCTCCCATGTGAGGGCAGAGGTGTCAGTTCTTCTTTCTGTTCAATTAATTAAAAGAAATATTTTTGCCTTCTTTTTTTGCATGCATTAGGCAATGGTATCTTGTGAGACAAAGAGATAGTTATGTWGAAGAATGGCACTTGAACCAATGACACACCCACCTGCAATTTTTCATACCTTTTGCAACAAAAAAAAAATCCTCCTAAAATGGTCAATGTTGAGCTAAGATGAAATCAATTCCCACAAGTAATAAATCCCAGACTCTCAGCTCACCAGGGCCTTTACAGTTTGTTTCTATTCACATTGTTGTTTGCAAGGTGTTRGGCTGTTCTGCAGGAATCAGGATGAAAGAGTTGGATGGAATGAAAGTTGATTATAGCCAATTCAAGACATTTAGAAGAAAAATCCTCCCAAGTTCTTCTGAGCAGGGTCACACACAGTGTAGTGGGCTCAGCTGCTTTTATTCTTGTGAACGTGGTCCTGAATCAACAAAGAATTATGCATGCACCTGGCTTYGCAAGCAGAATAAATTTCCACTGCCTGTGCATTAAAACTCATAAACCTTCCAGGGGACTCTGCCCAGAGCACTGAGTTAATCACATGTCACTGAAGATTTTCAGAAATGGGTGTAAAGGTGGCTCTAACAYTGAGCTGAGCTGAAAGTCCCCCTCCTTCAACTCCTTCTGCAGAATCTGTGCTTCCAGGGAAACATTTGAGCATCATTAGAGGAGAGGTGTGTGTATCTCACCTTCTGGCGTGGCTGTTCAGGCCATCAAGGGTTCTCTTTCTCCTTCCAGTAAGAGATGCCAGTAAAATGCCTGGGAATAGATTCTGAGTCTRTGGTAGGAGATAGAGCAGTAAGACAGTCAGTAAGGGGTTTTATGGGTCTGAAAACCAGAAACCTCTTCTAAAGAGTAGAAGGTACYGAACCAAGCAAGGTGCCTTGGTCTCTGAGCATGATCCATGCCAGAGGAGTTGGGAGCAATGACTGCAGAGGCACTTAGCAGTCAACAGGTCTTGATACACTGATTTCATGCTCTGTATTGTCAGTCCAAGCCTTGCAGGTAGACTAGGCTCAGCTTTGGGGTTCATTTTTAGCTCCTCCCATCCCTGTCAAAAGCCTGTGGRTGACTCTCCAGAGGCAGGAGAGTTTGGTGCCCTTCGGTTTAGGCAGCAAAAATGGAGAAGCAATTCCAGCATTAACTTCCACAGAAATATTTGCATGCAGCTGCTGTGACTGGGTCATTTTGAGGTGAGAGGAGGCTGAKGTGGGATGCTCTGCAGGTCCTCACACAGAGCACATGTGAGAGTGAGCTCTCCTTCCTCCCYGAGAAGGAGCAGTGCTCCCACATTTCTCTTTTCTTTGGCTCACCCTGGTGCAGGCAGCAGAGCTTCCAGCCTGTGCCAGGCRCTGAGAGGAAGAAGGAAGGGACCTGGGGTAAATGAGTCTGTGTGCCTCTCTGTGGACAAATTAAATCAAATAAATACATGAAGGTGTGATCCAAAACTGCCRAGTGCCAGTTGTCCTTAAATCATCATCACTTTATTATTTTCTGAAATAAAGCTGGTTTTTGATAGTTGATGTGGTGAGCTTCATGTCCTGCGCTGAATCAGGACTGGACTGACAGATCATCCACTTTGGARACACATTTTGCACATATTGATGTTTGTGGCTCCATCAACCTCCCAGTAAAATCTGCTGCAGAAAGCCTTTGGCCTTAATTTCTGCACAGAACAAATTCAGGTCCAGTATAGATTTAAGGAAAAAACCTGAAAGTTCAGATAGAATCCAGATATGCCCTCTAAATAAATCCAGTTATCAGGAGCAGACAAGCCACCAATTCCTTTTGATTGTAGCAATTAATAACACACACCCTTTGTGAGTTTAGGATTAATGTCAAGATTAACACCAAACACCAGCTCTCCCCTACAGAGCTCAGAAGCACAGGAATTTTGATGCTACATTGTAATTAGCCCGTGTGAGCAGCAGAGGGTAGTGCACTACACAGAAAAAATTCCATCTGGGTACCAGAAGCTGTTTCAGAGCGTTTTTCAGAAAAGCAGATGGATGGGAAACATTTGAAGTGAGAGCAGGACGGCCCCTTTCAGCTGCCTGCAGGGGCTGCTGCCTGCGAGCCTTGGCGCCTGCACTGTTTAAAGAGGATTTAAAAGTGATATTTATTTGGGTGCAGCAAATAAATAAATAAATATTAACCATTTGTCTGTGGTTAAATGCTCCAAACTTCTGCRCTGCACCAAGGTCTGATGTTATGGGGCTGGTTCCTTTGCTTGTTCTTGCCAAGGTCAGGATGAATGATACATGGGAAACAAAAGTTTGAGTTTGGACTTGGTGATTTATTATCTCTTATCTATTTACAGATTTTTTACAGACTCACTAGCTATGAGCCATGACTAGAAAGCCAGAAAAACGAGGCAAAATGGGCTCTACTAACTTTTTCCAAGGTTTTTAAGCACCATTTACCCAATAACGAGATGACACCTCTATTACTGATATTTTTGACCCAATGATGACCACTAAGGCCTGCAGTGGGGACCTTTTTCACCCAATTACAGAAAATCACCTAAACCCATAACGAAGAAGGAAGAAGAAGGTGAAAAGAAGGACTTAGACAAGGTGCAAAATCCTCCATCTTGGCTCACACACATTACTGTATACTAAAATCTTAATTTTAAGTATTTCACCTTGTGAGATTACACAGCACCATTCAAACCACACACCCACACAAACACAGCCCCTGTGCTGTCACTCAATCTCAGAGCCTGTCCCAAGGTCTCAAGTCAAATGTGGTGCTTGCTTGAGAGTCAGCACCTTTTAACACAGAAAACCTAAARTTTTCAGCCTCCAGGGTTCCAACAGTCTGATGCTGGATTTGAAGTTTGATTTCTGGGTGTCCGGGCAAAGGTTTTCCAGGATTGCATCTCAGCTGTGCCCCCTTTCACACTGGGGAGAGGCTGGAACGTGTCCTGTGCTCCCCTCACACAATTCACATTGCAGGGGTGTCACAGCCCCTCAGAGGTCACCAGGGTCACTCAGCCTGGGCCATCAGGGCTGTAGAGCTCACACAAAATACCAGAATCAATAAAGTTGGAAGAGACCTCTGACATCCAGTCCAAGCATTAGCCCAGCACCACAGTGTTCATCATTARCCATGACCCCAAATGCCACAGCTGAACATCTTCTGAACACTTCCAGGGATGGTGATTCCAAGCACTGCCCTGGGCAGCCTGTTCCAGTGCCTGACAGCCTTTTCAGGGAAGAGATTTTTCCTAATATCCAATCTAAACCTCCTATGGGGCAACTTGGGGGCCATTTCCTCTTATTCTGTCCCTTGTTACCTGGGAGAACAGACTGACCCCCATCTGGCTCTTTTCCCTCCTCTGGACATGGAAAAATCCAGCTGCTGCTCAGTGTGAAAGTAGCTTTGAAGAGTTCAGTGCCATGGGGGTTCAGAAAACATCTGCCTGGATGGAGTCTGGGTTAAATACTGTGAGGACAATCAATGTGCCCCCCTCTTCCACCTGCACTGAGGTGACTTCCTCTGGCTCTGAAGAGCAAATCTGAGCCTTCCCAAGTTGCTCCTGCTTTTCCAGGAGTATCTGAAGAACTGAAGTGGTGTGTAAGCCTCCTTGTGTTGCTGTTTCACCTCTACGCCCCTCCAGGCTCAGGATAAATTGAAGCAGTCCCAGGGAAGAGCATCTCACCTTGTGATCTCAATGCCTCTGGAAAGGAGAGCTCCAGACAGGCCATCAGTGGCTGCAAAATTTCTCTGCCTTTCTTGTAATTTAAGAGAAGGAAATTTAGTGACTGGTGCTGAGGGAAGCTGGTGGAGAGCAGCTGTGCTTTTTGAGATAATGCACGTATATTTGCACATTAACATTTACAAATATACTCATACAGGAGAGATTTGCTTTTTTTATTTTTTTGCAAGGAAGTCCTTGTATAACAGACACTACATGGAGTGTTTGGAGCACTAAAGGCAAGAGCACAGAGGAATTTTTAGGGATGCTGTGAAGGACTGTCATCACCTGCTTTCTCTCTCTCATTGRTGCATCACAGTAAATATCCCACTGGGAGACATCCCTAGGCAGGATGGTTTTTTCTTGCATCTCCTTTTGCATGAACGAGGTCAATGAACAAGCTGTTCTTGACCTTTCTGACTTCCTCTGGAAGATTTGAATGCTAATTTAAAAATCTAAGGAAAAAAAGTACATCTTAGGTATTACCTCTATCCCCCTTACAAAGAGACAGCTTGAATATGGCCAAAATGGCATTTTCCAACAGAGTTTAGTGAGGAAACCCTTACCAATTTCTGCTGGCAGTGATGATGGAAAGGAARTCAAAAGGAAAAGGAAGTCAAAAGRAGTTGAGTGRTGYTAAGGTGGATGTGGAAGATGGGTTGTACGAGAACTGGAGCCCCTTCTGGGCACCCTCCTGTGCCTGGATGGGTGGTGCTCAGTCAGGACCATGGTTCTCCCTGCTGCTGACTTTCTCCCTGACACAGAAACGCAAAACAACGTGATCTTTTTGTCTTAATGAAGTGGATTTGTCTCTCCCATTTCTTAATGAGGTTCTTGAACGCCCGCCAAGAYGCTCATAACAAGAAATGTTATGAAGCCCATTTCCTAAATGGTTTGGGGTTTAATTTGGTCCTTATGGCCCTGGGTAATTTAAAGACTTTTGATCTGCTTAATCACAGTTATTTGTTTTATGGTCTGAGGCCTTTGGGTCTTGCAACAGTCATTCATCCAATTCTTGTGCTAAAATGCTRCTTTCTGTCCTTAATCATCATCTTGGTGATAAAAATGATTTACARCTTTGCTTTCCCCTGCTCAGAGGGGGATGTGACAGCTACAATCCCTCAGGTGTACTGCACCCTCCRTCAAGCAAACCATTAATTCTAGCACAGCAAAGGTGTCAGCCTAACTGGTCTGGAGGTCCTGAGACACGTGTATCTCCCCTTAGATAAATGGAGTCAATTAAATCTCCCATTAAGATCTCCTACTTCCACAGATGGTCTTTCTTTTTCTCATATGATAATCATATTAAAATTGCATGCAGAGCCATTTGTACACGTTAACATTAACATTTGCTGCTCCAAATCAGCTGGGGGAAAGAGGGAATTGTCACAGTTTTCATCAGCCTCTTCTGCTGTCACTGAAATCCTTCCAAAGGGAGCCACAGCAGCCTGAGTAATCAGCAGCTAAAATCTGTTTGCATGGGCAGGTGAGGAAAGTGAAAAGGCAGATCCAGGACTTTGCTGGGACTCCACTGTAAAACGTTTTCTGATCAGTTATTTCTGGAGGGAATGAACAGGGCCAGGGGGTGCCCTGCCCAGATGGCTCCTCTCAGATTCTGTTGAGCCAATCCTTTCAGCAACTGAGAAAAGCAAATTGGAGCCCTGGAGTTCTCTGCTGCCCTCGAATCTGGGGCTGGCTGGTGCTGAGTGCCCTCAATTTTCAGTTGTTATGATGRCAGCACTGACAGTGTTGGAGAGCGCAGCAGAATGAGGTTGGAATTGGTCTCATGTGTCAAGTTGTCTGTAATAAAAACCAGCACCTTATACTCTCCTCTCAGAGAGAGTGAAGTTCTGTCTTTAAGAGTTTTTTTTTTTTTTTCCTCTTCTTTAATCTCCAGCTGGGACTTGACTTAGGGGAAGTTGTTTCTAATTGCCAGTTTAAATATATTAATGGCCAATTTTCCAGCAGTTTTYTCTTTTTGTCRGTGTTTTCCTTCAGCTTCAGGGTGCTTTTCTCTGTTCCTTGTTATGAACCAAGAGSAATTAGGTCCCCTCAGCTCTCTTTGCCAGGCAGGGGAAGCCTCATTTCAGRAGAATCATTTTTCATCCACATCTCATCCTCTCACCAGTTTTCCACCACGTCTCCTGTTTCAGCCTCACCCTCTTCYAGGCATGGAATATTTTAATTCCTTTGTGAAATGGCTTTGCTGTATCTTTACCTGTGCCTGGAAACACACAGGTGCCCACCTTGAGTTAAGTCTTACCAAAGGGCTGACAGGTGGATTTTGGGGTAGGGTACAACTCACCTGATTCAGCTCTGTGCTGTAGCTGTGCCTCCACCTCAGGTTTCCTGAACAAATGAAGTTCAGTGTGGAAGGACCTGAGGAACTCGGGTCCATCCTTGCACATGCAAGGTCATCCATGGGCTCCTGAACTTGGCAGTTTGGGAAGAGGTAGAACAAGTTCAGCTCTAACAGTTCTCAGTGATTTCATCATCTAAGAAAATATTCCATCTGTGCTACATGAAATACATCATTCCTAGTGGTTTTCTAGGAGAGGAATGCCCTGGATTTACAGTTCAAGGACAGAATCTTCATCAAAACTTCATAAGGATTTAGTTTTAATTCTCAATTATTTTCCTTTACAACATTTGCAGACAATGAGCTTTACTTCTTTAACAAAACATTTTATTATAAACCTGTCAAGCCTGCTACAAAAAGAACACTGGTTATTTTTTTCAGTGCATACCAAGGGGATTTATTTAATATTTTGTGATCACCTACTTATAATTTCTGCCACAGCTTTCAAAGCAAGCAGACTGGAGGGTATTCCTTTTGCACTTGCAGCAAAAAGGGCTACACAGTAAGAATACACTGGTGACAATCTCAGCACCTCTCTTTGGTGATGAGGAGAGAGGTGCTGGACGCTCAATAATTTTTGTTTGTCAACTACTGTTAAGTATGGGACTAGAAACAAAGAAATTTGGACCTTGTAGTGTTCCATTATACCCTGGGGCAGTTTCACAGCTCTGAGTCACTTTCTTCATTTGTGAAAGGAGAACATAATGGAGATCCAGTGATGTGCTAAAATTGATATGCACAAAAGCAGGCAATGTGGAGACAACACTTCAGCCACTTCTGAAGCAGCTCCCACTAAATCCTGTGCAAAAGAAATGTGTGAAATTTAATACAAATCAAGACACAGAGCTGTGCAGCAGCTTGGGATGGAGARGGAAGAGGGGTTCAGAGGACTGAGGTGGTACCTATTTCCTGTGTGTGGTGGACAGGGAAAATGATGCAGTTGGAAATGGTGTCCATAAACAGTCATCAGGCTGACAAATCATGGGGAATGCCCAAGTCCCATCTGAACCCCATAAAGATCTCCCTGATCTTGGCATCCACCTGCAGTTTCTTGTTGGCTTCCTCTTTTTAGCAAGATTTTCTGGACAAAACCATACCTCTCATCTTTTAATTCTTTTTTAAAACCATAGAAAACTGGCCATTTTCTCATTAAAAAAGACAGCAGGTGTCAGTGATATCTGCCTATGCATGAGAGCCTCATAAGAGTTTGGTCCAGAAGTTTTAGGTAATTTTCTTTTTGCTTTGTGGTAATTTTCTTTTAAGCCTCAGGGGTTGAAATTTGCATTTGCTTTGCTTCCCCAGCCACTGGCAGAGGGAGTTTGAACCCATAGCTGTGGTGTGGCCCTGTCACCTGAGCCTTGGAGGCTGAGAGGAGATGGGTGGGTCAGATTTCAGCTGAGATGAGTTCTTCCTCTTCTTCATTTCCCAGAGCCTGGACCTGGTGCACGGCTGATGTGCAGGGGGAGTCACTGTGAGACCTTTTGCTGGCTTCTGGGGCTCTTCAGGGGCAGTTTCTTGAGAGAAATGGAGTTTCTGACCTTCCAAGCTCTGGAAATTATCTCAATCCATGAACTGTAGGTTTAAAACAGCCCATCACAACTTCCCTGCAGAGGGATGACTCTGGTGCAGCCCACAGTTCATTGATCTGTACAAAGTAAAAACCTAAAAATCTCAGAAACRGCTTTTGGTTTGAGAACTGGATCAATACAAAGTTGGGGCTAAACTTTGCAATACTACTGAGCCCCTGGCTGCTCACAAAATGCTGCTACTGTGGTGACAAATAGTAACAATAATAATGACAGCCATCATCATTATGGTTTTTGGTAGAAAGATTTAATGGAGAGCGAGTTGAAGAACCCAAATGTCAATAAACTTACTGTGGTTCCATGAATGTTCTGCCTTCCAAAGGTGAAGTGGCCAGTGTTAATCTGGCTCTAAGCACTAGGATGATCTTCTGAGGTGAGGACAACCTTCCTCAACTGTCAGAGTGGGTCTCATGTGGTTTGCAGCCTCCCAGCTGCTGGTTTTTAGGGAGCCTGCCTGGGCAGTGCTGTGCTGTCCTGAWTTCCCCCTCTCCAGGCTGTGGATGCCAGGCTAATGCTGGGAGTGACACCAGTGTGTAATTGTTCACAAAAGCCTCATCAAGCCACACGTCCCTGCAAATGACACCAGAATGGCTGCTCAAGTGGCACAGGAGCCAATGGTGGCTGCCAGGCCCAGGCTGAAATCTCTCWGTGGATGGAAAAGATAATTATTGGTACTTACAGTCTTACCTCCAGACCTCATTGTTTCTGTRTCTTATTTTCAGAGGAAGGAGGGGAAAATTACCAGCACTTTGATGGGGATACAGAGTGAGAGTTATCACCCACTGTTTAGTATTTGGTTATTCTTTTTCATTTGAAAATTAGAAACAAAAACAGCAGGGAAAAAGAAAACCACAAAAAGCTGCCCACGCAAAAGACAAACTTGAAAGCATGACCTGTTTGAGTAGGATGGGTTCTCTGCCCTAGGCAAAGTCACCTCATAGAGTCAGGGGGCTTCTCAAAATGGCCATGGAGCTGCTCCTTTGTAAAGTAAATTATAGCTGGCTAAAAGCTGGAAGTGCTGCTGTTTTTGCTTTACTTGAGGTTGTGTCAGTCATTAGAAAGCAGGGAGTGTCCCAGGGCCAAAGGAAGGAGGGAATGTTGGAATATTGTAGCTGCATTGAAGAAAACTCCACTCCAAAATGAACAGGAGAACAGAAGTCTTTTATTGGAAATGACTTAGCAAGACTGAGCATCTTGTTTTGGTGGGGTGTGAGAGTGTGTACAGAGTGGGACACCCTGGTGATCTCCAAATCCACAGTTCCTGCCTTGACTTTGCTCACAAGATCTTCCTCTTGTGGCTACAGCCTCACAAACACCAGCACCCCCACTCTGAAAACCAGACTTCCAGGGGGTTTTGGCAGTAGGTTTCAAATACATCTTTTTGGGAAGAGAAGAGTGGATAGTCTGGGCATGGGTAGACAGGTGGAAAAATCAAAGTAGTCAGAATATTTCAGTTTTGTAGAGATTTYCATCTGACAAAGATATGCAAAGCAATCTTTGCTTCCTCCTGCCCATTAAAGGGTTATGAAGGGGTGTTGGTGTTAGGGGGGAGCATCCCCATGTTCCTCCACCACTGTTCCCTCAGACACCCCAAGTCTCTCCTGATTATGGAAGAAAGGTTTGGATACAATGGATCCCTCACTTTCCTCCTTTTCACCCTCATTCCTTCCCAAGTAACCAACCCACACATCCTCACTTTTTTTTTTTCCTTTCTTTTCCCCAGTGGTCACAATTTTGCTGTGTCCATCCTGAAACTTGCTGGTTTTGATAATGGTTATTTGCTACTTCTGAAATTTGCAATCTCATTTTTTTGCATCACTGCTGATTCAGTTCCCTTGGAACTGCTGATTTCATTGCTGATTTCAGCTACACTTGGATGCCCARAAGATCCCTGGTGTTCCCATCCAGSTCCCCAACCAATCTGGCCACTCCTCACAGCTCTATCTGTAGAGTTATTGGTTTCTCACATTGTAATTTAACACATCCAGCACTTCCTTGTGTCACACCTAGCAGTTTTCCACATCCATCCAGTTAYCCAGACCTCAGCACTCCCAGCAGGGACCTGCTGGGCAGAGGCAGGGTGGGCAGGGAGGAGGCATTGCATTGCTTCATTCATTTCAGTGCTGAAAAATCTACTCTCTTTAGGCTTTCTTTATTAGGAAAATTAACTATTTAAACTTATATTTTATTAAAACATAGCTTTTGGGGGCTGAAAAGCCTTTTCAATCTCTTTAAGGACACAGGCAGAAGGTACAGGCACATCCCCATTAGTCCTTGTCACCGACGTCGTTGCTGCACTGCTCAGGATCAAATTTCTCTAACAAATTTTCCTTATTTCTGGAGACTTATGCCTCAGATCTCTCCGTGGGAAACACCTGTGACAGGAGCAGCTTAAATCCTTCTGAGAGGAGCTGTTCYTTTGGAAAGCACGTGTGATTTTGGAGCTGTGCACCAGTGTTGGGTCAGATCCTGAGCCATCCATTGTCCAGGACGATGCTGTGCAGCTCAGCCCTGTTCATGCCCAAATGAGACTGAAGAGTGTGTCAGAAAGATGCTCAGCTTCATCCACAAGTGCAAACTTACTGATTTAGATATGAATGAGAAGAGGAGGAGCACCCAGCAATCCTTCACTGACTCCTTACTTTGGCAGAAATAACCACTCTGTAAAATTAACAGCTCTTGAGTCATTACTTGCACAGATTATTCAGTTCTTCTTCAGGGCTGATATATTTTTTTTTCTGGAGAGAAGAGTGAAGGAATATCTTTAAAAATTTCAATTATAATTTTTTTTCCCCATTACTTAATACAAATGGCTCTGTGACTTTCCTAGGGGCTGCTTGCCCTAGTCAGGAACAACTGTCTGTGCCAAATATTCAGGGATGAAGCTTTACAAACAAACACATTAACAAAAAAACCCCCCAGAATACCAAGCCAAAGCAACCAAAAAAGAATTTTACCTTTGAAGTTCAATGAGACCAGGTCAGGAGGGAGAACTACAAGAATACAGTTTTTCCTATGCCAAAACTAAATAAGAAAAGGAAGGGAAATTCCCCAAATCRGGGTGATTAGGCATTAATTCTGTGAACATTGAGCTCCAGTRRAAGGATGGCACAGTAAGGGATGGAAATGTCCCAAATGGCAGGTCCCTGTGGGTAGGAGCCATTGGAGGGAGCCTGTGGAAAGAAATRATGCTTGGCTTTCCATATGTGCACGTGGAAAGCATCCATCATTATTAGTTGTGTTGTGCAGGCTCATTATTAACATGCAGCTCACAGAAACTAATGGCTAAAAAAATCAATCTTGCTCATTGAGGAGAATGGGAAAGAAAGGATTTTTTTTCCCCCCTTCAAGCTGTTTGGAAGATGGCTGTTYCCACCTTGAAATGTTGTTCAGAGGGGTGGAAAAATAAATGGGGGGTGGGAAAAGGAAAAGAAGGGAAAGTAAGCAAATTCATGTTGTGAGCAGCAGGCTCTGAAATGCTCTTCTGGTCTGTTTTAGGAGAGAGAAATGGCTCTTAATAAAAAAGGATGGAAGAAGCCTTTCTTAACTTTTCAGTTTGGCAAGAAATTATTGTAGAATACCTGGGCCAATACTCACCTAAAGCACATCCCAGGTGGTAGCAGAGCTTTGGCTGCTACAGAAATGTGATGTGTTTTCTAGATAAACTGATTGCCATGTTTTCTTTTCCTTTTCCAAGCTACTTTGGCATCTGGTGGCCAGCTTGTCTCACATATTCCTTGGAGCAGGTTGGCACTGAAGATCCCCTCATGGTTTAGGACCAGCAGTTCCCAGAGCTGAAGAAYACATGCAGCAAAGGCAGGGGAAAAAATAACCAAACAGCCTCCAGTTCCCATCAGGCTTTAAATCCAACACCCCAGAAGATGCAGGATCTGTTCAAACTGGGATTTCTTGTGGGAAAGCAGAACAACTCCAATGCCTGGCTAACCTGTCTTACTGCCAGTTGGTTAAGAGYTGGTGAAATTATGCTTTGCTTTCCCTTAAACAAGCCTGAGAGGGACAAAAAAAATGCAAGTTCTGTTTGTTTATTCAGCTTGTACAGATTCTTACAGCTCATTAGCAGGATTTAATAACTTAGAGAAACTAGTTTTATTGTGGCTCACTTGGGGCCTTGCAGCTTTTGTGTGACTTGCTTTTTCAAAGGCTCMAACTTCTCYTAGACCAACTCCTCTRACACATTTTTCATGAAGTAGAGCCMAAAAGGAGRAAATTATTTTTTTAGCCATAATCAAGATGGTCAGGAAAAGAAAAGAAAGCAGGATCTATACTCACTCMTTCCTCTGAGTGTCTCCCAAGTAATCTGGGAGGAATTCTGTTTCAGATATTATGAATGTGCTGTGATGAATAAAGTTGCARTTTGAACATTATCAGTGCAAACTGGGGGTGGATTCAGAGATCACACACAGGCTGCTGAATGGGAGAAAGGGATCTGCTTAAAATTCTGGTGTGTTTTCAGCATGAGTCAAAGCAAGATTGAGATGGTAGGTGTTTGAATACCTGCACACCTTTTATTTCATAGATAATGTAATTATATTCTCACTTCAGCTCACCTATAAAAAGAACTCAGATTTGCAATAAAAAGATCTTTCCCCCTTTTCTGCTGATCGTTGCTTAGCAAAGTATTCCACACAAGAGGTTTGTTATCTTTAATAGCACTAAAATGACTTTAAGCAATTACCTGCATAATTTTAAACTCTACAGAGGTTATTAAAATATTCTCATGGCAACTATAAAGAAATAGGAAAATAAGTAAAGACTAAATTGCACTTAGCCTCAAAAAGTCATTTGCCTTAAAGCATGTTTGGTCCTTAATTTCTAAACAGGCATCTTTGTTTCCTGAATTGAATACTCTCCTCTATGTTTGACCTTCCATGTTCCAACTCTGAAGGTGGGTCTCTTCTTACAACAACCATTTCAATTTCAAAACAAACAGAAAAAACCAAACATATACTGCAAAATACCATTGCATGGCCAACCTAACAGTGACATCCCAGAAATGAACCTGAGCTTTGAAAATCTACTCTTAAATCTGTTCTTGCTTTAGTGTGAGGAGCCAGAAATTAACTACTTCAGACTCGATGTCATATCCTACACATGGCTTTGACTTGCAGGTGGTCCCTCTCTTCTAGGGCTGGCTCTGCCTAAGGTGACCCTGCCACAATCTGTGGGCCGAGGACACACACAGACCCCGGTGGGTGCAAGAGTGGTAGAAACCTYCCTGCTGCCGTTGGAAAAAGAGGCTGACTCCTTTGGGGGTCTGAGTTCTCAGGGTTTATTGAGCTTGGCAAATTMCCCTGAGAGGGGACTGCCCAAAGGAGCCCCTCTCTGGGGTGTGCAACACCTTTTAACAGGGGGAGGGACAGBAACAACAAACCAATCAGGAGGRATYGGGGTGTGGTTACAACTTGGATTGACATCAACTGGGAGCAATGGGGASAAYTYGRGGGAGGGACAAACATGTAACAACGAATCACCAAGAAGAACTGGGAGAACTTTCCAGAAMMRGRGGASAGGTTTARGGRAAACWGACAGGTGCCAGGGGAGGGCACAGGGGAGATGGACAGGAGCTCAGGGAGGGGYRCATCAGGGAGGCAGACCAGGCAGAACCAAGGGCAAACAGMAAAAGGGGGTAGCTTGGAACAAACCAATASAAATGGAAAATCACAAACCCCAAYRYTGACTGCTTTTYACAGAATCWCAGAATTTTTAGGTTRGAAGAGACCTTTAAGATCATYGAGTCCAATCCATGTTCTAACACCTCAACTAGATCATGGCACCATTTCTCTTTAGGCAGAAATTTCTTACAGCACCCAGTGGCAGAGGCCAGCTGAGGAAGAACTTTCCACTGCTGGGGTTTGSTAAGTATTGGTCTGGACTCCCACCAGGAAAGGGGGAATTGTACAAGAATCTGTGGAATTATCRGAAAAATCTTGTTGCTTTACATCCTAGAAAATGAAGCAGAGTGGTGAAAGTCTCTTTGCTCCCTGTGGYGTGTCCTCTTTACTGTTCCTCTTTTGATTTCCATCTCCCACATCAACAACGTGGAGCTGAAAGAGTGGCTTTTTATAGAATAATGATGTTGAAGGAAATTAGCATGGTTCTAATTAAGGGATGAAAGGAGCAATTAATTTAGAGAGTTTTAACTTCTGTGCCAGAGACATCAGSCCAGCAGACCTCCTGGAGCAGGGCAGGAACATTTCAAAGAGCAATGCTACAGCATGGCACAAGTGTCAGCGAACAAGAAAACAAAATTAATTGAGAGAGTGGAAAATCTAGAGCAATTATGTTACCATTTCATTTAATTTTACATGTTCTGTTGAGATAGCAGATTTGTAATATCCACTGCAATTCAGAATCCCATTTTTTTCCCACAATTGTTATTAAACCAAGTGGTTTCTTATGCTATTTTTTCCTGCATTGAAGAGCCCAGTCCCAGAAAACCTGGAGGCAACATTCCTCCCAAGTTCCTGCAGAATCCAGGGTTGGGTGGCATCTTGATGATGGCGTGGTGCTTTCCCCCTGCTAAGCTGGGACATGGAATCAATCACAACCACAGTGGAAGAGCTGAAAGCTGCTGACTCAAGCARCCCTTTCCTGGCAGCTTTGCACTTAGTGCTTCCTTGTCTCCCACCTCCACAGATAAAAGCTGGAATCAGAGATCAAAACTTCCCCAAGCTGTTAAGCTTCCGACATCTGCAAAGCCCAGAGTTCAGAGACAATGTCAAAATCATTATCTGCAACTGAAGGAGAAACATTTCTTTTTGTTCACAGTCACACGAGCAAGTTCTTTTTCTATTATTTTCATATGGTTTCACAGGGTTTGAGGCCAGAAGGGATGATTAGATCATCTAATTTGTCTTGCTATGAATTGCAGTCACTTCTTCCTTCTTAGATTCTCCCAGGTGACTTTGAACTCAAGCATTCATCTCCACAGGCAACCAAACCTCTGGGGAACAGGAGAAATGGACACAAACTTAGTGACTGAGGCTCCTGCAATGGCAAGGAACTAACTCATAACTCTGTGTGTCACCAGAAAAGTCCTAACTCTTTGTCCCAGTGCTGCAGAGAAAGCCAAACTCCAAGTGAACAGCTCTGAAAATCCAGGGGAGTACAACTGAAGGGAGAGTTTTTCCTCAGGCATCCATCTGCTAAAGCTTTTTGTGTGATCCCTGAGCTCTGCTGATCACTTTGGTGTCTTGAGAAAGCAGGAAAGCCTGAGTGTACTGAAATTAGCACAGGTCAGGCTGCCCAGAGCTAATTTTGAAGGCTGCCATCTCCAAAGATCTCCCTCCTAAACATGGAGACACTGCCTTGCCCTGTTAATTTCTCTGCAGGAAACAACGACTCTGTTTTTAATCTGAATTAATCTCATGTAGGCTTTTCACCAGCTCCAGTTCTCATTTCACCTCTCCAAGCTAAAAATCAGTAGATTGAGGGTGAGTTTCACTCAGGTGCCYAACAATTATGCACCTTTTTAGGGTTTCAGGCAACTGTTCCAGAAGAGCCAAGGTCTTCTGTAGGCCCTGTGTGGTATCTGCCAGGTCTGAGCTCCCTGAGATACCCCAAAACACCTTGGATGCCTGTTTTAGGTGATTAATTAGACAGATGTATCCTGCTCTAAGCTTCATACTGTAAGACCCACATTATAGGTGTATCATGTGTAAATGGTGTGAGTTTTCCAGGTTTTATAACTAATTTCAGCTAACATGAACCCAGTATTTGATATTTTTAAGTATAGCACATTAATCAGAGATTTAAGTGCAGGCACAAAGGATTAAAAGAATTAAATTCTGAGACTAATTAGATTCTCCATTCCAGAATTCAGACAAAACTCACACGTGGAATTGTGGCTCTAATGTAAGTCTAACAAAGTTGGCATTAGTCATTAGTCAAATTACAAAATTTATATATAAAAAAGGAAAAAAAATGTCTTCATATGGATTTTCTAGTGTGGCTGTAAYAGTGAGGAAGACTTCAAATTTTTCAGAGGAACAAAAGTAATTCCTTCTGTAGGCTTGGAAATCATCAATGGAGAAGAAAGAAGTCCTGGTTGCATTTGTTGAAGATGGTTAAGGACCTTCAAAAAAACAGTGAGAAAACTGGGTGTGAACATTACCTCACAGAAGGAATTTCCAACAGAAACAGGAAATTAYGTGGTGCTGTAAAATCTCATTTAGGATGATGACATACAGTTCTAGTCACACATATTCAAGAGGAATTAACTAAAATGAAAATAGGTGATGGAGAACATACCTTGGTTAAAAAAATGGTAATAGCTTTGCTTATTTAACCTAGAAAACTGCAATTTGAGGGCAATGAGAGTACATTGACATAATGATATAAGAGAGACTTTGCAACTGCATCAGAATCTTTGGCAGAAGTTTAAAATAAACACCTGACAGCAGTGCAATWAGATTTAGAAGGATCATGGCTGCATTTCACCTGGATATTTGAAGGGAGCTAAGCTCCAGAATGTTGTACTACTGCAGTGATTTTCAACAGGGACAGCAGAGGAGAAGCCTGGGGTTTTAGTTGTAGCACACAGTTGTACAAAACACATGGAGAAAGGACAGGTTGAGTAAAGAAATTCCTGTTCATGCCCTACATTGAAAAGTATAACTTTCTGTCCCTGATTGAACTAATTTGTGATTTTTTTAGTTTGTTTGGCTTTTATTTTTTTTTCTAAATATATTTCCATTGCACAAGACATTTAGGCCAGAACGGATTTGATCTTTTCTATTTACATTCTTGTAGCTGATGACAATTGATGTTCTTTCACTTGGGYTTTCAAAGGCATGAGCCTCATGATGAATTTATGCCTTGCCACAATTCACCTCAGGACACGATATATACCTGGCATCCAGTTCCTGGGTAACAGATCTTTGGGACAGCTTAATGACTGATGCAGCTGTGCAAGTGGAGATGATGAAAAGAAAATCCATATTTCAGTTTTCACTCAAAATAGGGGACATTCAATCAGTAATTCCGAGGGAGGACAAAGGCAGAGATGTGAAAGATTTTGTCCTCGGCTCATTTTTATAGCTGTCACCAGAAATAGTTTATGTGGGCTCCTGGATTTACTCAAAGACAGGGTGCAGATGGCCTATTTGTCATTAAAAGAGCATTTTAATGCAAGCTTGACCAGGTCTGAGATGTTATCATTTAGAAACACTGCGAAATGTCACTGACCTTTCYTTACAGAAGTTGGATGATCAGAGATAAAGTGAAGATGAGAGTGGCAGTCATGTCAGATCTGTGGTGAGGGAAGCTGGGGAAGTCAGAGGGAGCACTTTGAGCCCAGTGGCCCCAAATCACCAAATTTTATGCACGTCTGACTTCAAGCCATGAGACACATGGATGTACACAAAACAAATCACCTGCCTAAGATGGCCCTGTCTTTAATCTCAGGCTGGGATGAGACCCAGAAAAGARTAAAGACAGTAAATTGCCTAGAAAGAAAAGTAACATGTACAAAAGTTGCTGTTATTTACTGACATTAAGAAATGTCAGCAGGGAGTTCAGGGCTGGGCAGTGCTCAGATCACTGGCCCCTCTGAGTCACTCAGGCTGTGCTCAGGAAGTGATGGCCAAGCTGAACTCAAAAAAAAGGCAGAAAAATGGATTATTTTAATCATTGCTTACAAGCCTGTAATTTATTAAATTCTGGAATATAAATTTTGGGCAGATTTGTGGGAAGTAGGACAGGGAATAACATTAGAATCCCACCAGAGATGCAACTTGTCTCAGTGTGCAAGTAGGGGACAGGGAGCCTCCCATCAGGTGTGGATTTGCAGTTAAATGCTCAAATAAGGGTTTACTTTGRACTCATCCAGCTCTGCTTTTCTGTCCATGCTTGGTCCCATGTAGCAGTGAAAAGGGAGATACAAATGAGAGAAGAGCCTGTCTGGAAGAGCTTTTGCAGTGTGGTGTAAGGAGGGAAGAGTGAGAAGGGAGATACCCCAGGCAAACAGCACTGACTGAGAATAGTGGTAAAAAATTCCAGTCTATAACATGATCTGAAGCAGGGAGGTGTTTCCCTTGTCTTTCAGGCAACAAAATTCAGGGCAGGCTTGTTCAGGGGCAGATCAGAAACAAAGTGGTGCTCAGGTAGAAAATGGTGTGAACTTGAGCAGATGCTGAAGTGAAGATGGGGTAAATTATCTTATACCTGCTGTCGTGGTTTGAAACTCAAACCACGACACCTGCTCTGCTGGGGACAATGCTCTGAGAGCTGGCACCACACCTGGACTCTCAGGTSCTGTTGATGATCCCAAAGTGCCCACTTTGGAAGCAGGAAAAAGCAAAGGAACCTGCCTCTTACCACAGCAAGCCCACCACAATTAATACCTGCAGTGTGGCTGCCCRAAAGTTGATGTTTCCCTGCAGTCCAGCACCCTGGGCAGGTAATTGGACATTGATRCCTTTTCTTTGAACTGTTGGCTGCAGCACTGGAGGATTTTGTTAGACATTTTATCTTTTATGTATCATTCGCATGGTTTTGGCAGCTCTCCAAAAACAGTGATGTTCTTTGAAATGATTTCTGATTTTTGGTAGTTTGGTTGCTTTTAGAGAGCATCATCTTTGCTGGACTTGGATTTGAACAGCTCTTCCTTTAAAGGTACTCACAGATGAATTTCAAGGGGCAGAAAGGGAAGGAGAGAAGTGAGTTGCACCCAAATTAATGAGAAAAAGTGAAAGGCAGCATTATAATTTTCCTGTTTCTAACATAACAACATCCTAGTCAGGCCAATGATCTATGCCTGGGAGAGAGACCATTGCATTGGCAAAGAGACCTGGCAGGGGGAAAAAAAAGGCAGGTGAATTCTTCTCATATTTGTGAGAAGAAGAGGGAAAAAATCTCATTCTGCAAAGAAGAAAGAAAGCAGGGAAATTCTTGTTGTGATAATAAACTTTTTATTAAGCTCTTGCACTAAAAGGTCTGTGGGCTGCTTCATCTTCCCAGGAGAAACCTCTCCACAGGACAAGCTCGTGGCTGCTCCCAGCTGGGGCAGGGRATGTTTTATGGCTCTGAGCTTGCAGGAAAGCTCAATCCCACAGATGATTGAGGCTGCASATGCTGAAGCACTTTCATTTCAGGAATCACTATGAAATGAGGTTTTATATTGCAGCATTGAAATACTCAGGGAGAATCTATCAGGGCAGCTGCAGGATGGGGTCAGCAGGCAGCACAGCAAGGAGCCCAGGGGACTCTAATTTACACAAACTCTCTACCATGAGCAAACACTGCAGGGGGGGCRTTTAAATGGTCTCTTCACTCTGGCTGTGCTACCAAAACAAGTCATTTGTGGATGACACTAAACTAGGAGGAGAGCCTGATGTGACAAATGACAGAGTGGCTGCCCAGGGGACTCAGATTAATTTGAAGAAAGGGCTAAATTAAACTCCGTGATGTTTGGCAAAGGGAAGCACAAAACTCTGTTCTTGGGGTGGAGAAGCCAGCTGGGAGGTGAATCCCCAAAGAGCAGCCCCACTGGAGAGGACCTGTGAGGGTGSTGAGGCACTGGAACAGGTTGTCCTGAGGAACTGTGGATGCCCCATCCCTGGAAATGTTCAAGGCTGGGTTGGATGGGGCCTGGAGTATCCTGGGATAGTGGAGAGTGTCCCTGTCCATGAGAGGAGGGTGGAAATAGATGGGTCTTTAAGGTCCAGCCCAACCATCCTGTGATTCTGTGAGCTGAGGATGGCAGGAGGTGCCAGGTAAAAACACCACCTGTACAAGGGTGGATCTTGCTGTGATGGGTCATGTCCTGCACCCAGCAGGGGAAATTGATTCCCCATGGCTGGCACTGCTTAGGTTGTCCACAGGTGGAGAGGGACATGGAGAAGATCAAGTGAAGGGCCACCACCCATCCAGGGTGTGCTGGGAGGGAGCTGGGCTGGCCAGGCTGTGGAACATGACGAACAAGATGTAGTGATCCATAAATTTTATCCACATCACACCATAAGGGGTTACACTAACACTTCTTTTTCTTTTTTTTTTTCTTTTTTTTTAATTTAAACCAAGGCTCAGAGCTTTTTTCTTTTTTTTTTCTCCTTTTTCTGATGGTTGATTGACTGGGGGAGCTGATGGCTTGAAGCAAGACTGCAGGGTTTTTAGGCAGCTGGCCACCARTCTCACAGGAAATGCCCAGGAGTGAGGTTGTTACTGCAGCTGGACAAGCACGTTCTAGTAGGTACTAAGTTATGGGATTTGTTGTCATTTTTTATTTCCTTTGCTGTGAAGTAATTTCTGAGGAAAAGGAAGAAGAATCAAAACAATTWCTCCAAGATGGCAGGAGGCAGAGCAGGGAAGTGGAAATGCCTCCAATGGTTAATATCAGGGATGGATGAAAGTGATTTGACAAGGATTTCAGGAGTTTTCTGTGTTGTCACTGCAAGAGGTCATCCAATATGAATGATGCCTGAGCAAGATTTTTAAAGGCTGGACAAATGTAGCCATTAGCAACTTCAACCAACCTTTTAAACTTATTTGCAGGAATTTATCTCGGGTTTCATGCGTTTATTTGTAAGCAGGTTTTCCTTGTTTGAGTTTTAGAGAAAAATATTTTGCTCATCATGCAAAATTATTCCGTGATGTTTCCTGGGAGAATGTTTTCTGACATGCAAAGACATTTACTGCAATAGTGACTTTCAAAATTTTCTTCTGAATTTGCTATTTATGATTTGCTTCTCTTTTCCTTGAGCATTCCTGCCTATGGGTATGAACCCAGGAGGAAATCTGCAGAATATCACTAACTGCCTTCATAAGACCTATCCAGGGAATTTTTGCTCTTTGTTTTGTTTSAGAAGATTGGGCAAGTGGAAAAAGTAGAAGGTTTAGATGGAGACAAACAAGGTTATTATAGCTCCTGTTGCCTGTGCCTGGTACAATGTTTATGTGTTGGGTCAGGGGTGACACAGCCACTTTCTCTTTTCCTGTCCTCCTGCCCTCCATCCCTCATTTTTGGGACAGGGTTACACCTGGGTTTGTATGAAACATTTACAGAGCAGTAATAGGAGAAGTCAATATCTCTCCAACYTCACATAAATTACAGTGATGCTTTGCTGAGTGTGCCAGATGCTGTGTTCTGTTGGATTATCCTGGAGTTGCCCCTGAGCTGTCTCATCARAGCTGTGCTCTGTAGATACAGGCTGATGGCTTTCCAGGGAGTGGACCCGAGTGTGAAAGGAGGGTGCTGATCTCCAGAGCCAAAGAATGGGCAGGCTGGATCCTGAACCTAACTGAGACCAAAGGAAATGTGGAAATTTGGGTCTGGTGTTGGGAGCCTGTCCTAGG
>CADDXX010000897.1:2980-14376 GCA_902810485.1 Alauda arvensis | reverse complement strand
AGTTTTCCTATTAAATTGTATTTCTGACTTAGTCTCTCACTGGTTTTTCTTTCAAACCAGTACAGAGCCCAAGCACAGCAGRTGTTTGGTCCATGGTGTTTCTTTCCAGCCATGAGTACTGCAGGAGACATCAGTAAGGTTTTAGTGAGRTGYTTCATTGGAAAGCTGGAAAGCCCTTCCCAGCCTGGTGTGATGTGGTGCTTACAGAAAAGGGACTCAGGCAGGGAGAGCAGGAGGGGTTACCAGGAGCACCAAATGGGTTTCAAACCAGATGTGTAAATTAAACCCCCTGTCTTCAACAACCATTTCYCCTTCCACTTCAGCAAATTGGATCTGAACAGGATTTCTGGTTGTTTTGCTTATTTTTTAATTTTTCTCTCTGTCAGTCATGGCAAAGCCTGCACACTCCTGTGTAGTTTTCTCTCCAGTAAAGGCTTTTCAATATCCACAGGTGTGGGGTGTTCTCTTTTTTCCCCTCCTCTGTTTTGCAGCATCAGGTGCTCTCCTCAAATCAGTCCTACCTTGATGCACTGGTGAGAAGATGCAATCTGACAAAAACTTGCCCCCTATTATTTCTTGCCTAGTGATATTTCTCTGACAGAAGTGAATAATTTGTCATTTTTAAAAAAATCTGCACATTTGTCTGAAGTCTTTTGGAGCTAGCTGCAGTCCCCTTGCTGCTGTCTCAGACCAAACCTTTGCATTGCCCATGAAATTTCATTTTTAGCCCTAAGATAAACTTCAAGAAAAYGAAACTTTCTTCTTCCTCTCTCTCCTTTTAATTCCCCAGGACAGATACAACTTCAGAAAATGATCTCATCCTGCTTTGTCGTTTTGCCAATATCTTGTGCAARATGAACGTCCCAATAGGTACAAAGTATTTGCTGTAACAAGTCAGTGTGTTTGTTTATCCACTTCCCAGAAGAATATGAAACCTTTTGAAATGCACATCCTTTTTAGCACTTCAATGTGAGAGTCAAGAATGGAGTTCATGTCACTCTGGTCAGACTGTGGCAGGGGTGGAAACAGGACAGCAACTCAGCACAGGAATCTGTGCAGCCTCTCATGGAAAACCTCCTGTCCTGTGTTTTGGAGTCACTTTAAGAGATCAGAGCAAAAATGTGCACAAAGATGGCACATCTGTGAACATTTAACGAGCACAACTGTGGGACTTCACCAGTATTCAGTGTAATTCTCTCTGTAGTTTATATTCATAGACAATAAGAGGCCCACAGCCTGATCCACTTCAGCTGCTCTCCTCTCTTTCTATTTGCTTCTTGAATTATTCAGCAAAACTTCAAGCTGGACTCTCTTTTCTCTAATGAGCTAAAATTGTGCTAAAATAGAAATTCTCACCTGCTGTTGCCCAAGATGTGGATTTTTGGTAACAGCACATGACAAGAAAGATAAAAATAAACCATAAACACATACAGGCACATCCTCAAATATAACACCTTGGTTCTACTCAAACTATTGTGTTTAGTTTTGTTGTTTATAACTGTGTTTTCTCTTGAAAGAAGGAGGTCTGTGGGCAGGTTTTGAACAGACTATCAGTGGTGTTTCTGCTTGTATAGGAATCTGGACTGTCTGTGTTGGTTTTGGGCATGTTTTCTTTCCGTCACAGACCTTGTCTGACTGCTTCATGTATCTATCTGTGTTGTGGATGTCATGTGGTTTGTTTGCCTTAGAAAATCCCTGCTTTGAAAAAAACCTAGAGGGAAAGTAAGATGCTATAAGCATGGATGGAGCTAGCACTGAAATTCAAGTGTTTTCCATTCCTTTTRCAACCCTTTGGTAGTGGAGYTCCTYTCCACAAAGGCAACACTTCACYCTGCTAGACACTCTCATTAATACCYCTGAATAAATCTYTTTAATGACAGCAGAGGAATACCAATCTTATGTTGAAGCACTCCCATTTTCCCTCTCTCTTATTGCTCTTGAAGTGTTTTTTAGACAGCCAGGGATGACAAAGACWGGGAAGCAAATAGGAGAGGTCAGGACAGCATGGTTTTGTCAGCTGAAGGAGCTGGGGTTTTGTTCAAAGCCCTCCTTTCTCCTCTGTGTTAGCAATTTGAATTATTGCAGCTGAGTGCTGAGCAGAGGTTTGGATGATCCTTGTGGTTTGAACAGGGACAGGCACATTGATGTGTGAGTGATGCACGTGTGTGGCTCATGCCTGTTCTGCCTGCTTGTGCAGGCACACTCAGGTTTTGCTGATGGAAAATCCATCCATCCACTGGTTTAAAAGGACCTGACAAGCTGATGGCTCCACTTTCTCTGTCCAAAATTGCCCTGTTGTGTCACGTTGTAAAATGTCATGCGAAAGACAGGCATGGAAAAGTACCCTCCACRCAGGCCTAGGGTAATAAATTAATGAGCTATAAACAGCAAAATAGCCATGCCCTGTGCCTCTGAGACTGGAAGCCTGGCTCTTCACATGCAAACCCACCAGCCTGGAGCTCTTGAACTCATGGTAAATCTCTCTGACAGCAGCAGGTCTCCTCTCCTTGCTTACCAGCCACATCACACTCCAGGGAAACATCACAGCTAGAAGCCAGGAGCCCTCATAAAGTTTTGAAGGTGGAATAAACCCTGCTGCCTGGATGTGAGGACACTCGCCCTGCTGAAATATGGCTGGGGAGACCTTTAACTGTGGCAGAGTCTCTGCTTCAGCTGCCTGCTGTGGGAAGGGGTGAGCTCTGCACCYCACAGGCTCTGGGGAGCAGAGAGGCATCAGAGCCCCCGTGGCCCAAGGGAATGGACAGACACATCAGTGAGCTGGCAGTGTACCTCTGAATACTGCCAGGAAAGTGGTGCATCCCCAGGGAGTGGCACACTTCCCAGTGGATGTGGTGGCACTCACCTCTAGAGCAGCCTGGACTTGATGCTGTCACAGGGGTCAGGTTAAACCAGCTGGAGCCCTGACACAATGCATGAGGACACTTCTCTGTGCTTTAGAAGGTCATTTGGTCTCCCTTCCCACACAGTCTTCACTCCCTGCTGCTCTGTGCCTGCCTCAGCCATCAGCTGGAGCARTTGGCTCAGGAATCTGAACAAGGAAGGGGCTCTAATTCTGGTTGCTTCTGATTCATTAAGCTGAGTTTTAAAATAATCTTTTTAAACTCTCCTCTCCCTAAAATGAGTGCAAATGGAGATGAATTTCATGTCAACTCTTTGTATAGATGTGCAAAGGAGGCACTAAAACTTCAGATTTTCTGAAAGGTGGAGGTTTGGATGTTGTCTGGCAAATAAGAAGTTTTTCAGCAAAGGCATTTGCAGAAGCAAGTAGGGAAGCCAGATTCAAAGAGGCAGCACTGGTTTGATCCCGTGCAGGCAGAGCCACTCAATTTTATTTAATCTTAACTATTCCTGAAGCTGCAGCTGTGTTTACTCTCACAGAGGAGAGCAGATGGCATCAGACCCAGGTGCCCCAGTCAAGAGCTTGAGCTGAGGCAGCTTTGATGCCCAGAGTGCTGGGAACCCCAGCCTGGCCTGTGGGAATTTAACTTCTGGATCTTAGGTTAGAAGGATGCTGCTTTAATTGACAGGATGAAAAGCAAAGTTTAGGTTGGTGATCAGCTGGTCATTTCCTTCCTCTCCCTCCCTGTGTGAGGCACTGGTGGGGATCAGGGCACTCAGTAAAATAAACATTTTATTTAACACCTTCCAGCCAGGCCCCCTCAAAGCTGCTGAATTTATTCAGAAAGTTCACTGCCTCCCCTTGAAAAGTTGAAATGTTTGACACAGTCTTGTGGGGTGGGAAAGGTTTCTGCAGCCACGAGTGCAAAGCCTCAGATGTTTGAACCCTCTCATGTCCACCCGCAATAGAACTTGTTCTTTGATTTCCCTTTCCCCACTTTGCTCTGGCATTGTTGTCAGGAGACTCTGCAAATGTCAAAACCATTATCAGTCACAGGCAAGCAGGCTCTTAATTGAACTTTTATTCTCCTGTCTAACTTGCTGCACTCCAAAGAAAAGGCTACACTGCTGGCATGGAAATGGCCTTTCGGAAATCACTGACTGTTGAAAGTAAATTATCCAAAATGGAGATAGATGTGTGTATGTATTTATCCCCATTCAAACTTTTCTTTGATTTTTATATATGCATGTACAAATAAACATGTAGATTTTTGTACGTTCATAGTACCACTGTGTGTTCACACACATATATAATAAATTTTAGGACTAAGTGTTTGAATTCACCTTTCCCCTGAGTGCAACCTCACTCAGGCATACAGCATCTCCTAGSTCATAAAATACACACTTGCCTTGTGACAGGAGTCCACAGAAAATAAATGGAAAATATGGGAGGAGAAAGTGTGAAATAACAGTGCTCTTTGCTGCCTTGTGCTGTCTCCATCCTTCTTTTTTATCCTTTGTTCACATTGTTTCCCTTCTCCATTTATGTTGATYGAGGCATGACAGGCAGACCTGATATTCAGCTGCCTAAGTCCATAAATGTCTCTTTGGATGATGCTGTGCTCCAAACAAAGTTCTGGGCTATTGGAACAAATATCCTGAGTCCATTATTAGTCCTTCTGCTCTATAAGGAYTTTTTTTTCTCCTTTATGTCTCCCAGAATGGTTAGCTCAGCTCTTGTCTCATCTGCTTTGGCTTCAGCAGTCTGCTGGATGGCAAATGCTGGTTTTGCCACTAATCTCCCAAAGGGCTCCGGGCCATTAGAGACTCTTGTGATTTATTTTTTCTATGCAATCTGACTCTGTCCAGGCTCTGTGCTTCTGCATTTTGCCTTTCATTCCACAGGAATTCAAAATGTCTTACAAGAAATAACCTAATCCTGACCATTGAGGAACTGAGCCCTGAACCCCAGGGGTTTTCTTTGCCATTCTTTAAATGGCCTCCCTTTATCTTTCACACAATGCAACCTGTGGTGAGCTTGTTTTTAATAGTATGCAATACCTTCACAACCAAGCAGAAAAAGCTTGTGAAATACATCTCATTTTAGCCCTATTCTAGACTGTTTGTAAAAAGTCTGGTTTGGGGTTCTCACCTTCAAGCAGTCTCTGGTTTGTGTTTTATTTGTATTGAGCAGAGATGTTTGCAGTTTGCAGAAACTGGACTCCTTTGCATGAGCCCAGAGTTCTTCCAGTTCAGATCCCGCGGATGTACAGCAGCTGGAGGTGTGGCAAAACATTGGCTGAAGATCTGCCGTTAATCAGGTTTAGGAATAAAAGGAACACCTCTGAGACTTTCTGCCCAGGGAAGTGTTGGAATCACCATCCCTGGAAATGTTTCAAAGGTGTGGATGTGGCACTTGGGAACATGGTTTAGTGGTGAACTGAGTTGGTGCTGTGTTAATGGTTGGACTTGATGGTCTCAGAGGTTTTTTCCAGACTTAATGGTGTCACCCTGAATTTTTAAGCCTTCTGATAAGTTGTATTTTTGAGCCAGTTTCTCACAGTTTCCATGTAAATAACAGGCGTTGTTTTTCTAAGTAACTTTGGTGCTTACATTCTTTTTGGTGGGATGGACTTTCTTGACAAGCATTTGTATTAGCCAATGTGTGTACAGAGGTGGAACCTTTTTCCGCCAATCTTTGCCTGTTTTTCCTTTTGTATAAACATCTGCAGATTGTTTCTATGAAATCTCTTCTTCCCTTCATGATCGCTGTGTGTCGTGCCGTTCTTTCGTGTAGCAGTGCGACATAAGGGCTTTGTGAGAAGGCAGAGATGCCTTTGGTGCCCCACAAAACCTGTTTTTTCCCATGTGTGTGCAGTGAGGTGCTGTGTTAGAAGTCAGCAATTTCCCTTCCCTGTCACTGATGCCAAAATCATTGTGGATGTTGGAGAGTCCATGTCAGGGGGCAGCTGCTTGGGAGTCACCATGGAGATTTGTGCCTTTGAAGTGCAAAGGAAGGGACTGCAGCACAGTCACCACCTTTGGGGGGAAATCCCAGAGAGCTTTCTTTCCTGAGCTGGTGTCTGTCTCAATGGAAAACCCCAAATTCAGTAGCAGTGTGCCAGAAAACCCTTCCAGATGTGACTCCTCATACTTTCCATCCCAGTGTCCCTCACTTTTTCAGTGATGCTCCAGACAYGTCCTATTCTGGACCCAGCCACWGAARCACAGAARGGTTTGGGTTGGAAGGGACCTTYCAGGACCATCTGGTCCAAGCTCCTGCTGGGGACAGGGACACCTTCAGCTATGTCAGATTGCYCAGAGAGGTGCTGGACACSCCATCCATGSAAACATCAGATGTCAGGTTGGMCAGGGCTCTGAGCCTGAGGKGTTTTACYRCCCTCACTTCCTTATGTGTAGTCTTTATCTATTTTAAATTTAAAACCATTATCACTCATTGTGCCACTAAAAGTCAGTCCCCATCTTTCTTTAAGCTCCCTTAAAGTGCTGAAAGGTCACACCTGGTGGTTCTTCAGCTTTCCCCCCTCCCCTCTGCTGAAACAGCTCCCATTTCCAAGGAGAGAGGCACCAATGAGCAGCCAAGGAAAGGGAAATGGCAGATGGATGATACTGAGCTGTGACAGCACCAAGAAGCTCCTTTTACTGCTCCCCACCATGTTGCAGGACTCAAGAGGTAAGAGAGAATGTATGTGGATTTTTTTTCTACCCAGAAACAATAATTAAATCTTGACATGCACTTTCATTAGGCTCCTTGCCTCTACTCAGGTTGCAGTTCATAAAGAGTTTTGTGGTTTCCCATGGGTAACCATTGATACCATGGATGGGGAAGAGGCAGGGGTGATTATTAAATATGTCTCATTTCTGTGTAAGAGCTCTGTAACTTACACATATTTATTTYTTTTTCCTCTTTGATATCTTCACTAAAACATCTTTTCATCACTTGATGGCAGTAGAGCTATAATGTAAATTTATAGATACTGATGCTGCATGGATGCAGCAAAGAAAAAAAAAACCCACCTCATATTTATGTTTSTCTATGTATTTTTCTAAGGATCTGTTTTGCATTAAAAGTTTGGAAAGAAATAAGGCAAAGGAAAGCTTTGTAGTTTCAGAAGGGATTAATGCAGAGGATATTTCATTCATTCACAGTCATAAAAAATAACAGTTGGTGCAACCAAACACCCCCTAAGTTCCTTCAGCTGCATCTCCAAACTCTGCTAAAATAAAATCAGCTCTCTTCTTTCATTTTTACCTTTTGTGCACTTAATTTGCTTTCTTTTGTTTGTGCTTTCTTTTGTTTGTGCAGCAGCCTTGTAGTGATGAGCCTGTGAGGTTTCACAGCACTGGCAGTGCTAGTGCTTGCTCTTTTACAGCCAAAATACACATATTAAATGCAACAATACTGATATCAAGTTACTCCCAGCTCTCATCACCTGAACCTCAGATAAGTCCCTGACAAATCGTAAGGTTTTGCTGAGCAGCCAACAAACCCTAATGCCTCTTTGTATCAGCATTCCTACAATGCAGATGGAAGTAATCTTCATAAAATCCAGACTGTCCCCATGTCACCCTTCCTGTCTCTCCCTGGAAGGTGCAGCAGGGTGTGCCTTGACTCCTGATGCMACAAAAATCTGGCTCCATTCCCCAGGGACAAACCTGCAGCCCACCTTGTGTTTAATGCTGCACTGGCCATGCAGGAGTGTGAACTGACTGCCAGCTGAACTGGGAACTAACAATAAGAGCTGTTTGCCTTGCTTGTCCTTTTCTCCCAGTGACTGGCATGTGTTAGTGGCTCTGTTACCTGTGGCAATGAATCCAGAGTCTGTCTTGCCAGAACCAAGCCTTTRTTTTGCTGCCTGGATGCTCTGTGAGCTCCAGAACATTTCCTTGCCTGGAGTTACGAGTGCACAATTTCATGAGCTCCAAATCTTCCATAAACCTGACAGAGCCTTCTAGGGAAACAAACACCTCCCATCCCAGCACTGATCACCCCTGGCTCATATTTTTACCCTGCTTTGGCGTCAGACTGAGCTGGTTTTYTCTCTCTTTTCTCAACTTGCAGTTCTAAGAAGTTTTGCACCAGTATCTGGCAGGAGCACAGCTGCAATATTTCACCATGGAGGGCACTCCACTGCGGATATCCCTGGCTGGGAGCAGAGCATCCCTGCAGAGTGCAGGCAGCATTGCACCTCTCCCTGCAAACCGGGAGCTGTGCTGGCAGCATCCCCTCCTGCCTCGGGGCATTTCCCCCACTCACAGCCATTTCAGCGTTTCCTCCCACTGCTGGTGGCACAGCTTTTGCTCTGTTTGCCTTCCCAGGGGTGTTTTTGCAGAGGCACCCAGCATCACTTCACTCCTGGGCTGTTCACCTGCAGAGGGGATGCAGACCCAGCTCTGGTCCTGCAGGCAGGACAGCAACAGCCCCTGCCAGCCCTTCCTCTCCCCTTTCCCTGTGAGGCTGCTCCAGAGAACACTTCTCATCATTTCTCTCTCTCTCACAGGTCTCTGGTTCAATTAATATTTAATTCTAACACTCGCTGGGACAACCTGAACTGGGGAGATGAGGGAAATCTTGTTCCAGGCTGTGCTGGCAGCCTGCTGAACAGCTGCCTGGGGAGGTGGGAGACACACACTCATTTATCCCCTTCCAATCAGGCAGAGATGGACTTGAAAATGTCCCCTATCACAGAGACTTCTCATAAACAGATTTAGGAGTTTGTTTTCTTTCTCCTACCTCAGAGAGAGAGGGGACTCTGGTGATTTGTCCATCCTTGCTGGGCAGCACCACCCTTTGCCCTGTTCTGAGCCTCACCCTGGAAAGTGTTTTGGAAGGACTTTACAGACCTAACCCTGAGCCTCACCTTTACCCTTCAGGGCAACCCTGAGCCCTTTCCCTCGAGGCCAGGGACAGAGCCAGAGCCTGCCCAGCACAGCACCCACCTTGCAGAGCTTCTCCCTGAGCCCTGTCCTTGCTCTGAGCTCCTTGTTCTGCCCCTGGACTCCAGCAGGACCTGTCCTTGATGATTCCCCATTCTTCTGTTCAATTCCCCAAAGGAAAACAACCCCTCTTGATACCAGAAAAGCTGCTGTTATTTCACTCCAATGTATTTTGACATTAATAACGTTGGGAACATTCAAATAATGCTGCCAGGGGGATGGAGCAATATTTAACTTTSTTTTTACCTCGTTATCATTACTTGCTAGAAAGCCTGTTACAGAGCAACAAGTTTGATTTTTTGTTTTTAATGAAAGGAAAAGAGGAAAAAATACTCCAGGATTTTAAAACCTGAAATTGCTAAAGACAACACTGAGATAATTTACACCAAGCAGCAATCTCAACTTCAACTACAATAACTTCATAGGAGCTGCTGCAGCTTTTCAGTTTCCTGCATTTTATGACTGGTGAGAACTTTCACCATAAATTCAGACATTTGCAGTTCCTTTATCTGTCATAAGGAAGTGGTTGGTAAATGAGTGAAGTGCTCCAGTTCCCAGGGATGTTATGATCCAACATCTGCTAAGTCCATGGAAATGCTCCCTGTTGACTTCTGACAGTTCTGGATCAAGCACTTTTGAAAAAGATGGAAAAGGCAGAATWTTTTTGCCTCTTCATCATTTAGCAGTAAGAAACCTGTTAGTCTGAAGTTCCTSTCCTGTGCCAATGTAATTCCACTGGACTCAGGCCTTCACTGAGATGGAATTAGACCAAGAAATATTAGGGTGAGGTATTTGGGTAATGAATTATGTTTGTCCTCAGCAAATGAACTCCTGCAATGTGCTTCAAATCCCTGCAGGCTGTGGGAGCCAAGCTCTACAAAACCTTGCYTTACAGATGACTCTGCTGGTTCCAGCCCCTTCAGAAGGGCTGTGACCTCCCTGCACGAAGCTCAGACTCCACCAAATGCACTTTAAAATATTACTGACTTGGTCTGACTTTTCACCCTTTCACAGAAGAGCATTRGCCCTCCTTGTTTGGATGCTTCTTGAAATAATTTTTGCTCTGACAAGCCCACACTTCTGTGAGGAGAGTCCCCTGCTGCCATTTGCCATCAGCAGCATTTCTGGGGTGCATCAGCAGTATTTCTGATTACTCTCCTGTGCCATTGCAAATACTCTTGGTGTCTGCAGAAAGCAAGCCTGACAGGAGCCCACCAGCCCTCTCTGCTGAGGACAATACTGTTAAACTAATAATTTCTTCTGAGGTCTTCCATGGAGAAAAAAAATTAACTGCTCCCTTCATCCTGTTCTCTTCAGAAAGGGAGGGCAAATGCTCCAGGCTGGTGTCAGTCTTCTCCATCAATTCCATTTTGCTTTCATTTTCAACACTGATATTTGGGGTTAAACTGGATTCCTCCACTCCTTCCCCTCCAAAATATGTCACCACTCCTTGTTCCAGCCCCCTTTCTTTATGTTACCATCTCCCTCTTCAGCTCATCTGTTTGGATGGAGCTTCCTCACTGCCCCTGGGGTATCCACAGCCCTGCCCAGATCCTGTCTGAATGTCCTCAAGCTGTCCTRGGATAACCCCAGCTCAGTAAGAAGTTCTTTATGCTGCCTCAGCCTTGAGCATATGGGCATGAGTGCAGCAATCAGGTCCTTTATTAAGCCTTGTACCTCTAAATCAATCCTAAATTGCAATCCCTGAGATTATTAGTGCCTGTTTCAGGGTCCAGGCTTCTTTTATGATTTTCAGGATACTCTTTCCATGCCTTTGCCCCTAAAAATGTCTACAGAAGTGGCTTACTTTCTCCTTATTTTTATTTATTTTTTGAAATACTTGTATCAAACTAGATTTCCCAAAAAATAAACCAGTTTTAGTTTTGGAATGAAAGGGCATCATGCACATCTCGGGAGGACTGAAGCTGAAAGACAAAAATGTTTATCTCAGAGTAAGGCATGACACTTGGAGTGTTTTTAATAGGGAAAGACTTTAGGGTCTGAAAGAAAGGAAAGGACAAGGAGATTGCTGAAGGTCTTTCTCTTGTTCTGTGTATTTTGCATGTGCTCCTGWGAACTTTGTCTGTGGACTTGGGTTCATGTTTAGGGTGTTGGAGCCTGGAGGGGCACCAAAACTTAATGTATAATGGAACAAACCCTGAACTGGTGTCTGGAGAGTGTTACTTGTAAATATGTGCACAGTATGAACTGTGCTTGGGTACAGCCTGAGTTTTGGCTGCCCCTTCCTCCTCCTGCTTCCCTTGTCCCTGCCCCAGATCATGGAATTTTTTGGCAGATTTAATCCTGTGTGATATCCAATAGGATGCTACACCAGTCGTATTCCCAAGTTCACACCCATGTGACTTCCAGTCTGGGRAATGAGGAGAAGGAGCTGCATCTCTGAACTCTGAACACCTCTCAGAYCTCTTAAGAGCCCTCTTTGCTGATGCTGAAGCTCCTGGCTGCTGCTTGTTCACACGAGACCCTTGAAACACTTCTGCACTTTTTTCTTTGCTGGGTTCAAAAAGCAGGCAGGCATTTTCTCTGGAGGAAAAAGCTGAAAGCCTTTTATAGCACCA
>CADDXX010000896.1:157860-209651 GCA_902810485.1 Alauda arvensis | reverse complement strand
CAACAACAACAATAAAGCAGAATTGCAGAATCCAGACTTTTGGGTGGTCTGTGTTTGGAAACAGAAGAAATAAAAGCTAATGCTGTAAAGACAACTATTCCCTTTCAAAGCAAAGGCCACATAAAACTGTGTTGCTCAGTTTGGTTTTTTACTTCATGCCACCTGTAAACACAAGACTGGATAGTCAGTTAGTGGGAAGAAATGAAACCACTTTTACATCCAGAGTAAAAAGAAATGCCCTCCAACTGCAAGGATCACAGGTTACCCAGGACAAGGTAGCTGGGGAAGGCTTCCTCTTCTCCTTTTTTCACTCTGTTAACAAGGTTGTATCTGAACAACTGAGCTTTCAACAGAAGCACAAAACATTTCTTGGGATGTTATTTCTGCCCTCTGTCTCTKAGCTTTGCTGTGGGGACTAACACTTTCCATTCCTCACCAACAGATACATCACCTTTTTGGCACCACGGGTGGAATTTCTTCCTCATGTGTCCCTTTGCCCTGTACAACAGTCGATTGTCTGATCATGCAAATCCAACAGAACTCCAAAAAGTGCCACAGGACAGTTCAGCTCTTTGCCATCTACTCCCTAGTTTGTACCCTGCCAGAGGAACTTCCCAGAGGACAGACTGCCATCCTCACTTAGGTCTGACATGGCATCCCAACCTCTCTTTCTGGGGGGAGGGAATGGAAATCCACACCCTGATTCCACTGATTTTTTCCCTCTCAGAGCTCTGAAATGCATGGAGATTTCTTTGATTGGTTGAAGATGTCTTCACTGAACAGCCTGATTAGAGAAAAAACATACTGATTCAATCAAATAGGAAATAAAGACAAAAACAGGTAGTGGTAGATTTCTCAATCTTTGCTCCTGTCCTTGGAGTCGAGGGTAGAGTTTTCACTGCTACTGCATTTTGCCCAGCTGGATCTTCTTCCAGGCCTCTGAGGCTGTGAAAATGCAGGAGTCCAGGATCCCAGCCACAGTGAATGTTCCTCCAATGATGGCACATATCTGGAATGACAGGGAGAGGAAACACATCTGTCAACAGTGAGGGAAACTTTTACTCAGCTTCAGCTGGAGGAGGGATGCTGCTGCTGGGGTATTTTCTGGAAGCACAGGAGGAGCTGGGTAACAGCACTGGGGATGGAATTCCATGAGAGTCATTCACAAAAACCATTCCCTGCAGTGGAATAAATTAGTGTTGAGCTCCTCACAGCCTGAGCCCACCACAAATCCCAGCTCCCACAGCACCAACACTGCTCCTTTCTGGGATAAACTCCACCTAACTCAGCTTTCTAGAAGCTCAGTGTTGTTCACATCTTCCCACTGCTGTTTTCTGTTAGAAACACCACAGCTTTGTGGTCTTTTCCCAGTTTCACAAGATAATAATTTACAAAAAGGCACTGAAATAGCACGTGGAGGGCAGTGAGTAACAGAGAAACCCAGCTCCCAGTGACACCACAGCTCTGCCTAAGGCTTTCCATGACAAGGGCTGCTGACAGCAGCCAACTTAACTCTTGGTGGGACAGAGTTTTCCACACAAGATGTGGATCTTAGGTCAAATTAAAACACGTAATTACTTCCAAGAACAGTGTCAGGGGAAAAAATTAATCTCCTGATTAGTGTTAACAGCCTACTTCACTTCTGAAGTGTTACAGAAACACAGAAATATTCTGTGTATTCTGTCAAACCAGAGTCCCTGTGGAAACACAATCACAGAATCGTTTAGGCTGGAGAAGACCAACAATACAAAATATTTCCCTGCTACAATGGCTGACTGGTTTGGGATTACTCCTTCCTTCAGCTCCTGGCTCATAACAAATCCCCTTTTCCCAAGGCAGGCCCTTATCAGGGGATAAGCTCCACATTTTGTTCCCCTTCTCACAGCCTGGTGCTGTTATTCTCAGAACCACCTCGTCCTACACAAGGTAAAAGACCAAATTAAAAGAGCATCACAGTTACAAAGTAAAAAATGTGGGAGTTAGGAAATTAAAGCCCAAAAAAATAACCTCAGAGCAGCAGCAGCAGCAGCACRGAGGGGAAGGAASAAASAGCTCATAAATGGTGAGTGAAGGCAGTGAGAACTTCAGCTCCTTTCCATGTGCATTTATAACCAAGATATGAACATTTAGTGAGCTCAGTGAAACAGGGAGATGCAGGAAATGTGGCTCTTGCAGGACACTCAGCATTCCAGCAGCTCAAGGCTGCCAAAACCTGAGCACCAGCCTGAGGCAAAGCCTGGATTTTTAGGGGACAAGCCCAGCTCCTGCCTGCTGTCCCTCGGGGTGTGACACAGGGTGACTTCCCAGGGGAAATGCTCACCAAGGAGCTGGGTTATTTGAGTTCAGAGCAGCTCAGCTGACAGCAGATGTCACACCACAAACACAAACCCCGTCCAACACCCAACTGCATCACACAGCAGGAAAATCTGACTTCAGTGCAGCAGCACAAGGGGCTGGGGAATAGAAAAAAAAAACCAGCCTGAGTTCATCTGCAGAGCTGTGTGGTGCTGAGTGGGGATGAGTCACACACACCTGGCACTGGCACCGGGCTGCACTCACAGCTCTGAGTCCTGGTGACGAAAAAAGGGCCTGAAGTCCTTGAGGCCAGTGCTGGGCTCCAGCTCAGCACAGGAGCTGCACCACAGGGCTTCTTCCTCATCACCATCACAGCTCTCATACGTAGGGGAGGCTGGCACCAGGCACTTTAGATTTAATGGAATCAGTTTTTGGGATGATCTGTGGTTCCACGAGCTCTGCTTGACTCAGGCCCAGCCACTCAAGGATGAAGGGAAAGAGGCACAGAAGAGGGATGAACCCAGCAGGGAGAGCCCTCTGGGTGTGAGGAGTGCACCTGGAACAGCAGGTGATCACAGCAGAGTGGGTGCTGGAAGGGAAAACACGAGTGGATAGACAGCAGGAGGCAAGGCTGCAAGCCTTGAAGTGTCACACACATGGCTGTGCTCTCCTGGAGTGTCCTGAAGTCTGAAAATCACTCCCAAAGTCAGAGGGGACCAGCAGGACCCTCAGGCAATTCCCAGTAAGGCAAGCTGCAGAATCCCACCCAGAGATTCTCAGCACACCCTGCAGAACAGAGTCTGGGCTTTAAAAATGCCACAGGACTGGATCTGTGACCTGGCAGTGCCACTTCCCATGGATGAAATCACTCTGCTGCAACCACCCTGCTCCATTATTTCCAGTTTAATTTTTTTTTCACACCTAGAGGCCAGATGAGTCTTCTCATACCAGGAAAAAAAGATTTCTTTGGATTTTGAATGCTTCAGCAGAACTTTGGCTGCTTTTCTGCCTGCTCTCCCCTCCCAGCCCCTACACTGATCTCATGGTAAAACCTTCTTTCAGCTTGGCCACTGACAGGAACTCATGAATTTTCAGCAGTGAAACTTTCCCCCTTGCTCCATAACCTCAACCAGGAGGTCTTGAATGGCTTCTCTTTCTGAGGGAAGAGCTGATTTTAAGCAGAGCAGTTTGACAGGCAAAAAACCCCCCTGTGTTTAACACTCTGCCAAGTGTCTGTGGTTAACTCCAGGATCCCTGGGAAACTCATGGAACAGTGACAGTGGCAGCACTGAGCACAAGTCATATAAAATCTTATTTAGTGTTGAACTTTTTTGAGTAAAGTAAAAAAAAAAACAAAAACCACCAACTTATGCTAAACCAAAGCCTTTGCACAGGAAGCACCTCTCACATGGTACAGAAAATTAATATAATTCCTCCCACCATGAAAAATCTAAGGAGCAGGCATGAGTTGGAAGGGGGGCAGAGAGGATGTGGGAATGCTGCTACAGGTAATGAGATGTGTAATGCTGCTCTTTGCAGTGCTGAAGTTTTGGAGGGCAAAATCATGAAAGAGAATCAGAGAACCCCCCAAAGCCTCTCTGGAGTCCCCAGGATCACCCCCCATCCCAGGACTAACTGAAATGTACTGAAAGCCACAGGGGAACCCAAATAAACAGTGAAGGAGCCCCTGTCCCAGAGCCTGCCCTGTGGTTTTGCAGCTGAGCAGCTGCAGCTCAGAACAAGCTGATGCTTTCCAGGGCCAGGCAGTGACTGCACAGAGCCCAGCCCAGTCCCTGCTGGCCCCCAGCCCAGTGCTGGCCACCAATGACTGGTTTCCAGAGCAACTCTGATGCAAAAGGCCACGCTGGAGATACAGGAAGGGGATAAAGAACAGATCATGTCATGCAAACAGGGCAGGGCTGGAGGTGTTGGCATCCTGTGCAGGGCTGCTCCCCCTCCCAAGCTGTTCCCTGCCACCTGCAAGGTTATAAAGTTATAAAGCAGAGCCAAGGCTGCCCTCCTGCTGGCCCAAAGCAGGGCCAGAGCAGCTCAGCAGGGCCAGAGAAAGGCAGGATGCAGCCCCTGAACTCCCAGAAGCAGGAGTGTCACACCTGGGTGACCTCCTGACACAGCCACTGCCAGCACCAGCACCATCCTCGTCCTCCAGAGGAAGGACACTCAGCTGGAACAGCCCCCAGGGACACCACAGCCATTCACAACACCAAACAAAGCAGCCAAAAATCAGCTGCAAAGCTCTCCTCAAGCAGCCCAGCAGCCAGAAAGTACCTTTAAAGAAAGAACAGGGCAAAAATCATCCTGGGGTCAGTGATTCAGTCCAGTGAGGAATATGGGGTGTGGAGAGGACTTGTTTTGGGGGAGAGGAGAAACTCATCTTACTTAAGGAAAATTAATCAACCTTTTAATCTTCTCAGAAATAGAAGAGGAACTGCTGTTCCATTTCTGGATTCTCAGCAGGAAGCACACTCAGTTTTTGGTTATGGGATACAAATTCAAATGAGATACAAACCCAAAATGTCACTGTGGCAACCAGGGAGGAAATTCTCTCCTGTGGGCCCTTATGTCAACTCATCAATTCAAAAAAGATGCTTTTTATAGGCATGTAATGGCACATCAGCAGTGAATCAATGCTGATAATAAAATTAAAGAATAATCCCAGCTATCAAATTATTTTCCATGGAAACACCTCCACACCCTCACCCCCAACAGGTTGTGTAAGAAACCTCTGGGAGCATCAATTTAGGGAAAGAAGCAGAGGCAGAATGAGATGCCAAGTTATGAAATGCTGATGTTTGACCTTTTTTAGGATGATGTGCTAAGAGGAGAAAGTCTTTCACCACAACATTTAAGTTTTACTTCAAACCCCCTTATCTGGTTATTTGTGAATTCCAGAGGTCACTGCCTAAAGTTCACTAAAGGGAATTTGCTGTTTATCAGAAGCTGCAAAATCAAAATCTTGAAGTGCAAATCTGCCACACTGTTTATGTGACTTCCAATTAAAACAGTCAAACAGTTTAAAAAATCAGAATTTGAGCTCTTCACTCCAGCCAATTTATCAACTGCTTCACATTCCACCATGCCTCACTGGCACAGCTCACTGCAGCCTCAATTTTAAGCCAAGTCCCTCAAGACACTTCTTTTTTTAAAGTTCTGGAGGATCTTTAAATAGCTGTGTGCCTAATGAGCAGTTTGGCCAGCACAGCTTTGTTCTGGATGCTGAGATCAGGACTGCAGGATGCTCTCTGGACAGATCCAAATGTAACTCGTCAGGAAAACACCTCTGGAATTTGATAATGCAGCTCTTCTCCACTTCTACCCAATGCCTGCAACTGCCATGCCCATATTAAGCCAAGCAGCAGCAATGAGTAAAACTCAGTGTAAAACAAAAACATAAATTCAGTGTCCTGTAGGAGAGGAGAGAAGTGGCTGCTGATAAAATCTCCACTGCCAGTTTTCATCCTATTTACTGGGCAAATCACCCAAACACCAGCAGACAGCAAGGACATGCAGCTCTGTGTGATCTAACAGTTCTCTTTTCCCTCACTTGAACAGAGGAAAACCCTCTTGGTGAGAACAGGATGACTTTGGGGTGGAAAAGGGTTGGGAGACTCTGGCACAGGGTGCCCAGAGCAGCTGTGGCTGCCCCTGGATCCCTGGCAGTGCCCAAGGCCAGGTTGGAGCACCCTGGAACAGTGGGAAGTGTCCCTGGCCATGGCAGGGGGTGGAATGGGATGAGGTTTAAGGTTCTTTCCAGTCCAAACCATTCCAGATCCTCTGCACATTTTATCTCATCATTACTGAGCAGCTGATTGCAGTTTTCCTGCTAACCACATCAGCTTCACTTCCAAGCTTCTGACATCCTGCCTAGACAGAGCCTGGCCCTTCTGGAGTAGGTTAATTCTCCTTCTCTTTGTGCCCAGCTATTCAATCAATCAGTCAGAGCACTGCACTCCCACCTCAGCACCACCCCAGGGATGTGCTGCTTTACCTCCACCATGCCACAGCTGAGGCTCAGCCATTCCTCAGCACAGGAAAGGCTCAGGAGAGGGCAGGCAGAGGGGTTTGGGGTAACTCACCGAGGTGATGAACCTGTACAAAGGCTGCCTCCTCTCTGTGTATTTCACTGTGATGGGGCTCAGGTCGTAGCGGAACCAGATGGCCGGGATGATGCGGCCCGTGTGGCTGTAGGCTACGTATTCCTGAGGGGAGAAAATGGGGARAARTGGCACAAAATGTCAGCAGTCCCATCCCAGAGAGTGTCTGCCACAGAACTGCCCCTGTGGGTTTGGCCCTCACCCCAGTGTTTTGTACCAGTGAGCAGATGGAAAGGAGCAAACAGTGAATTCCTGTGTGAGTGCTCAGCTCCCATCCTTATCCATCAGGAAAACAATCTCTTTACAGCCTGATAATGAAAGAGCTGGGAACAGAGTGAGGATGATTACTCTCACCTTCATACAGAGCTACAGGACTGAACAGAAAGGCTGTCAGTGATTCTCCATCCTAGATCTGCTCTACTTAAATACAGCCTGGTTGCAGGTGAAGGTTTCGTTCTGTAAATCATATGTATGCCTGAATTTAGTATAGAAATCATTCACTAAAGGGAATTTAGTTTGCAAGAGCCTGAAAACCCCTCCTTGTCCTTGCATTCCTCTGTCAGGCCCCCTCCCCACGGGGACCAGCAGTGGGAATGCTTTGCCCTCTCAGTATCAATCACCTGGAACCATGTTCTTTAGAACTCCTGCTGAAAGCCAGGATGAAACTGCATACAGAAGAATATTGGCAAAGGTTCAAAAAATATCCCAGGCTGGTTTGGGAGAGACATCTTCCACGTTTCTAGTGACAATCTCCCTTAATCCATTTGTTTCCCAACAGGTCCAGTGGCACCCACAACCACCAACACCAACATCAGTTCAGCAACTGAAGTCACATCTTCTTGAGATAATATTTTGTCTGTGCTCTCAGTGGAGATAGGTATTAGTTTTCAAGGATCACGACATTCACAGGGTGAAGAAAATTCCAAGGAAAGCAGGCTGGGGAGCCAGCAGTCCAAGGAGAGCACACCCTGGCACAGGCTGCATCCCCAGCCAGTTGCTCTTCCCTTTCAGCCCTGCCACCTCAGATCTCCTCTCCTGGTTCAGTTCTTCTTCACAAATAGGCAAAGACAGCCTCTAATATTTTAGAAAGATGAAAAAAAAACAAGTAACAGGATGCTCATGAGCATGACACAAAAAAATTTAATTTTGCTCTCTGCTGTGCTAGTGAAACAGCATTTATCTTCAATCATCTTATATAAAGCCCAATCTTCCCTATTTTTAGGGGGTTTATCCCATGATAGCAAGAGAAGCAGAAGTCCCCAGTTGATGTCATTTTCAGGGCTTTTACTGGAGTTCTGCAGCTCACTTTGGGACAGTGGTTATGTGGGCAGTGAGGAAATGGAGGAGCTAAGAGGAGACAGAGTTCACCCTTCAGACTCTCCTCATAGCAGCCACTCTGTGCCAGCCTGTCCCAGTGGCTTCCCACTCTCCTTTCCCAGTGCTCAGTGTGGCAGTAAAGGACTGGAGCACCATGAGGAGAAAGCCCAGAGGCAGCAGTGCTCCTCAGCACCTCAGTTCTGACACAACTGACCTCATTTTTTCCTCCCTCTCCCCTTCTCCCCACCAGCAATCCTGCCCTCATGAGTCAGACTTGGCTGARCGCCCCAATTTGCAGCCAAGCTCACAGAAGTGTCAAAAGCTCCTGCTGTCTATTTTCCAAATTACTTTCAGAGCTCCTGTCACAGGAGTCTTATCAGAACAGCAGTTGTGACATTAAGCAGAACAAATACATTGTAATCTGAACAGAGGGAGATGTCCAAACCCCTGGGACACACCAGACAAGCAAGCCCAGAAGTCACTGGGAACATTAATCTGAGAACTAGTCCAGGAGAGTGTGTGCTTAATTATCAGTTAGGGCAGACTAGAAGTAATTAGATATTACAAACAGGTTTTGGACTTTTTTTTTAGCACCTGAAGGGTGAATCATTTTCAACTGGAAGATGCTTTTTACCTTAAAAAGTAAATTTTTTTTTCCTTAAAAAAATTCAATACACTGAATTATTAAAATGTTGGATGTGGCACCCAGTGCTCTGTGACAGAATTGGTCACTGGTACGATTTGGTGATCCTTAATCTTTTCCAAAGTAATGGATTCTGTGATAATTCACTATCATAAAGCAGGGACTGTGAAACACTCAACCAGAATGTATTTGCTGCTACAGTTCAGGGGCTGAATGTCGGAAATCAGCACTTGTAAAAAGCTAAAAACTCTGCTGATTTATTTTGTCCCATCCATCCATCACAACTGAGAGTGTTTTGTCACCAACACCAGGTGTAAGTGATGTTTTGTGTGCTCAGCTGGATTTACAGTTTCCATTCAGATGCATCTCAACGGGCACCACAGCAGCTCCTGCAGCCTCTGAACACCTCCCACACGATTTACAGAAATCACAGCAGCACAAACTGACAGCTGACAGTGCCAGCAGGAAGAACACCTTCCTCAGGAACGAAAGGCACACCACCAGCTGCTCTGCCAAGCCCTCACCACCCCAAGCCTGGCAAAGCCAGCAGCAGGAAAAGCCTCACTCTGAAGAGCTTCAGTTCCTCCTTCTCCCAGCAGAGGCTACTGCTCACCTACAACTCAGGGTGTTTGCACAGGGCACAGAGAGGAGCAGGAGGGGAAGGAAGGGAGGCTGAACATCCCCTGGGATGCAGGGAGGAGCCTCCTGGAGGGGCAGCTGCTCCCTTACCTTGTTTGCCACCGTGTACTGGTAGGAGTAGCGCTGCTTGCCGCCCATGTCCTCGTACACCGTGGGCACGATCTTCAGGATGTAGTCGTGAGAGGCAAGGGCTGTGCCCAGGGAAGGAAAGGGAAGGACAAGTTAGCACGGAGAGAAAAGGAGGCAGCCCACAGAACGGTCCCAAGACACAAAAAAGAAAAAAGGCTGTCTCCCTCCTCCTTTATCTCGGTGGCACATTTCTGCCCTTTGTTCAGGACTCTCTCAGGTCCTGGGGTGACAGCAGAGGCTGCCCATCACTTCTGCAGCACCACAACCCACCCAGGGTTTGGGTTACTCCAACTGCCTCCAGCTATAAATGGCAACACTTTTATCAGCACCACAAACAGCCTGGAACTGGCTGAGTTTAGGGTTGCAGATAATTTTGACAAAAAACCCTGAGATATCACAACCTGTGTACTTCCATTTCTTTCTTGCTTTCTCATCTTCCTTCTCCTACAGCTGCTTAACTCTTTTTTTTTTTAATTATTATTATTATTATTACTTAAATGGCTCATTCTGGTTTTTGTGTCTGCTAAAACAGTTCTAAAACAGAATTCTAAATGACATCTCTGCAGGATCCTCTAGCCAAGTGTAACACGATGACATCTGGATCCTGGAATTAAAAAATACCCCAAACCACAATTGTATGGCTTCAGGAACAGAAATTTTGTTCCAAGAAATGGACAGGACTGATGTCCTGGAGGAGCCTGAACATTTGAGAGACAACTCTCTRCACTGAATTGTAGCATGTATTGAATTTCCCTTTTTGTGCTGGTGGTGGTGATGTCCCTCTTGCCATACAATTTTAAAGTAATTTGCAACACAAGTACAAGGAAAAAGTTCTGGTAGAAGTAACAGCATCAAAGGGACACTACAGGAACAGGATATGGATAAAAAACTCCACAAGGACTGCAAAGGACCTTTTTGGGCTAAGCCTTTTCTGTGGCACTGGAGGAAATGGAAATGTCAGCCAGCAGTGGCTGGATCATTTTGGCTCAAGAGGCAAATGAAAGCCTTGTGGATGCAGCAGAGCTGCATGCATGGCCCTGTTTCCCTGCTGCAGGGGGTGGCTGAGAGCTGCAATCCCCAGGAATACCCACGGTTTGAGCTGAGCTTGTCTGCTCCCTCCAAGGCATTGAAAGCTCCGTGAACGTTATGGACCTGCAAAGCAAAAAAAGGAGGATGAAGAAACTCTGCTCTGGCTTGATACTCTTGACCTTTGCTTCCCTACCCTGTGACCAGGGGATCAGCCTGATTCAACCTTTCCAAAAAAACAAAGCCTCAACCCAGTGAAAGATGACCCCAAATATCTTTCAGTGACCATCATCACAGTGGCTGGCTCCAAGTGAAAAAGCTGATTTCACAACATCTTACAAGATGAAACTCCAAAGCCACTCCAAAGCTAAAGGAATTGCAGTTGGAGGAGGCCAGTTGTGAAATTTTCACCGTTGAGGTATTTCCTAAGAGCTCTGCAGTTAACTGTGAAATGAATTTATCAGGCTGAAAGGGAAATAAATGGGAGTCACACTGGGGTTAAAACTCAGGAGTTCTCCTCTAAAGTCAGAGCAGCTGGGTCTGTACAACCCATCAGCCCTGGAGATGGCAAGGACACATCCCAACACTGACATCCCTTCCTGCAGCTGATTTCAGACCTGAGAGTGTCTGTTTGCCCAGAACAACAGGATTTCCATGCCTTGCACAGGCTGTGAGCTGGAGTCTGATCTCCTAACACAGAACAATCCATGTGTGAACTCACCAGACAGGGAAAAGCCCATGGCAGCAGCTGTAGGTCAGAGGTTGTGCTGCTCACAAGGYACAAAGGCAGGACAAAGAACTCCACAACCCAGAAATTCCTGACCTTAAGTCAGGCAACAGGGAAGAAGAGTTTGGAAGGAGGATTTGGTGATGGGTGTGACAGTTTCACCTCACCAACAGGGCAATGCCATCTCCTTCCCAGAGCCTCAACAACTGACAGCACATGGATGGATCTGCCCCATCCTAATAGACATTTCCCCATTCCCAACACTGCAGAGTGGATCCAGTTTTTGCTCAGCAGAAGGGAAGTTCTGGAGAGACAAAATCATCAGCAAGTTCAGCTGGAAGGTGCTGGGAACAGGAGCAGAGCACAAGCAGCAGCTGATCCTGCTGCAGGGCCTCTTGCTCTGCTGGGATTTCACACAGCCACCACCATTCCCAAACTGCACCTGCAGGCTGTGCTCATTCTTTACTCACTGGAAAAGGCATAACAAGAAAAAGAAGCCCCAGGAGTGGGATACAGTGTTATGTTCCATTCTTGATACAGCTAAGAAGTCTCTTACAGAATATCTGGGACAGAGACTTGAAGATCCACCCCAAACTTTTGGTAAATTTTCCCCTCGTGTAGACAAGACCAAAACTCAAACCAATGAGTTCCTACCTCCAGCTGTCAGATAACCCAGTAAAAAGAGAGATGTGGAAATAGGAGATGTTGCATTTTTAATAATTTTTAATTTCTATTGCATTCTAGATCATGGTGTTGAATAATCCTGGTCCTAACCTTGTCAGGAGAGTTGTCTGCCCCTAACAGTAAAAAGGCATCATCTCCTGCTTTCCTCATCTCCCTCCTTACTGGGTTACCTGGRAYTCACTGCATGAGCTTTCATTCTGCAGATTTTAATTCTGCTCTCATCTAAATGAGGGGAAAAATCTCCAGGAAGTCTGCCACTGYTGTGCACAAAGTACTGATGAAGACTCAAAGCTCCTTCAGTGCCAGCTGATATTTACATCYCTGCTTCCAACAGACTGGTTTTTCTGGAGAACACAGCCTGTCCCTCAGTGTGGCAGAGTCAGTAACAACCCACAGAGAACAAACTCCCAGCACATGRCACGAGTGAATGAGAAGCTCCTCACCCTTTTTAAGGAATATAAGCTTTTATTACATCAAAAGCAGGTGGAGACAASCTGAAACATTCAAAGGTGCACCTAGGCAGACTGAAAGCTCCCCACACTCACTGGCTCTCGCTGCTTGCTGAGTCGTGGCAGCCCCTGTTTGGTGAACACATCCTCCTTTAATCCGTGCTGCTGTTTGGTCTGCTCCCTCCCTGAGCCCTCAGAGCAGCAGCAGTGACCCTGAACTCTGAAAACGCTCAYCCTGACCTTGCCCAAACCAGGAGCCAGCTCCACATTTGCTGTGTTTCTCACCCCCAGAGCCGAGGACACTCGCTGCCTGTGTCTGCAGGCTCCTCCTTGGTGCTGATTCACGCYCCAGCTGCCTCACTCCAGGGCTCCAGGATAAAACAATGGGAATGCTCTCCCTCAGAGCGCCCATTTCCCACGCAGCCTGCACAACTCCCCGTTCACCACTCACCTAATATTTTTCATAATCTCAGAGCGCTTTACAGCCATTAAGCCAAGCTTATTTATACGCTAATATTTCCTCGTTCCCACACCAGGTATTTCCTAAAAGAAGCCGGGAGCAGAATCAGAAGACTACAAAGCAACGCTTAGACTTGTTAGCATGAAAAAGGGTTTTGGAAGTGGGTGTAAAAGGAGCAGACTAATGAGACGTCTGTGCTGAGGRAAGAAGATTACAGAGAGACTACGGCTAAGTAATGTTTAGGGTGAGTCTCAAGCTGGGTGTGCACATGTGGAACTCCCACCTGTGAGGCCAGCTCCTTGGAAGTAGGCTAGAGAAGTGCTGTAATCTGTCCTTATTGAGAAACCAGGTAATGTTACATAACTTGCAGCACCTGGTGAAACTCTATCCACTGGGCAAGTGCACAAATTCAGCTTCTTCCCAGCAGGGAGCTGGCAGTGCTAAGTCAAACTTGTGTTTCACAGAACAGATTTGACTAATAGGTGTCTGCTMTACAAGTACAGTGAATTAAAAAGAGCTTGGCTGCTGCTGTGGTGAACACAGCACACATCTGCCCTGAGTGCATCGCTGCTCCTCCACAAAGGCAGGAAGGTTTGCTTGCTGTGCTCGTGCTAAAAACAGGATTTTGCTGAGCCACAAACCCTCATTTTTAACCCCCTGCAACAAGACAGCCACGGAGTCTTCCAAAAGCACTTGGAGTTTCAGAAGCAAACAGCAAAGCTGCTCTGGGAGTGGACACCGCTCCCGCCCGAGCTGGTGCCAGCTGTGAACTCTTCCTTMCAAGCTTACATTGCAGGGACACACAGGCCTTCCATAAAGTGTCCCACACTAAACCACTCTCACTGCATTCCCCTAGAGCCAGGGAATTGTCAGGACTCACCTGTAACTTGTCCCCAAATGAGAGCTTGTGGATGACGTGAGTCATGTCGGGGTTCTGGGGCTGCGCCGTCGCGCTGTGCGTGGACACGTGGAAGTTACCAGGGACCTAAAATTAGCCCAGACAGGGAAGACAGCATTTCACATTTTATCCYTCAAGGCAYTGCTAGGCTCTGTGATGTGACATGGGAATGCCTGGAAGCATSCAGGAAAGTGGAAGAATCTGTGATACCTTCCTGCACCTGCACCAACACCACCACGCTCCAGCCCTGCAGCCCCGGAGTCTGGCACCCCCACAGTGCTGGTGTTCCTGGCCAGGAGGTGATGAGTGGCTCACTCCCAGCTCCAGGGATTCCCAGCACTTAAGGCTATGTCTTTCATCCCTACTAAAATAAAATTCCTGTCTCTCTTGCTCAATGTCTCACTCCCACATCTGGCATTTGCAAACGGGCCCACTGCTGCAGAGCAGCCCAGGAAGCTGGGGATGTATTTCCCTCCTGGTACCAGTCATGAGCAACTTTACCTTTGAGATTGTGTGCCAGAATGAGTTTTATAAGAAGAGAAAATCTACCATCCAACCCACGTGGGCATCCCATACAAACTAACCTACATCCACCCCTTCTCCAGCTGGCAGGAGCCAGCAGAAGCCCTCCCTTTTAATTTTTTTAATGGAGGAAAATACAAAGAACTGAAAAGCACAGATTTCACCTAAAGGCTCAGTTCCAAGACAGAAGATGAGCCCTGGTGTCCSTCTGATGGCACCACTCTGCCTGCACACACTTTTCAGGTCACCAGCCCTGAAGTCTTTCAGCAGAAACAGCTCAATCACTGTCATGGAGGGTGCAAGACTATTTTCCTATTGAGAAAAGGTTGTGAAACGAAGCAATGCTGAGGAGCAATCTGGCACTGCCCAGGGCAGGAGTGGGAGGCTGGTTATACAACTGGAGCCCAGTGTGCTCTCTGCAGAGACATCTCAGCAGCAGGGCCATGGGAGGCCACATGCCCGTTCCATGTGCTTTCAGGAAAGCTGATTTAATGACCTGAGGAGCAGCAGWGCACTCCTGGGAACACTTTCAGGTGTGGACACCAAGCTGTGTCATAAACAAGCTCAGCAAACAGGGCGTCAGGCCCTGCAGCAGGCAGCACACTCCATCATCTCACTGTCACCCTGTCCTCCCTCGGCAGCTGTGACAGCAACACCCAAGTGCAAGCCTTGCTCAAGTTCCCAAGCCTGGCCAGCTCCCACTCCAGCTCCCACTCCAGCCCTGTCCAATTCCTGCCCAAGAGACTGCAGACTTCCAGGTCAMACACAAGAGATTCAGGAGAGCCAGAAGTCCTGGGTCAGCTCCCCTTCCCTGTGACAGCTGTCCCAGCCACTAAAGAGACACATTTAGGGCAAGAAGATCCTCACTGCCACATTCTGCACCTCCTTTTGGAGCTGCTTTGGTGAGCAGGACACACCACATCCAGCACACAAAGTCCCAGGTGTCTCAGCTCTGTGCTCTGGGAATTGTCTGGACAATTGTCCCCTTCCCAGTTTTATGGACTATCAGCTGCCAGCCATCCTGGTGGCTTGGAGAGCAGGAAAAAAATCCTCTTTTAAAATCCCTAATCCTTTCCATGGCACAAAATTACCAAGAGGTCCTGTCTGGTATTTTCAGATGTGCTTTAACACGACCTAGGAGGAAGAGAAGGAAGTAGGATTTTGTAGCCTGTGGTACACAAAGAGGAGTGAATAAAGGGTGTGCCCTTCTTTGGACATCAGCGGGTCCCACCAGTGCCTCCCCCACCCCAGCAAGTCATCTCCAGCATYACATAGCAAGATTATTCAATCTTGAACACACCCATCCCAAAGAGGAGCCTCCTCCAGGCCTGGATTTTCATTCCTTGAGACAGAAGCAGAGCATCCCCACCAAGCATGTGTGGGGCCTCGTGCTGTATTCCAACCCCAGCCCAGCACGGAGCCCTGGCACCCTGCAGCAGGGAACATTCCTGTCATTCTGCAGCTCTCACAACAAAGCAGAGCTGGGATGCAGCCATTGCCAAAGACCTCTCCACAGTGAGTCACGTTCTGGAGGTGCACAAGTCCTGAGGAGTAAACACAGCAGCCCTCTGGCATCTGGAGGGTTTTTTACACATCCCCTGAACGTGGGGCTGCTGCACAGAGCTGCTCTCTCTGCTCAGCAGTTCTGCCTCCTTTGGGGAGTRAAGAAAACCCCTGATCTAACACATTCCCTGTGGGTCTGGCCATGCAGCCTCCTCTCCCCACACTGACCTGAATTTCTGTCTGATCAGGGTCATCAACACACACACAGGGCAGGAGAGACAGAGATTTTCAAATTCTCATTTTTACAGAATGGATCCTGCCAGCATTTCCCCCTCACCCACTGCCACTCACCTTGTTGATGCTGAAATGGCCCTCAAACCTGCAGCCATCCCCGTTATTGAGTGGGATCTTCATGGAGTTGTCAATGTGACCCACTTCGTGCCTTCCCATTTCATCCTGGATGTCCAGCCCAACCACTGCAGCGTGGGAGGGAGAAGACAAAAAAAGAATCAAACAAAGTAAGTAACAGGAAAGTTGCATAGGAAAAGCAATTTGCTTTTACTTGAAAAAAATCCACACCTTTTTTTCCTGACATTTGGCTAAACTGAGCTAAAAATGCCCTTTGTCAAAAGCTGTTATACCAGAAAAACTTTGTAACCAAACTTTTCACTCTGCCTGTTTGACACAAATACAGCTCCCGTGTCCTGCCAGCTGCCTGCAATCCCAGCCACAAACAGAAAACTGCAGGCACACAAGGCAGGTGACTTGGGAAGAGCCAACAACCAGCTGGTGCATTTAGAGCTCCCAATGGAACCTGGRAGGTTTCTTGCTCCCAGAAACAAAAAGGTTTCTATAAAAAAAAAATCAAAGAAATAAGATTTAGAAAGAAGCCAGTGAAGGAGATCAGCCACTAAAACAGGTGCCCTGGCCTGGAACAGAAAGCAGTGGGACATTGGCAGAGGCTGCAGCTACTTGATTTCCATCCTGTCACAGAAGAAGGGCCACTGGAGCAGTCTGGGCCCATTTCAAGTATTAYTTAAAGCACAAAGAAAAGCTGCTGAGTGCAAGGGGTACTCACATTCACAGTGCAGGTTTGGCAAACTGATGTTCAGGTTCACTTCTATTTTCCCTCCACTGTCTTTGTCTGGGTCATCCACGTAGAGCTCATTCACTCTGGAGGGCAGAAACACAGCTGGGCTCAGGCACAGGGCTGCTTCCCACAGGGAAAACCCAAAAACTTGCACAGAGAGGAGGAAAAGGAGACTGGGAAGAGGAGGTTTGATTGTGTGATGGCTACAGCAGAGTTACAGAGAGCAGGGAAAGCTYTCCAGGATGGAATGGGGGCAAATCACGGCTTAATTTGACTTCTTGCTTGGCAAGAGCAGGAGGTTTAAACAAGTTCTGCACTAGCAGAAAACAAAACTTCAGCTCTGTGCTTCCTGTACCCTTCTCTACCCTGAGCTCTCAGAGGTGCCACAAAACAAGGCCCTAATGCTGAAGAGGTGGCAGGTTATTGATCCAAGCCTCCCCTCCCCTGGGCTGCCACTCCTTTAGGCAGGAGGGAAGCATGTGTTTTTCCATTTGCTCCATAAATAGTTCTAGAGAAAGGCTGCTCTCAACTGCCCCCCAGGAAAGCTTATTTGTGTCACTAATTGCCTTTTGTTATTGCCAGCCAGCTGACAGAGCAGCAGCAGGAGAAGGAAAGGCAGCACGACATATTTGTATCCTTCTCCTTAATATCACGTTTCAGTCTATGAATGGTAACCAAAAGYGGTGACTAAAATTGAGGAGAGGAGGATTTGAGCCAGGAACAGATGGGAAGAAACATCCTGGGCAGCAGGATCTCACACACTCTGCAGCAGCCTCCCAAAGAGTAATGTTGTCTCACAGCACCCACAGGGCTGGCAGGCATCTCACAGGAGACAAAACACAGATAGAGAGGCACAGGAATGCAAGAGTATAAATATTTATTGTTGGCACACACRATCCATCCCACATGTAAAAAATAAACCAAAACAACCCCAAGTGCTGAATCTGCTGAATGGTCCTGGAGAATCCACTCAGGGGAGACTCACCCCACTGAACTGAGACAATGCTGAGATTACCCAGAAGCTCTTTTTYCCCCCCTGTTCAACAAATAAGATTTGACAGTTTCTCTTCCAGCTGGATAGATTATAAAGCTATGAGAACTTCGATTCAGGCAAATTACAACAAATAAAACTAGCAAGTGCTCTACAGCATTTTTATTTTTCATTCAAAGTGCACCAAACTCTTTGACAAGCCCCACTGGAGAGTCCASATGGTAACAGTCAAACCAGAGTAARGCAGCTACAARGCAGATTCAAAGTGATTTTGCTCTGGTGATACAACTCTGAGCTACWCTGAACTGTTTGCCCCGTGGATTCAGAAGAAACAAACCTTCACACTGAGAAACACACACGCTGCCAGGTTTTTTGGAGGCAATTACTCACAGGTCAGTGGGGTTTACAGACACTCATTTCAAACCAGCACAGCATTTGTCTTCGGCTTCACAGCCCTACCTTTCTCTGTTTTTAATTGGCTTGACAAGTTGCTTGCAATCATTACTCAACCTATTTTTCAAGTGATTAATAAAAATGACACAGAGGGAGGGGAAAGATTGCTCATCAGTGACCCAGTTAGSAGCTTTTTGGCCGAGCCCTCTCCTCCTGGGTGGAATGCACTCATTACTGACAGGATTGGGCAGCGATTGCATTAAGTCATAGACCCAAATAGGGCCAGGAGGAGCAGCTCCAGCCAGCATGGGCATTCATCCCCCAGAGCAAGGCACCTCTCAGTGCTCCTCCATCCATTTCCCAGTCCCAGCCAGCCCATTTCATAACCCCTGGCTCCCTCCCAGCTCTGTGCTGGCTGAGATGCGCAGCCAGCGCCGCGGGCACCTCGGCGTTCCTGGCAAAAGGAGCACTCCCAGCAGGGCTGGCAGGGCACAGCCAGCTCCAGCAGCTCAGCTGGACATCCCAGCTCTCTGCAGAACAGCCCCAGCACAGTCAGTGTTTGTATTTGCTGATTCCTAACCCTGAACCTGTCACAAATTGTGCGGGAGCCTTTCGGGGATGAGCGAGTGAGAACGAAAATCCTCATTTCTCTGGCAGAAATCAGGGGRTGAACTGTGCACAGGGAGCCCTGACATAGGAAGGCAAGTGCTGAGGTCACTTGGCTGCTCTCTGGATCACTGAGGCACACAGAAGTAGGGCAGCTTGTGCAGGTCACACAGCCCCATTAGCTGCAGATGAAGGAAACGGGCTTCCTGTCCCGCAGCCCGGTCACTGGACCAGTGGCTCCCAACCTGTCCCTTGGGCAAGGCTCACAGGCACTTCCTCCTCTTCCTCTTCACCCAGGAGCCCCCTGCCCCTCTCCTACTCATGTTCCAAATTTCACAACCCAGTCCATCACCCCATAGACATCAGACAGCTCGTGGCAGTGGCTCCTTCCCTTCCTTCCCCTCATTCCAAGCCAGCATCACCTTCCATGGAGGTGAYCACCCATGGATCCAGCTGGATCCTGCTTCTCCCTCCCAGCTCTAGCCACTGCCTCCTTCATGGCACAATCAGCTCTTGCTGAGGGCCCAAAGTGACAAATCCAGCTCCAAAGTGCATCCTTTGTGTGTCACTGATAAAATGACAACACACCACAGGCTGCACTTGTTGGGGCAAACCTCACAAGAAATGCTGTTTTCAACAAACTGGACATTTCTCTCCTCAAATATTTGGAGTAATGGAATTCTGGAAATCTCACAGGTAATGCAGATTTCCAGGGGCAAAGCTGTTCTTTCCAGTGAGCCAGGTTTGGGTGGCAAAGGGCTGCCACTCACATGTCCCTTGCCATCCTCCTCCCCAGGGCCACAAAGCCAAACTGCACACAGCCCTCCTACTATTTAATCAAACTCTCCTAGGACATCAGGAAAAGCAYTATTTCCCCCTCTAGCCACTCTCCCTGAAGGAGTAATGTCTCTCTGGTGGAAGAAAAGAAGTTGACTCTAATTTATAGCTGTCTGTCCTGGAATCCAAAGTGTCCCAGGAGTAACAGTGCCTTAACAGTAAATCTGGGATGGCCACAAGGGAAATAAAACCCGAGGCAGAGAGAGGCAGTGACATTGGTCATCTTGTGACTCCAAAGGCAGGGAGTACCTTCTCCAACATGTAGGAGTTGGTGTTTTCCTGGCTGCTCCTGAGGAATATTTGAATAAAAGCAGCACAATGAAGGAGGGTGAGGGGGCAGAGCTCTGAAAGCACAACGAGTGCAACAGCAGGTGAGAGCTGGAGCCTCCCACCACTGACCCAAGGAAAGGGAGGGAAGTTTCTCCRTGATCCACACATCAGGAATCCGCTTCACTTCTAGAAAGAGCCACTTGGAAATCAAATACTTCACATTCCTGAGTGATGCTGCTGGCTCACAGAGTCCCAGCGTTCCACACMAGAGGCTGGAGGGACCCCATGGCCAGATCATGCCAATGGCACGTGGGAGCAAAGGGAAGGGGCCACAGCAGCCAACCATGGCTGCAGGGTTTTATCCAAAGAAAGTCAGACCTGTTCCCTGAGCTTTAGGTCTCAGATTTATGACACAACAGCTTCGTCTCCCCAGAAACAAAACTTCCCCAGTAACTCATTTCCACCCAGCAGCTCTGGCCACCAACCAGCACTTCAACAGCTSAAGAGCCTGCAGCCCTTTGGATCCTTGGGCACTGCACTCAGCTTCCAGAGCTTCCCACACTGTGGGGGTGCTCTCTAAACACATCTGCCTTCTCCTCTGTCCTCCTTGTCCCAAGTCCCTGCTTCAGGTTTTAGCYTTTTCTCTYCCCCTTTCACAGCCTCCTCTTCAGCCATCAGCCACAGAGAAAATACAGCCACTGACTGCAGAAAGCTGCACTTTACCTGCTCCTCCAACTGCCAGGAGGCACCCTCTGATCTCCARGACCCCATGCCTAAGAGGGAAAAGAATTATTCCTTCTTGAGGAAGCCCAAAGCTTCTCTAAAGACTTTCTCAGGTGAGCCCTCCTGGCTCCACTTGCCCTTTCAGCTCTAATCCTCTCTACCCAGTGGCCTCCTGCCCCTCTCCTACACCAAATTTCACAACCCAATCCATCACTCCGCAGCCATCAGAACCACCTTGCAGAAACACAACCCTCCAAATGCTGGGACTCCTGCAGCACCACATTTTCAGTGGTGCCAGAGCAGAAAACACGAGACAAAACCTCTTTTCAACCTGTGAAGAAACAACCAGCAGGCCAGCACACTCTCCACTGCACCATGAGTCTGTTGCTCTGCTGTTTGCCATCCTCTGCATCCCAATCAGCTGCTCAGGGTGAAGGTGCCTGTCCCAGATCAGCTGTGCAGCACAGCAAACACGCTGCCCTACAAAGGCAGGAATTACAGCTCTCCAGGASACAGGAAGAAGGAGAAGGGTTCCAAAGACGTCAATGTAGACTTGAGTCAGGAACTGCAGATGACATCATGACRCGACCTCCTGCTTCCTGCAAGCCCACACAGGGCACAGCAACCCCACACAAATGTCCAGCACCTCGTGTTAGGTAATCCCCACGTCGCTACGCAAACATTAATTAAGCTTCTTACCTGCCTGCCTCTCTCTGGGCTGCTAAGGATTACATCCTTCTGCACAAAAGTGTCTGTCTCAAGGTCAGCCCGTGGCAGGAGCAGGATTACAGCTCCCATTCCCCTTTGCCTATAAAGCTGTGCTGCCTGTGCTGGGCTGGTTGGCTTCCAGCAGTTCATCTGCCTCAGCAGGGTTGGAGGTGTGTCCCCAGCTCAGTGTCAGGACACAGGAGTTGTGGCATCTCTTGGCTTTGTGCTCCCAGATCACAGTTTGCAGCAGAAGAATCCACTATTGCAGCAGGATCACACTCTGCTGGTTGGCACCATTTCCATGGGCTGAGAGCCACAAAACWCACCCCACACCCTCTGCAGAGCTATGGGACAAAAAGCCTCTGGAGGCAGGTCTGGTGACAATCCTGCTGCTGTGCAGGATCAGTGCTGGGCGTGCAGATGAATCCAGTGTGGACAAGGAACACTGCTCCCTGAAACTGCTGGAGTTTTGCTTCCTCCCACACTCCTGACAGCCTTCTTGGGGCTATCCTGGTTCAGGCCAGGAATTGGGCTTTGATCATCCTAGTGGGTCCCTTCCAGCTGAGGATATTCTGTGACTGCCATGATTCATGGTTTCTGCTTTCATAAAAAGGCAGTAATTCTACTGCAGATATTCTGCTTCAGTAATTAATTGCCTTGCAGGGGGGCTCAGTGTTCCAATTAGCAAACTTGTCACTTCAGATAGGTTTTTATCTGTCATTACATAAAATAAAAAACAAAAAAAAGAAAGAAAAAGCAAACAGTGCCAGGAACAGTCTGTTGCTTCCTACAGAGTGCTGTGGCAGATGAATTAGTGTTGAGCAGCATCATTCATACCACAAGCACCACATTCATACCCTCCTACCCCTTCCCCTGGCTGCCAATGCAAGGCAGACTAGATTAGTTAATTACATCTTTAATCCTTAATGATGGAATACTTGGAAAACTATTATTGATCTTACAGGACATAATTCATGACCTAATTACGGTGATAAAACGGCAAGATTATTATCTTGCCAGCTATTAATGTCTAGTGCTGAGCTGAGTTAATTAGAAAAGAGATGGGTGATTTCTATGCTTCTGCTTTGCAACACAGCAGCAGAGGAATGAGGCTGCTAAAGGCARGAGAAGCCATTTGGAGCCCTCAGACTTCTCTCAACTCAACCAGGTATTGGTCTTGCCCAGGAAAAACCAGACACATTTAAGCCTTTAGCTTAATTTCTTCAGCCCTTTGAATCATTGGCTCAGTGGGACAAGAGTGTTTGATGCTGTTCATCTTTCAGAGGTTCAAAGGTGAAGCACAGACCTCCTTTTCTTTATCTTTCACAGAATTGAGGAGATTCATCAAGGTTCTTGGTCTGGAATCACTTATGTTGGCYTCCAAGATCATKGAGTCCAASCTGTGCCCCATCCCCACCTTGTCACCCARCCCAGAGCACTGAGTGTCACATCCAGGTGYTCCTTGGACACCCCAAYGCCTGAAGTTTGGACTAAGTCTTCARTMACTCTCAGTCTGGACTAAAAAAACCCTAAAAATCACACAGMTCCTTGACGTCCAGAGCTGAACTCGCCTTCCCCTTCATGGCAATGATGGGTTGTGACTGAGACAAGAAAAAAGCTCCTCTCCCCTCACCAGCCCTTCACTGTGCTTTTCCTGGGAAGGATGCAGCCCCACCTAAGTGCCAGGCTTGGATTTCCTTCGTGGCTGCTCACAGGCCTGTTGGAGTCACACGATAAATCTGGAAGATGAGCAGCTTGGGAGTTTTCTACCCTCCTCAGGGCTGGTCTCCCCAGGAAACCCGTCAGCAGCAGAATAGGATGTGCCTTYGGAGTGTGCTACCTCTTCCATGAGCTTCCTGCAGTGTCTTGGCTTGACTTCCTCCCTGGAGTCAGCTCCTGTGCACAGGCACAGCCTCGGTGCTCATTAGAAATGCCCACACGAGTTATGACACAGCTGCTGTCCTTCCCCACACAGGTAATGTTTGGGTTTTAGGGCTATGACTGTGATCCTCGAGATGAGGGTGTCATTTCTTGGCCGCCTGCCAGCCAGACAAGCCTTCAGCAGCTGAGGCTGAGCTACCACAATGGGCTGGTGAAGGAAAAACAGCTCTGGAGTTGGGCAAGAGCAGCCAAACCGAGATTTCGAGTAAYACCAGGCACTGAGGCTGCTGCACTGCTGTGCATGAAGGTGCAAGAAAGTCCAGCAGTGGGCAGGAGCCTCTGTTTGGGGTCAGTGTGGTGCAGAGCAGCTCTTCTTTTCTCATGTTTCCCTCATGACAGGGAAGCAGGAGTGCCCCGCAGGGAAGCTGCCATGTCTCTGATGGGAAACACCAAGAGCTCACCTGTGTGCAGCTCTCCCCACCCAGCCTGGCTCTGTCCAGTGCTTGAAGGACACAGAAGGAGAAAGAGGGATGCAGTCTCACAGCACAGCTGGCAGTGACAAAGCAGGAAAGTTCATCCCATGTAACTGCACAGCTGTAATCGTTCAGCTCCTGGCTGGCACTGGGAAACCTCAGTCTGGGTGAGGGATCTGTGGTAGGAGATTCTTAATACTAAAAAAAAAAATTAATCTTGAAGCTTGCAATAAAAGTTGATGAGAACTGAACTGTTTGCACATAAGGAATTTTCCATATAGTTGTAAGTATTTGGATCAAGGGCAAACAAGGCCCAAACCCCCTTTTTGAGMCAGCATTTCCCCTGTTATTTGCTGTTACCCACTTCTGGCAGCACAGAGTTCTCACAAGCTCCAGACCAAGCAGAGCTGCCAGTTCTTATTCCCAATGATAAATCCCCAATCTGCTGCCTCACAATGCACTGCCAGTAAAACCTGACTGAAAGGGAACCACCAGAGGCTCACAACCACTTGTACTGGGTTTCTCAGAAGAGAAACCAATGAGTAAGAAATGGAAAAAGAAAAGTTTACTCCTGCTTTCGAAGGCGCTGAACTGGGAAGGTCTTGAAGTGACTTTCTGAAGTATTTCCACTGTTCTGGGAGAGCCTTTTCACAAGTGCTGGGGGTGAAGGTTCCCAGCAAGAGGCTGATGACTTGTAACTCATCAGAGGGAGGTTTTCCTACTCTTTTGTTTGAGCTTTTGTGTTGGGCAGTCCGTGACGAATCAGGTTCCTGCAGTCATTTGTCCCAGACTYTTGCATGACATCCTCTCTCACATTTTACTGCTTTATGGCCTGCAAACTCCTCCTCCCCACACAGCTCCTGCTGGGAAAGGCACCATCTCTCTGAGGTTTTAATGAGGAACTTGCCAGCTGAGCATGCTTACAGCACTTCCCAATATTTTTGTGGAAAATGCATCATCTTCTTAAGGAAAAAGCARGAAGAGGCCTCAGAGAATTATGCAACTGTGCTGTTCAAAAAGGAATTTCTGGTCAGGAAACTGCCACTACATAAAGACAAGTGCACTCCAACAACTGGGTCAAAACTAGGTAAATAGTACTAATTCCTCCTGTAAAGCATTAACCAAAAGAAAAAAGAGAACCAGGCAAGAGAAAAATAGTACTAATTCCTCCTGTAAAACATTAACTGAAAGAAAAAAGAGAACCAGGCAAGAGAATGATCTCTAAGAGCAGAGCAAGACTGCTTCACTTGAAGCAGTCTGTCAAGCTTTTCTCTGTTTTTTAARACAAGCAACCCAAGGAAACTCAGCTCTGTGAAGTGGCTGATAAAGTGACCCCGGATTTCACAAGCAAACACACGGAACTGAAGTCAAAGAAACAGTGAGCAAACAAGAAATCTGAGATACCATCTCTGAAGTCAACGTGCAACGGGCACAGAAAATGATCTGGAGCTTGATCACACTCCTGCCTGCAGTTAAACATTAGTCAACWTTAGCATTATTCCTGAAATTATGTTCTTGATCCGAGACAAGAGCKGCACAAAAACAATGGAAGAGCCTCTTGGTTATCAAAATGGCCAATCTAAGCAAGGTTTCTGAGCCCTTTTTTGCTCAGCACTGACATCTGTTGCTATCAGGACCATCATGTGAGCCTGACAGCAGTTGCACCCCTCCCAGCTATCCAGGAACTGTGCCTCACACTCTGAGCTCACTGCCACATCAGCAGGCTGGTGGAGAAGGTTCCCTAGAGCCCAGAACAAAGCTGGATGTGTTCAGAGTTATCAGTTTACTTCAAGGAAGGAAGAACATGAGAACAGGGGGAAAAAATAAAAATCTGATTAACTCAGTGTTAAAAGGCACTTCATGCTTGTTCAATGAGCAATTTTCAAAAGTAGAAATGATTTCCATTTTTCTCAGAGCTGTCACCACCTGGGGTGACTTGTCCTCAGGCACAAAACCTGTGAACAAGGTTTCCTAGTAAGGTTCAACAGAAGAAGAAAAAAATTCACACATTATTAAAGGTACCTGCATGAATCAGAGATTCAGCTCTGACACTGCAAAAAAAAAAAAAAAAAAGCAATTTTTTATATTAAACTAATAATTCTTTTTTTRTGCAATCCATTTCTCCATGCTGTTAATTATGCAATCCAGCATGCAGCTAATAAAGCAAGTCTGGAACAGCTTCCTCTATCAAAAATAGTTCAGAACCAGGTTTGCCTATTAATTTTAGCAAATTAAAAAGCTGAATGGATGTCTGAGAATTTGGACTCAACCTAAAGGAATCCCAAACCCATTAGGCAACCAAGTGACCTAGTGAAATTACAGGAATGTGTCTCTCAGATAACAGTAAAGCTGTAAAGATTCACATCCACACAAACAAGGGGAAACATGACTTTTACTTACATTTCAGTGGCTATGAATCCGGTGAGCTCAGACAGGAAGAGAAACAATATGAAGAGACAGCAGCAGACAGAGACTGGAACAGAGGTGAGGAGAGGAAAAGGTTAGTTTTGAATGTCTAACAAAGACAAAAACTGTTTTTGCACAGCCATATGCCAACCACACACGTTGAGAATTAACAATCTTTATAGAGTCCACGACCCAGAGGAGCCCACCAGAGCAGTGACTGCAATGCCATGCCAACATCCAAACATCCTGAGGGGTATCTTCCATTTTTGGGCCACTTTYTGTGTCATGATTCCCATTTTCCCACAGCTCCTGCATTCTCCACTTCAGCACACAATGCTGCCAGCTCTCCCTGTCCTTGACATCACTTCTTTGGAGCCTTGGCTCCCAATTTTAGCGCTACTAAAACCTCCAGGAGGCAAAAAGAAGCAGCACCTCCTTGCTCTGAAACACAGTGTTTTGGGGATAAGGAGGTGTTTGGGTTCTTTGTCAGGTCCCAAAGCTCTGGGTAAGGCACCTCAAGCAGAGACCTGGCAACACTGGGATTGTGCAGCCTGACTCCTCTAATTTCTCCACTTGCTGACTCTGCAGAGAGAGAAAATCCCCACTGAAGGAACTCTGAGGTATCCAGACAACAACTGCCACGTCTTTCCTAAGAATTCCAACCTGGAATTGCATGGAGGGAGCCCAAAGTAACTGGAATGTTACTGCTTACTCCTCACCAGGGAATTATTCAAGCCACCAGGGACATTCAAGCAGCAGTGCCAGTCACACAGGAGGGGCTGGAAGGAGGCACAGCTGTAAATCCCATGGATCAGGGATGATTGGAGCAGACAAGGATGTGSCAGCTCCAGGAGACAGGGCTGCAGTGTGTCTCTGTGTTAAACACAATACCCAAATTCACCATGAATCACTGCCAGAAGGGCAAAGCAGGAGCTGACAGGCTCCTCCAGGGCTGTGACAGCCAGGGCACAATCCCAGCACAACCCCTCCATCCCAGCACAGCTCTCTGTGAAATCACCACTGCACCAGAGCCACTAATTAGGGTTGAGAAATACATTTAAAAAAAAAAAAAAAAAGCCCTGTTCCTCAACTTTATTGCACATGACCTGTACAGCCTGACTGCCCATTCCTTTGGGAAGCTCAAGTAACAACAGGCTGGCAACAATTTTATCACATAACCCCGGTCCAAACTCCCTTGGTAAAGAAAGTGAGAGGCAAGGGAAGGGAAGAGGTGCTGAGGGCAAGTACTGAGAGAACCCACCAAGTGACCTAAATCTTGTGCCTCATTTTTCCAGCTCTCAGGAAGGAGAAATGTGTTGTTTCTCCTTCCTCATCAGAACAATTTCAACTGTGGATTCATTTACTGACCCTCTCTAAAGCACAAGGAATTAACAGATGGCAAAAAACCCACTGGCTAGGATGAAGAAAGAGAGGGGAAAAAAACCCTGAAGACCAGTAGGAAAACAGGAAGCAAGAAGGGATATTAATTCCTACAGAGCAACCTCAGATGGCCACACAGTTGCTCCCAAGTCTTGGCTGTCAGGACACAGAAGGTCAGCAGGGCTGTGACCCAGCTGAGCCCCTGGCACAGGGGAGCAGAAACAGCAGCACATTCYTGTGACAACATCCACACCTACACAAGAGCCCAAAAAAAGCAACCAAGGCAGGACATGAGTAGATCCAGTGTTTGTAGTGCTGMTCACTGACAGAGACACGAGATCTCTGATCTCTGGCAGTTGCAGGGGGAGTGTTTGACGTAGAAAACCCTTTTTTCTTTAATTGCTTCCCATATTCCTTGCTGCTTCTCATAATCCCATAAAGGCTTTCCACAGCATCAGCCAGACCTCTCTGCTCTCAAGCACTTCTAGGAAAGCCTGCTACTTCTAACTCTCTTAACTGAACTCTCTCCCAGAGCTTCCTCTCTCTTCCAATTTTTMAACTCCCTTCTCTGCCACTTGTATAATCAAAGCATCTCCTTTTCCAGTACTTGCTCCTTCAAGTCCATCTTCAGTTCAGCTCTTGCAGTGAAGGTTTGTGACAATACTTATCCAGCACAGGCACAGTAAAATTCCACTAACCTGTATCTAAAAAGCCCTGCAAGAATGCCCTGAAGTGCCTGGCAGGGACTGACTTTCAAAGCTCCTCAATGCTTTTCCCAGTCTTCAAACCACAGAGTCAGTTTTGAAGCTGTAAAAGAGATTACTGAGGGTGGAAATGAGAGGGGGATATAAAATCACAAGCAGCCTGAAGGAGGWGAGTGGGGAACCACTCCATGTCTCTTCCAGTATGGGAACAACAGGGAAAGGGGAGGTTAAAAATAAGAGTAGATTTTTCCTTTACACAACTAAATTCTGGGATTCTTGACTATGGCTGCTGAGGATGCGTAAGAAATAAAACCTGTTAGATGACAAAAAGGAATCATATATGCCCTGAGCAAGAAATCCATTGAGGGATACTGAACACAAAGCTTAGGAAGCTCAGGAGCCAACAGAGCAAAGCCTGGTGAAGTGTTTAACCTGCCCCTCCTGCTCCTTCCCAGGCATCTGCTGCTGGACACCCTGGGAAAGAGGACACTGGACACTTACACTGAGTGTAAAACTCTCCCTATACACACACATTTCCAGGGCAGGGGGAGTTTTTGGCATGAGATTCATGTGACAGCATTATCAGGTACCCTCTCCAGAGGCAGCATTTCCTCAGCTGCAGCACAGGAACTCCTCTCCCAGCGTGGAGCTGCAGGCAGCATTCCCAGCACAGGAATTTCTGCACGGGGTGCTTCAGCTGCTTCTTYCACAGTGAAGGCTTTTACCTGCTTCCATGCAAATGTGCAGTCCTACCACCCACATTTGACAAGTGTATTATATTTGGAAAAGCAGATTAAAGGCTGGGATCAGACAGAATCAAACAATTCATACATAAAGCTTGGCTTTAACTGCAAGAGCACGGCGACGTTCCCACAGAGCTCCAGCAACATCTGAGACAGGCTTTTTTAAAGCTCTAATATGATAACATGATCAATATATCAAAGGTTGCTGGTGTAGACACACTGCTGTTGGCTAATCTGCAATCCCAAAAGGATGGGAAACTCTGCCAAGGTTTTCATTCCTGCACTAACCTTTTTGTACTTATCCCTTCCAYTACATCCCCCATCTCCGTCCATTCCTGGCTCTGCCTCCCCACCCCAGGAGAAATGAGAGAAAGGCAAAGTGTTCAACACATCACACAGGCTGGGAACGTGGAGCCATGTCTATATTAAGGCATAAAATTAATAGTATTTATTATTCAATGGAGCGAGCTGTTACGAGGAGCAAGGAGCGGGGTCCTGTTACAGGCGCCATGTGAATCATAACTTGGATATTTCCTGGTGTGTATTTAAAACTCCAAACAGCAGAGGGTATTTCTGGATAACGTTTCCATGTGTGCATACAACATGTGCATGCAAACTATGCATCCACACCGAGGGCTGGGGAGCAGGATGGTGACAGYAGCTGCTGCTCTCCAGAGCCCCACTGCTCCTGTCCAGCCAGATGCCAACTGTCAGGCAGCCAGCAGTGCTGCTGCTGCTGCCTCTGTACCCAAACATGGCCAGSTTGTCACCACGCCTGTCACAGGGGYACCACACACAYGCTGCACACWCAGGAGCACCCGCAGAAACTGCTGGAAGAGGGACAGCAGCACGATGGGGATGCTGCCTGGAGAGGGGACTTTCATTGAGGGAAAGGAATGAGGAACTTCYACACACCTCCCACAGGAGCCCACAGCAGTGGCTGTGTTGTTCTGGACAAAGCTCACTCCRAGCAAACAGCAGTGGATTGCTCTTGGTTCCTTCATTCCTAAAAGAATTGTTTGTAGTGCTCGCCACACAGATCTGAAGTGTATGCAGCTTTCACTGCAAATCTGGGAATTAAAATACCTAATAAAGCTTCAGTAACATTCCAGTTGGCTTCTGAGCTTGCTCATGTTCGAGATCACCAACTCTTCTCCCTCAAAACTCCCCAACACTCACTCTCCCTTAGCTGCTTCTTCCCTAAAAGCCTTGGCCCCTTCAGCCCTGGCTCCTTCAGCCCTGGTGTCAGGAGCAGAGCTGCTCTTTTCCATCTCTTTTCTTCTGTAATCTGATCTGTGCCTTCTTCCCTAATAAACCTCAACCTTTTTTTTTGAAAACAGACCTTTTTACAATCCCAAACCCACTGCTGAAATCCTACAGGAAGTCCATTCCTATTCCAGAAAGCCTTCAGCACCAGAAGTGATCCTGAACTAAGGTTTCAGCAGAAACCCTATARAAAAGGCCTAAATTAACTTGGAGGACTTAAAGAAAGCCAAAATAAAGTTGCAGYCATAGTAATTCCACATGATTCCTAAAGCTTAAAAGATTTTTTTGAGAGGCAGAACCTTCTTCTGCACTCAAACCTCCAATGTTAACACAAGCTGACTTCCCTAAAGCATTTTATCACCAGCTCATGCAGCCTTCCCAACCTTCCCAGGCTTCCAAGTGGCCTGGCAATGGGCTGGTCTCCTCCATGGCCTCCTACAACACCTAAGATTAGTGGCTTTCAAATTACAAGCCACAGGCTTGGTCAGACAGAAAAGCCCATTAGAAAAGCTGCTCACAAGATCCTCACAGGCAGAGCCACCAGTTTGTGGTTCAGAAGCTTCTGAATCTATCAGGCTGCCTAAAAACACCCTGAGAAAAAGAAGGAGAACCAGTTAGAGAAGAAAATCAAAGCCTGAGAAGCTGCAAATAACAATAGAGAGAAAGAAGTCAGCTAATAATTGTAAGTAAGAGTCACAACCTTCAAGTTTTCCCACAACAGACTTATCACTGGAGCTGTTTACTGCAGATCTGAAAGCCTAAACTCCGTGGCCTTTGATGGTTTTTTGTTTTTTGCTTCTAAAATGCTCTTTTGCAGGTGATTCATAACAAGACAAAYTCTCAAAGGGAGCCCAGTGGCAGTGTGGGAACTGTTAGTTTCCAAAACAGAGGAGAAGGCAGGATCACTCACAAGTTCAAAGTGTTCTTTCCAAACACTAAATCTCATCCTACCCYGAATCCCCAAACAGTTTGAGTCAAGCTCTTTGTTCCCAACTTCAGCAAACCCAAAGGGGAGCTGGGACACARGTGATTCAGTGGCCAGGAGAACTCGGGGGACAAGGACTCTGGCAGTAAATATTTAGGGAAATGTGTTCTCTTCACAGAAGCACAGGACAGCTGAAGCTGGCAGGGACCTCTCTGGAGATCATCCCCTCCAACTCCCCTGCTCTGAGCAGGGCCAGCTCTGGTTGTCTGGAGCATCCCCAAGGACAGAGGCTCCAACACCAACCTGTTCTTGGGCTGTGCTCACAGCGAGGAGTTTTCTTCAGCTCGCAGAGGGCTTTCCTTTGTGTCCTGATTCACTGGCACTGACTCAGTGCTGCTGTCACCAGGGGATGTGACATCACCCACGTCAGCAGTGACACACAGGACTACTGACCCATCTAGCAGCAGGGCTGAGTGGGGCACAGCTCCCTGATCAAAGCAAGGCCCTGCTCAAGGGGACAGGAAAGCTGCAGGAGGAGGGTAATGACAGGCCTGGCAGGATCAGCCTGATCCCTGTTTACCAAGCCCTCTGCCCAGCCAGCTCCTGCACARTAATTGTGTGAAATGGCATTACTCAGCCTCCAGCCTCCCTCAGGAGCAGGAAGGAAGGAAAAGGGGCCCAAGGCAAGAGATCTCTATCAGCCCAAGTCTGTGTGTGCATCCATGGGAGTGAGAGTGGATCGCTATCAGTGGTTGGAACTGGAGGCTCTTCAGGGCCCCTTCCAACCCCAACYACCCTGTGATGCCACAATTCTGAATCCACACAAGCCATTCCACTGTTTGATGGGCAGAACAAGCTGTCTCAGCAACAAAGGACACCCTTTCCAATGCTTAACATCCCTTTAAAAAAAAACTCCCTGCAGACAGAGAGGCCAAACAATCTTTAATTTTAGACCAGGGCTATGCAAGGACATCAAAAAGAAGTTACTTACTAATGGCCCCTGTGTAGGTTGGCTGTGTAAGGTCTTTTGGCACCTTCCTGTAGATGTCAAACCTGAAAGAGGAAAAGCAGCAGCCATAAAACAGGTGGAACATCTCAATACATTTCATGYCCCCACAGGGATGAACCACGCTGCAGTTTTTTCCATCCAGCTTTCCAACAACAGGTTTTTTTTTCAGCAGGCAGGAGGATATGGGAAGGGAAAACAAAACAAAACAAAAAAAATCCACCCTTTTCTTTTGTACAATTATGTAACTGTGCTCTGTCTTGGCTCCCATTCCCAAAGCACTTCCCTCCACCTCCCTGTTGTGGATCTGTGCAATCTGAACTGTGGGAGCAGCCAGACCAGGAGTCATGCTGGACAAATTTATAGACCACTGTAAAAAGAAAAGGATACTCTACAGACTCCTGAATAAAGATGTCTGCCAAAAAAACCCCCAGTGAAACACAACCTATATTGCCCCTTGCCATTTGTATCCTGCAAAGCCAAAAATAGCCAACCCCCAAGCCAGAATTTTGAGACAAAAAAAAAAACAAACCATCCCTGGGACATTGGATCCAACAACAGAAATGAACCCAACAGGTTTGTTCCTCCCCCAGCAAAACCCAGCTTAATATTAGACCCTTGTTTTGATTCAGTCATAGCTTTTAATACCCATAGGGCTCAGCTTTGCTATTTTAAACTCCCCATGGTGCAGCTCTCCCTGCCCTCGTGTGTTGGCTGTATTATTTCCTACCACCTTGTGTTCCTGCACGCCCAACCCCAATGCAGCTCTGACATCAGTTTTTCCAACACTCAGTAAAAGTTAATTAATGATTAAAAAACACCCACCCAGCCACCCTAAAGAAGGAAGTGACCGGTTCTCCCTCAAAATAAGACTTTTTTTGGATATGCCAYGAGTTGGGTGAGAGCTGATGCTTTTTTCCAGCTCTGGAGAGGGCTTCCAAATTCCCAGTSTATGCTGCACCAAGATGAAACACCCCAGTGTTTACTCAGTAGCTCCTACTACATCAAGGGAGTTTAAAAACTAGATCATTGTTCTTTTCTTTATTCTTAACTGCTGAGATAACCCTGAGGAACTGCAGGAACAAAACAGCATTTGAGATCAGGAGGATACTGAGCCTCACTCAGGAGCTGAAGCTGGAGGAAGGAAGGGAAGAAAGGGAACGAAGAGAAGATAGAAAGATATTTCAGCTGCCCAGCTCGAGCCCTGTGTAAGCTGTGCCACCACTTAGCACCCCAAAACCCCTCTGTGAGACCCCTGMCAGCATTGCTGTGTTTTCATGACCCTTCTCACTGCTGTCTCAACAGCCCAGCAATATTCCCCAAGCAAACAATCCATGTATGGTTTTCCAGCTGCCCAGAGAACATCTGGAAAGTGCTGTTCACATTCTTTCCACATCCACCGAAGCATCAGGATGGTGAAAGAACCCAAAGTAGCTGATGACATCATGGTCTCACACAGGCAGAGGAAGCTGCTGCTCTCCCAGCCCATTAAATGCTGAGAGCTGGCGTCGTCTGGCCAAAGAAGTCACAATAATAGATCAACAAGGCTAAAAAAGCTGCGAGAGAAACAGGGAGAGACAGAGCACGTGAGCACCAGGAGCTGCTGAGTGTGAGCAAACACTCAGAAATAGGAAACAGCTCCAGCATGGATTTCAGTGAAAACAGCAGCGTGTGGATACTATAAAAGGAAGTTTGTTCTCACCATCAGAAATATTTACTAGGATTGAAATGATGGCACATCACAGCATGAAAAGGAAAAAAAAAAATATGCAGCTTTTTAAACAACTCACTGGAAAGCTGATGTCATGTGAGGCAGAGTTCTCTCCTCTCAGATTGTCATTTAATCATATCAGTAACACTCAACACCACAAATTAACTTTTCCATGGCCTAAGTAAGCTTGGATTTGGCAGAGACACTACAAAAAGTGTTTGATTAAGGTTTCATGGAAGCTTGAAGGGCTTCAGGTTCATCCGGGAAGGGAAGGGAAGGGAAGGGAAGGGAAGGGAAGGGAAGGGAAGGGAAGGGAATGTGTATTAAAGCTTGCACAAGGATGCTGAAATTACCACAACAATCAAAAAAGACAAGTTTAGGATAAGAGGCAAACGTTGCTCAGGAGAGCAAAGTCCTCAGGATTCCAGGCAATTTCTCATAAGGTATCTGATACTGGCCACAATTTATAGAATTTCTTCAGTCTGACCCCTGTTAGTGAAAACAGCAGTGGGGTTTGTGCACTCAGAGAAGGGCAAGGGGGAAGCCCAAATGACACCAAAGTTTGAGGAGAATGATGGAGATGGCATGGCCAGCACAAAGAGCCACCTTCTTCACTCTGTTTCAACTCCAAGTTAGAAGGAAGATATGAAATGTAAAGGATTCAGTGACAGCTAGAAAAGTGTGTTTGTGAGACACCACAGAGATCAAATGCTAGCAATGAGGACAGAACCCCAAAGAAGGCTTCATTAATTACGTGTAATTGTAAAAATAAGTAAATCAAGCAAAGTTCTCAAACAAATCTGTGAAGCTGACAAGAGTCACTGTAACAGGAGACCTTTAGCCCCAAGAAATGAGAGATTTGTGGCAGCTCCTATCAGACCTAAGAGTTAAAAACCTGCCTCCACTGGAAAAACCTTTCTCCTTTTGCCACTGGCTCCATGCCTACCTCCCATCACTGACAGCAATCCCAGGAGAGCACTTACACTGTCCTGGGAAGAGAAAAGGAGGAGGATTAGACAGCAGAGATGATTTGTAATGCAKGAGGGAGGAGGCACTGTGTGCATGGCACAGGGGAACAGGTTTTGCTTGCCCTCAGGTCAGACGTTCCTGCAAGCACCTGCAGTAAAAATTCCAACCAGCCTCCAGCTTCCTGAGGCTTTGGTCACTTGGAGGAGGATTTGTACCCCGGGAACTGAGAGGAACCTTGTGCTCTGTTGCAAGAGCTGTGCTCAGGGCAGAGGGAGGTGTCAGTAACACTGCAAGGAGATGTGCAGAGGGGCTGTGCCTGCCAGAGACACCCACTGGCACAGTCTGGGAGTCATCCTGGGTGACCAGGAGAAACCTGGGTGTACATTTACTCCCTGAACTCCCTTAACCTGCAGCTCATTCTGCTTTAGGAAGGGAGACATCACTTCACACTCCCAGAGCAGGCACATGTGCATTTTCCACTGCATGTTGTTTATATTTAGCTTTCAGCAGGTTTCTTCCTCCCCTCAGAAAGGCAAGACTTGTAAGGCAAAGCTGTGTCTTTGAGCTGATCAATTAACATCGTTCCAGAGTGGAAACAACAAACTTGCTGCTAGCAAACTTCTTCCTCCAGGTCATCTGTGTTCTCATAAAGGGGAGGCCTTGCAATTCCAGAATATGAAGGCTAAAGATAGAATTAGGCTGTCATCAGTGCAACAAAGGAATTTCCTGACACATCCACAGTGTCTTTTCTTTCAATGGAGAGCAGGGATGCAAACAAAGAAATAAAAAAAAAAAGCCCATTTGGCAGTGTCAGAGGTTGCAGGAACCAACATTCATAACTTCCATGAGGGAATAGTTTTTATCAATCCAAGAGTTGAAAGGATATGGYAAAAAAAACCTTTCCCACCTTCCTGGTGGGAATGTCAACAAACTGGKAAAACAGCATCACAGAGATGAGCAGGGGTCATTCCTAGCTGGGTTCAAACAGAGAATTCATAAATCTTTGTGTGGTTAAGCCAGGTCTGGGGCAGGACTCCAGCTCTCTGATGGACAGGAGTGCCACAGTGCTCTTGGAAAGAGGGAGGGGAAATGCAGGTGGTGACCTCAAAGGAGCCAAACAAAAGGGTGGCAGATTTCAAGTGCCAGTAAGTGTCAGAAGGATTTCAGAAGCTGAACCTCCACTAACATGGGCTGCTGCTGCTCAGATTTTTTTCTTCAGACAGAAGGAGATCATAGAATCACACAATGGTTTGGGCTGGAAGGGACCTTAAAGAGCATCTCATTCCAAACCCTGCCATGGGCAGGGACACCTTCCACTGTCCCAGGTGGCTCCAAGCTCCATCCAACCTGGCCTTGGACAATTCCAGGGATCCAGGGGCAGCCACAGATTCTCTGGGCACCCTGTGCCAGGGCATCCTCACCCTCATAGGGAAGGATTCTTCTGAATATCCCATCTAACTCTGCTTTCTGTCATTTGAAGCCTGTCACTCCAGACTCTTTTAAAGCCTCTCTCTTCTTCAGGCACTGCGAGGCCACAATTGTGTCACCCCAAAGCTTCTCCTCTCCAGCTGAGCCATCCCAGCTCTCCCAGCAGAGCTGCTCCATCCCTCTGCTCATCCTGGTGCCTCCTCTGGGCTCTGCAGCAGCTCCAGGTCCCTCCTGTGCTGGGGCAGCTCTGCAGGTGAGATCTCACCTGAGCTGTGACACTGCTGGATGAGCACCAGGGAGGGCAGAGCACCCAAAAATTGCAGTTTTTTTCTAGAGCTGATGCTTCACCTGCCTCCCCTGAGCAGGGGATGAGCTCACTCCCTCAGCAGGAGCTGCCACAGGCAGGGCTCCCTGCCAGGGCTTTATGGACACTTGAACACTTTCATGTTTGGACCCAAAATATTTCAGGAAATGAGGTAATAAACACATTATTTCACTGAAGRTTTCCACACCTCCAAACAGAAGAATCCTCTCTGACATGTCACGAAAAGAGCTTTTTTAACAACTCTGTAAGATGCTGTTAAGTTTCTCTGTTAAGAAGCAAAGAATGTGAGACACTTAAAAAAACCCAACAACTTTTAAGCAGAACTAAGTAGACAATGGTTAAATGTGAATGTCCTGTAGCAAAGGGAAACTGATACCCAAAGGAGTTCACATCAGAGAAGGAAAACACKAATTCCTCCTTCAGCTTCCTGCAAAGACACAGCAGCAGCTCTGCAGTGAGCAGCAGTGGAATGTTTTTTCATGTACCATTCTGGTTTTACTGATTTACCTGAGGGGCCAGGGAAAGGCTGTTTTGGAGCTCCTGGACTGTATTTTGGATTCCAGTTAATCAAGCAGAATTGTAACACATTCTCCTGTGGCACTTGGTCACAGAACAGAATTCTGCACTGTAAATCAGCAGCAAAAAGATTAATTTTTGTCCCTTTCCAGAAAGTAATGCTCACAGACAGGGGAAAAATGGTTTTGTCCTTCAGGCAGATTATGTTTTCCCCCAGGAGAACCAAATATTTAAACATCAGTCTTCTTTTTGAAGCATATTGTAAGTAGTTCAGCACATCCTGAAAGCTGGATGCTGTGAGCATCCATTACAACAAATAACATTCTTGATGTCAAAGATGATTAAAAACCAAAATAAAAACCCCACCATATCACGGCTGACATTCCACTTTTGGCAGGTCAGTGGTGGTGTAAGCACACCATTGTCATCCTGGCTCAGCAGAAAGGGTCCAGGCTGTGATTCAGCCACAAGAATGTGGGTGTTGAAACAACTCTTGGTTCTGCACCTCCCAATGTTCACCAGCTTGGAGAAGTGGCAYCTATTTTTCAGCAGATACCACATTTGGAGCTGAGGTCACTAATTCCTGGTGACATTACTCACTCCCAATAACGAGTCCAGTGTGAACAACTGCCTCAATTCTATTACACRTCAGGAGCTTTGAGATCTCTGTGMATGAACGAGCCTGGTGCTGCTGAAMCAATYTGTTTCACTGACAAAAAGCTTGAAGTGACTTGCAGGGACAACAGAACTTGACTGTGAAGTCAATCAAACACCTGGCAATTCTACAGCAGAAGTGACTAAACTACACAAAGGGGGAATTATCAAATAAAGAGAGGAAAAGTCAACTTTGAARGTGTGGAGTCCCCCTCACTGGARATATTCTGGATGCAAAAGGTTGGACCAGTGACCCACTGTGGTTCCTTCCATCCCTTCCCTGACCCACCCTGGGACTCTGATCCTGAAAAAAGGGGTTTAGGGTCAGCAGAAATGCCATCCCTGGTTGTTTCCTTCTTGGTAAGAAAATCCCTGAGAAAGAGATGGGCTGCAGGCTGAAAAAGGGAAAGGCAAGACAACTGTGACACACAGACACGGGGTGGAAACAAGGAGTAATGCACCTTTCCAGGCTGGGATGGCYTCCTGGATCAACAAAATCCCTCACTCAAGGGCTCCAGTTGAAAAGACAGCACAAAGACRTGAAGAAATAACAACCCCTCTCTTTAGCCCTTCAGTGGGAGGCTGAYTTGGGCTGTACCACTCAGATTTCTGTGCAGATCCCTCCTCTCACACACAATTTATGTGCCTGCAGTACAATTAATTCACTCCCAAGGCAGCTAGAAGACAGGAGTAAGTCTGTCTTTTCACAGCCCCTTTGAGAACACACCAAACCACTCTCCTTTTTTTGCTCCAAACCTTGCACAGCAGCTAAAACTGCACTTTTAGGCACAGTTAAAGTGAAAACTCTAAAATGAAAGAAGACTAATTTGGCCTTTAAAGAGCTATTTCATGCCAGAACTGTTTCCTTGCCACTGCACAGGGAATACCAGCAGGTTAAAGCAGTTACCAAACCTTGTTTACCCTTCTGCTTGTTTGCTGCTAATGCCCCTCCCCATTTATCAGCAAGGAGCTGCAAACTGGAGATAAATTCCAATTCCACTGCTGCTTTTCCCCATCTGGCAGGTCCTCCTTGCAGAGGGCATCAGTGTGGCTGCAAACCTCACATCTCAAGAAGCCAGCAGGGCATGAGGTCACTGTTTGTCCACACACACACACACACCAATTCCTGACTAAACAAAGAGCCTGCCTGTTCYTTACAAAGTCCACTCATTCCATACTCACCAGTAAGCCCAGTTACAACGTGGAAGGGAGAATTTCCACCGTTACASGCTGTACTTGCCATGTTCAAGAAGTGACACACACAGGCATTCATGCAGACATTCGGTTTTAAAAAAAACTCAGCCTTGAAAAGAAAAGGTGCTTTTTGTCAAGAGAAGATGAAGTACTCTATTTGTTAAGCTGGTTTTATTCTTCAGGTGGACAGAAAAAACTGCTGTACTGTGCATTTCTGGGAAGACCCAACCTAAATAACAATCCCAGATGGCTTTGGATGAAAACAACGTTAGAAAAAAAACTACAGCACTGTGGAAGATTACACAGAGAGCAAGGCAGGTGCCAAACACAGCCCTGGACACTCAGGCCTCTGCCAGTACCCTTTGGTTTTTGATAAGAGTCACTTTGAGGCAGGTCTGTCTGATAACAGGCTTGAAAACACCCACTGCCTTTTCTCTGAGAGTGTCTGCCACTTAGACAYCCCAAACAAATTCATTTTTAGGCCACATCCCTCAGAATTACACAAGCCTCTGTAATTACTTCGTGTAGATATCAGTGAATCCAGCCAACTACAATTTCTGTTTAAGTGCCTTTAAAGAGAAGAATCACCCTCAGCTCTCAGTTTTCCCTGCAGACAAGGACATAACCTTGGGATTTGTCACTTGACACTTCTGTTCCTCCTCCTACCATTTCCTACCTGCCTCCTTGAACCTTTGTTTTTGTTGTTGTTGCTTTATTGCATGCCAGAGAGCAGAGATGGTTCCATCCCYTCTCTCTGGGCTCCCCACAGGACCTACAGCTCTTCCCACCAGGTTTGTGTAACTGGGTCTGTTCTGGAGTTTGATTTCACGTCAGAGGAGCAGCAATTCAGGAAACCAAGGCAAGGTGTGAAGCAAGAAGAGAATCAGCAACCTCAGCCCTTCAGGAAACACATCTGAGTGCACATGAAATGAGCTGGAACAATGGCCCTGAGGAGTCTCCCCCATCCCAACACACAGCTTTGTCTCCTCACATTCCTGCTGCTCCCACCTCTGGAGGACCTTTTCCTAGAGACAGCAGAAGAGTTTATGGACTATGATTCACTCAGGAGCTGCTACTATTAAGGCTCTTAGCAGAGATCCMAATTACAGCTGAGAATCCACTTTGCATAAAACACTTCATCATTTCTAAGGAGAACATGGGAAGCAGAGAGAAACTTAGTCATGGTAAATATAACTTGGATGAAGTCCATCTGACATTCAAAGATGACTGTGCACAAACAGACTCCCTTTTCTCTCTCCAGGAACACTTCAGAGGAGGTTGGTGCCACAAAGGGGAGATTGGAGTTTAACCTCCCTGTCTCAGAAGCTTCCCCCAAATCAGCGCAGCTTGGAGGCAGAAGGGGAGGAAAAAAACCCAGGCCATATTGGTTATTTTCCATGTGAATTCATGGTAAAAGGAAGCCCTGCCTGCTGTCAGAGCAGGCTCATTCAGGCTGGAGACACAAATGGCAACGCCCTGGCTTTAATCCCCACTGGTATTTCTAGAGAAACCTTCCCAGCAGAGGCATGCTGCTCAGTGACAAGGAGCATTTCTATCTGTGTGCTCTGCTGGCTTCCCAGGCAGCTTCTCTGGTCATCTCAGCAAAGCCTGAGAATTACAACTGCCCAGGAGAAAAACCTGGCTCCCTCCAGCTCTGGCACAGTTGGGTATGGGATCAGCCACTGGAACCCCCAGGGATGGCAGCCCCCATCCCCTCCCCATTTACCCAAAATGTAAATATGAAGTAAAACAGATCCTCAGGCTGTAGCTCCTAGACCAGGAGTGGAGACCTGGAGCTCCTGGAGCAGATCCAGCAGAGGCTGAGGAGCTGAGGAAGGGCCTGGAGCGTCTCTGTGCCCAGGGAAGGCTGAGGGAGCTGGGGCTGCTCAGCCTGGAGAGAGCCCTAGGTGAGAGGGGCACTCAGCCCTGGCTGTCCCTGGCTGTCCCTGAGTGTCCCTGGGTGCAGAGAGGGCTCAGAGCAGGGCCAGGCTCTGCCCCAGAGCCCAGCAATGGCACCAGAGCCATGGGCAGGGGCTGGACCCAGCAATTCCCCTGCACAGGAGGCACAAATTCTGCCCTGAGACCTGAGCAGAGACCTGAGAGGCTGTGGATTCTCATTCCAGAGCAGTCTGCACACTCTGCTGTGCCCTGAGCTCTGGGATGGCCCTGCTGGGGCAGGGAGGTGGCACCAGGGACCCTCTGAGGTCCCTTCCAGCCTGGCCCATCCTGTGAAACTGCTGCCCTCAGACTTGATCTCTTGACACAGACCAAAGAAATAAATAGATGGGGGCTAGGAAAAAAAAATTAAGATGGCATTGAGAATACTCCAGGGTTATTGACAAAAAATAGATTTTAAATAAAACATCCAATCACTTAACTAAGAGCTTCCAAGTTGTTCAACAGGCAGTGACTGTTCCTCTGGTCCCTTGGGTCACTGCTCCCAAACAATGACCTTGGGACAATTCATCCCAACAAAGCTGCTGGACACCAGCAGCCCAAGCACACCAGCTGAGGAGCACAGGCCATCAGGTGGCTTTTAACCCCATTCAGCTCTAAATAAAACCAAGCAGGCTTAGACACAGTCTCACTCCTCCAAAGGCAGGCAGGTACTTCTGTCAAAACACACTTTTCTGGCTTCATTCCCTCTTACAAAGCACATCAGACACTCGCAGTAAAGAGCTTGAAAAGCAAAGCTGTTACTTCTGTAAAATGGATAAATCTGAAGCAACCAATTTAGCTTTCAACATGACAGCTCAAGCTGAGGGAAATACAGAGGTAGAACAAACAGCACAGCTGTGTCAGGTTTGCACACAYGGAGCTCCTTTGATTAGCAAAATACCATTTACTTAAAAAATAAAAATAAAATCCCAGACACCTGTCTGAAGTAGTTGAGGGGGAGTTTTACTGCTCACAGTTGTTGAAACCATCCCTAGAACTCCTGTGCCCAGGAGCAGAGATAAAAACATGRACCTCTTTACTTGTTMACTTGATTTTATTCAGCAGTKTAACAGCTGGGGTGTGCAGAGATGGCCTGAAAGATCAGCTACCCCATTCCAKGTGCCTGGGGGCAGAATATGTGAAATAAAACAGTGAGGATGGCCCTGGAGAACAGCTGGGATGTGGGACACAGGTAAAGGCATGGGCAGGACACAGCTCCCCTCTGCTCAGTGACCCTGAGAGAGAATGGGCATCACCAGACTGCTGGTGAGGAGGGGAACAAAGAGAAGCCTGGGCAAGGGACACTCAGCAATGCCCTGGGCTGGATTCTSTTCCCCAGGTGCCTGAGAGCTGCTACCGGAAAAAAACAGTCTGAACTAGGAAAGGATGGGCTTTAATTGAGAAGCATTAAAAGCCTGTCCTTTTAAAGCAAAGCYTCTCTAACTTGACACTAAAAAAGTGGTGAGTTCCTCTGCATTTTCAATTCCTGTGGTCCTTGTTGTACCTGTGCTGGGCAAAAATCTCCAGTTCTGCTCCACAAACCTAGCACAGAAAGCAGAATTTCTACACATAGTAAATTCATCCTARAACAGGTGAAGAAGTAGAGCTGCTTTTTCTTACACCTTACTCTACATGTGTACAGAAAGCATTAATTTTTCTATTGTCATTGAGAAATATTAGTTCAGGATTTCATTCTGAAATCCTTTCTTGAGCTGTTTTTCCTACCCACCCGAAGACAAGTGCATGTTCTGACAACTCTTCAAGAACACTTAGCTCCTACAACCCAGCACAGACAATAAAAATCAATCACTCTTCTCCCAGTCCAACCAAGTAGGTGAAATCTGTTTAAATGAATGGGAAAACAATGGCAGGAAGTCAACAGCAGGAGCAGAAAACAGGAGCTACTGACTTCTGAGTCCTCCATTCTGCTAATTCATTGTTTAGATGACATTTCTATGTTTCCTGTCTGCTGGCAGAGGAGAACATGATGTGCAGGGAGCAGCTCAGGACAGCTCTGGCAGASCCAGGCTGTGATCCCATGGACAGGATGAGCAGAGGGAGCCAACAGACCTGAGTTTGTTCTGCTCCCAGCACTGACTCACTGTGTAATTCCAGTTCCACTCAATTAAACCTTTCTTCTCCAGCTCCCTCATTTCGCACAGCAGCACCTGGCAACATCTGCCCACCTCTCCTCCAGCAGGTGGGAATCTACAGATGGGAAAAACTGCAAATCTCTGAAGCTGAACTAAAAAAGCTCCAAGTTCTACCTGAGGGAACAGCTGGGGTTGTGCTGGGGGGGATTTTAGGTTGGATATTAGGAAAAGGTTCCTTTTCCAGAGGGTCGTGGGGCACTGACCAAAGGTGCCAGAGCTCCAAGAGAGTTTGGACAGCACTGCCAGGGATGCACAGGATGGGATTTTTGGGGGGTCTGTGCAGGGCCAGGAGCTGGATCCTTGTAGGTCCCTGCCAGCTCAGAGTATTCTCTGATTCTCTGATTCTTTGAAGCTCTGTACAAGGAAAGCAGCAGAAGGTGGCTTTAGGAAAACAAACTGGATGTGTTTAGCAAGAGCCGGGCTGGGTTCAGTACCAGAGCCGTGCCTGGAGAGCAGTTCGGGAACAGCCYCGATGGTTTTGTGAGTAGGGACACAAACCTCGAAGCATGTGCAGAGAAAGATAAGTGATGCTGCTAATCGCAGCTTCACACAGAAAATAAACACCGAGCACACAAACAGCGGCCCCGAGTGCGAGCTGGAGATGCAAACACAGATCCGAAGCCGGACCCAATAAGCGATACTTGTAAACACCAAGCAGTTATTAACGCATTTTATAGGATTAACACCCTSCTCACCGCAGATACAAGCACACATCGTTAAGCAATCAGCCAGTCCTCATTTACACACAATGGGACATTTACACACACGGCAGAACCCGAGCTTCGCTGCACAAACTCTCCAGAATTACATGGGAAACTATTTAATCCTCAATTACTTCGAGCAAGCCTTGATACGAGAAGGACCAGACAGGGAGGTGGAGGGGCTGATGGAGTTTTAAACCAGTTTATCTGGACTGCAGGCAGGTGAAGGCTGCAATTTTCCGAATGCTGTGTGACTGACTTCTCACAACATCACAGCAGCTTTCAAAGCAAACAGGATTTATTCCTGAGCTGCTGCCTCTCCTCACTTCCAACCCCAGGAGTGAAGTGTAGGAATACGTTTCCTTGCCAGCCGGCTCCTCCCTCTTAATTCCAGTTCCAAGAACATAATGAAACCAAACAGAGGAAGTGTCTGAAACAAGGAGGAGGACTGAGAACAAGAAAACAAGGTTAGGCCAGGAGGGCTGTCATTAATTATATAATCCAGCCTTTGGGTAAGTGGACATTTAGGGAAAGGGGCTGAGAGAACCTTGGTGGCACCAGCCTGAGCCCATTATGTCATCTGGCCTTGGCAGGTACAGGATCTGCATAGGGACACAAAAACAAACCCATTTATTTCTAGGACAAAACACTTCCAATCCTCACAGCAGCTGCTGAAAAAAAAGGCACGAAAATTCATCCATTCTGCTCCCACTTAGATTGATTCCTTTCCAAGGAGCCAGTTCTCTTTTTTTACCTCCCTTCTGCCCACTCTGTGGTTCWGTTGTGCTGCCCTGCAGAACACCTTTTTGTCAACCATGTGCCAAATTTTGTGGTTTTATTCTTCAGTGCATTTCAAGCTTGTTCTCTCAGGAGTATCCACAGCAATTGTATTGCTGCAATATGCCAAAAGTGCAACTATTTTAGGTGACACTGAAGGATGGAAGACAGGAAGCAGTACATCACTCTTCTCTTTCCTTCAAAATAAAATGTTCAGCTCAAACACATTCCAAAGGCAGTTAGGAGGAGGAGGRAAGTATAATCACAAATACTCAAAGGTGGAGCCTTGCCAGCAAGCATTTTATTTCCTTTTAGGCAGCGAAGCAGGTGTCAAAATGAAGGATGGAAGAGAAATGTATTTTTAATAAAGTGAGCAAATTACACTCTGCTTCATCAAAACAGGAGAAAAGTGTCATGGAGAAAAAATGTTCAAGTAAGGGGACTGGTATTTAAAGGGCTCCAGCCCTTTGCTGGGCTCTAAGAGCCATTGTACTGCTGAGTGGGAGCAGCATTTTCTGCAGAGCAGAGAGAATGGGGAAGAGCATTAAAYGTATATGGCTGCTCCCCAAACTGAGCAGATTGTTCAGCTGCTGGAATGCCATGAGTGTGTAACCCTTCCTGGCCCAGAGCCTTCCACTCAGAGATTCTTGTTCCTGCAGCTGCCCAGCACATCCCAGCACTTCCACCCTCTGTGATGCCCTTGGTCCTGAACATTCCTGGTTTTCCCAGTGGGACAATGCCAGCCTGGGGTTCTCAACCTCCTGCCACAYCCCCTTCCCACAAACACACAAAAATCCTGATCTGCAGCAGACACTGAACAAAATTCAAAGCTGGGCTGTGATTTCCAAGAATTTGCCTTACACACAAGCAGAGAGCTATGGGGAAAAAAAGAGCTGTACTACCATGGTGTTTCCCACAGCTTCCAGGAATCACAAAAGGCTCTGCTGCTGCCTTGCACTGCTGAACACCTTGAAACAAGATGTGGGAAGAGCTATTTTAGCATCAGAAATGTGCAGGTTTTATTTGGGGGAGCTACTTTCTGGTTTAAGTCCCAGCTGCGCTTGCTCAGCACAAAAATCAGAGATTGGTACAAAAGAACAGGAACAAATAAAACATCTGGGGAATAAAAAATAATAATAAAAAAAAAAGGCAGGGGGGAGAGAGGGATATGTGAAGAAAACAACTCCATATTCATAAGGCTTCCCTCAAAGGCACACAGGCCAATCCATACCTACTGCAGAGAGAGATTTCTCCATATCAGTAAAAGAAACTCCCATTCCATACAAGAGATTAAAATATATATAAATTTCCAGAATATCAGTAATTCTGCAGTGAGCAGCTCACGTTCTCCTATTTAAATTCCAGTCCAAGAAGACAAGAATTTCTGTACAAGCTTCTACAACTCAGTCCTGTTTTTTATTTGCATGTGTTACCTACAGGCAAGTACAACTCTTCTGCATCCAAGTCAAGTTCCTGACTTGCATCCAAGTCAAGGTCTGACACAATTCCCAAGAAATACCTGTATAGATGCCCACTAAAAAAACCATAACTGACACAGACTTGAGAGCTGCAACTTGCAGGTTTACCACTGGTTTTTGGTGCAGAAAAAGCTGTTCTAATGCAGCAGCCACATTCAGATTTCAGTGCAGCTGGGTCACGTTTCATTTAGAATGACACAGAACCTAAGCAAGGCTCAAAGACTTCACYCTTATCAGAAAACAAAATCACATTTACATTACTGATGTTTTAGGGGGCACACAGTGGTCTGCASAAAGGGACAATTTGGAAGGATCTGCTTTAGGATAGAATTGTTAAATGGACACTAAAGAATCATCACCTCCTGAAATCCTGGCAGCAGTAACACAGGCCAGCACATTTKAACACAGCATTTTTGAAGGCTCTTCTATTACATGCCAATCTTTCTGGCTTCTCTGAGTTAAATTAAGACATCTCATTTGGAAACATCCTTCAAAAAAAAAAAAAAACCAAGCAGAAAATCAAGCATCCAAACACACACAATTCAGTGAACTGCACTGAGCAATTACATCTTGTGTGTGTGTCTGCCATGATTATCACTGAAATACTCAGACATTTCAGTATAAAGAACATTTACTAATAAAATACTCAAGCATTTCAGTATAAAGAAGATTTTGGAGTTTGTGGCAAGGCTGTGGTTAATTTTYTGGCAGACCAAGTTTTCCATTTCGAGAGCAGCTGGCTCTGTACAGGAATACCTAGACATCACTTCAGGGCTTGTGCTTGGATAGGAGACAAGAAAAACAGATGATTCTCCACTCCTTCCTTCATTGCAAGACTATTCTTTCCTCACCACCTCCACCATCTGAGCTGCATGCCTAAAAAATACACCAGCACACTTCAAAATACAAGCTCAACAACATCCCCAGAGTCCCCAGCCCAGGCTGGTGGCATTGCCTCAGCTCTGTTTACAGGGTGATTCAGGCATTTTCACAGCAATGAACTATGATGGCATGAAGGAAGCATCTGTGTCACCAAGGACTGAACAAAGGAGGACAGTTAAAGCTCAGAGGGAACAATGCTAAACTTTCCTACAAAGCCAGACCTTAATATTTCCCTACTCACTCAGGGAAAAAAAAAAAAAATCTCCATTTTGATGATATTTTGAGAGAAATGATGCACTGGGGAGACTTAGGAAGAAATACTTACACACATGTACACCRTGTATAATCAGTTATTTGTGGCACAGACATCAATAGGCTCAGTCTGTACAGCTCTGCTGGCCCATCTGACTGCTGTGACTGCAGAATAATTCCTCAGGTGCCCTCAAAGGGCTATTGTTGAGCCAAAGTTACTCATGGCACAGCCTGGCACCCAARCCCACGTTGGCCATTACGTAAGGTGGCAGCAATAGCCCTTGGAAGGGTTGTTTACCAGGGGCATTGCACAATGTGAGCTGGAACAGGCTCCCCAGACGTGGCTGCAGGTGGGGATGGAAATGCTGAAATGAGCTCAGCTTGTCAGAGCATGGTGCTAAAAATGCCAGGGTTGGGGGGTTGGACTCGATGRTYMTTGTGRGTTCCTTCCAGCTGAGAATGTTCTGTGATTCTGTAATTGTATAAATCTGTAACTGCCCACATCAGAGCTGTGCTACAGCCCCTAGACACTGATTTAGAAGTGATGGCTGCCAGCCCAGTCACATCCAGGAGTTAGTATTTTGGATAAAATCATTGCAAGCTYACTGCTCCTAGCAAGGGGAGTATGTTTGGGTTTCAGTTAGGTGAGTGGACAAACTGATGCTCACACTTGTGACCTGGCACAGTTGTGAAATCAAACCTGACCAGATTCATGAGCACAAACCAGATTTTAGGGGATTTTGAGTCTATGGAGAAAAATCTTTTCCAAACTAAGCACCCCTCAGACACCTTCTCATTCACTTGTGAGATTAAGGCAAGTAACTTGGTTTTACTCTTCAGGCTTCAGAAAAGAAGGAACAAAACTGTCTTTCATGGTCCCCCATTTTTCTTTTGGTCAGGAATTGATTTCACAACTGTGCCAGGTCACAAGTGTGAGCACCAGTTTGTCCATTCACCATCACAGCTCTTGGGTCTAATTTAAAACCAGATCTACTCCCTTTGCTAAGAGCAGGAAGGCTGGAGTGTGTCAGCTTTGGATAAGAGTGAACAATTTGATTTAAAAAAAACCCTTCAGGAACTAAAGCAAAGACCTGCCTGTGTCCCAAAACAATAAAAATGATCCATAGGTCTGAATCAGCACACCCACACTAAAATATCATTTATCACAGACCTGCCAAAGAACAGCTGACAGTGGGGGCCTGTCACACTGTGCAGATGGAATAAGAGTTTTTGCCTTCCATTCTAGATCAGCATTTAAATCTAGATTTAAATCTAAATCCTTTCTAAGCCTGGCTCCTTTCCCATGACCTCCAAAATCCGGGTGCAGCACATTGTTACTTCACACAGGTTATCACACTGTGAAAAAAAAACCCAACCAAACCCCAAAACCAAACAAGGAACAATAAAAAAAACCCTAATGAAAACATCACAATGATTAACTGTGGGAAATAAACTCTGAATTTCTCAGTTGCACATAAAAATAAGGATTTGCCACCCTATGCCACACACCTGGCCAGGGCACAACTGTGAATTACCCAGAATTAGAACAAAAACTGGATTTCAGAGTGGTCTATTTTAGTTTTTCTCAGTGCAACCAACTACAGTGACCAAGATGGGGTTCAGAAGTTTCAACATCTTACAAACCCACCAGAAACTCTTCCATGCAAATAGRCAGGTGCAAAGAAAAGCCACCAGAGTGAAGAGAACTTGCAGCAATGCTTCTCCCCACCATGCCCACCTCCACACCAGGGGAGTCACTCCATTTTTACTCTGTGATTCTCGTTTTTATTTGTGCCATTCTCAGCCCCTGAGCAGTCTGAGGTGCCAGCAGCAGCTCAGATCCCAGCACACGTGGGAACCCTCCTGGCTGCCTCACCACCACCACTCAAGATGACCCAGGCTCAGAGTTTAATCTCATTATGGYTGGAACCATCCTCAGAGGCTGCAAGTGTGCAGGTGACACCAGGGCTTAGAGGCTCCAAGGGGAAATATCCTTTCAGCTGCAGYGAGAGCACTCAAAATCCCCAATCAAACCCATACAAAGCTGCTTTGCTGACACGAGTCCTAAAAACCAGGAGATGGGCAAGAAGGGAGAAATCTGTCTCACTCTTTCAGCCAAATGGGTGTTAAAAAGTAGGAAAGRAGCAGGCATTCTGGAAATACAAACTGATTTAGTGGTTCTGTGGGGAGGGCTGGTGCCTTGTGACATGCACTGAACAGACCTGAACTGAAGGCTCCARTCTGGGAGCTGCAAACTTGGTTCTGTACCAACATCACAGCAGGACTGGGGGGATTAGTCTGCATGAAAGGCTTTGAAAAATGAAAAGCATTAGGTAAATACTGAGTATCATTAAAACCCTAAAGATACTTGAGACAGAATAATTATWATTCATGTGAGATTGCTGTGAAAATATTGGTTTATTTATGAATTAAATGCAGTTTGTATTAGGAAAGGGAACCACTGATAAGCCAAGAAAACAGAAGTCCTACAGAAAAAAAGAGCTGTACAAGAAAGTACAAGTAACAAACCAAGCTACTTCCTTATCAGACTGACTGATGGAGGCAACTTCCAAGAAAGATTTTTAAGCAATTTTGGTTCCTCAATCGAGCTAAGCTTAAGACAGAGCAAAGAGATTTAATCCCATGGAAGTAAATTATTTCTTTGACTTTTAGTTGGTGAAGAACAGGGTCATTTTTGGTCCTGGGCTGTTTTAATTACTTGTCACTTGTGTCTCCATTATCTCCAGATGAGGTTTGGGCAACCTGTTCCTCTTAGAGCTGCTTTGTGAGGAAAYAGAGCTCAAAGCCCAAACTTCCAGCTGGTCTACAATGCCCCTCCCCACACCTGGTGCCAGCTGCCAACATCCTGCCACCCTGAAATACCAAAAATAAAGCTTCAAGAAAGGGGAGGATACAAAAMCAACAAAACCCTGCCTTCCCAAATGTCCTTGGCAGTGTCCCTGCYAAAGGGAACATCCAGCTGACAGCTCTGAGAGAAAAACCTTGCCATTTTCATGGTGAAAATGTCATTTTTTCATTCAGAAACTTACTCAGGGTGGTGACCTTATTTCTCCAAGAGCCTTGTAATGCATGTTCTGGAGTTGTCAGGAAGTACCTGTACATTTTTTTTTTTAAGTGTGCCTCATACTTTACCTCCAACAGTAAAATTTTCCAGCCTCAGCAGATTTTGTTCCACTGCCTGCACTATGAACAAAACCCACAAGAGCTAAAAAGGGCTCTAACCTTTGCAAACCTTTTGGTCCTGAACTCTGTTCATGCTTCTAAAACAGGAAAGTGGTTTGCTGCACGTGACAATAGTGCTATGTACTTAAAATATGAAATTCCTGTTATCAATGGCAGCTTTTGAAAAATTCATCCTTGCAGAAAAGCTGAAGTTCAGTGAGCTTATGCTATTTGAGAAAGAGCTTTGAAGTGTCTATTTCTAATCCTSCCCTCTGAACGACAAAGAAGTTATTTGCAATTGTGAATCTTTAAAAGGCAGATCTGAACCGATGTCTCTGTTTTTGTAACTCATTAACACAAACCCAGCAATTCAGCTTTTACTGAACATCTTTGTTCCACTCCAAAGTGAAGCACTAGTGCTGTCTCTTAAGATGATTATGCTCTTGGTGAGCCAGTGTTTCCACACACACATTCTGAGACCCAACAGAAATTACACTTTCAAAGACATCAGAAACAACATTTTCTTTATCTGCTATTACMAAGTGACAGCCACAGCCCAGGATCTCTTATTGTTTCATGTATTTTACAAGTCTGGAAATGGATGGCAATGGCATTCACAGCTGGCAGAGTGTCTCCAAAGAAGAGTTTTTCTATCAAATTTTACACAAAAGCAGAAACGAGGCTCTGGATCCCACATGATCCAGCAGATGCTGTTTCCAGCTCCAGCAAGTTTTCATTCAGAAGCAACTGCCTCCATGTTCAACAATGCCCCACGGATCACACAGGATCCTGTCAGCCTGTACAAATGAGAGGCCTGGTTTAGAATTACAGTAAAAATATAATGCACAACTTTTTGCTGGGGAGAACTAAAACACTGCACTATTACCATTTCCCATCTCAAGGGGTTGCACATGTAAGGGTCATGATGATCCTACATGGAAAGGACTGTAGTTAACTGTATATTCCCCAAAATTAGTGTGGTTTTTTTATTGTAATATTTATGTTGCAGTAAAATCTGTCTGAGGAAAGTCATCTGTGCATCTTCCCCTTGGCATCTGTGAATTTGGGAARGYGCARAGTGTTGGTTYAAGAACAGCTCAAAAAMGAAAATGAAYCTGCAGTTGCTRTTTTGGCTCCAGTGAAGTCAGAGGGGTCTTTTTCACTTCTGCTTTGGTAAGGCCCAGGGGATGAAGGAGACACAAAGAAAGGCCAAATCCTACAACTTGCACCTGCTGAAAATGGCAAAGCCAAAGGTGGAGGCATTGATGTTGGTTCCCAGCCATCAGACACGTGGCACAGCTTGGGCACTCTGCAAAGAGTGACCCCTTAAAGATGCTCTGGGAGCTCCACCCTAAGCAGTGACCCCCTAAAGCCACTGTGGGAGCCCCACTGTGATCTCCTAAAGCTGTCCTGGGAATCCCAGTGTAAGCAATGATGCCCTAAAGCTGCCATAGGAGCCCCAGTGTAAGGAATGATGCTCTAAAGCTGCAATGGGAACCCCACTCTAAGGAATGATGCCCTAAAGCTGCCATAGGAGCCCCACTGTAAGCAACGATGCCCTAAAGCTGCTGTGGAAACTTCAGTGTAAGGAATGATGCCCTAAAGCTGCCCTGGAGCCGCACCGTGACCTTCTAAAGGTGCTGCAGGAGCCCCACCACAAAAACGGACCCCGTTCACAAAAACCGAGATCCCAGACACCTGCGGGAGGAGCAGCAGCCCAGCACCTCCTCCCCAGCACCCGCATCCATCATCACCACGAAGGTGCTGCTGCTCCCAGGCCACCCAAACCGCAGACATCCCCCTGGGCTGGATGGAGCCGCATTA
>CADDXX010000896.1:60677-150526 GCA_902810485.1 Alauda arvensis | reverse complement strand
CMRGGSMYYCYCACCCTCACAGGGAAGGATTTCTTCCCARTATCCCACCTAAACCTGCTCCCTGTCAGTTTGAAGCCATTCCCCCTTGTCCTGTCACYRCACACCCTTRTAAACAGAACCTGGCCTCAGCTTTGGAATGGGGTTAATTTTGGTGGTCAGTTCCAGATGCCTTGGAACTGGAATCTGCATGGATCCAGAATCCATCCTCAGAGCCAGCTCCAGCAATCACCCCCTGGCCCAACAGAGACCCCAGACTGGGGACTGAGTCAAGGTGTTGGCTYGAGGTGGGGGTGAGGAGAGTGCTGTGAGCACTGAGCACGAAAAGGAGCGGGGAAAAGATCCAAGTGAATGGAAAGAGAAACTGCTGGAGAAGGGAATGCCCAGCAGAAGGGAACTGGGAACAAACAGACCACACATGTGGGCAGTGCTGAGCAGGAACCTGGRGGTGAGGATGGATTCAGCTGAAGGCAGAAGCTAAGAGGAGATGTACTTGGGGCAGCTGAATGGTCAGAAATGAAATGAAGGGCTCCTTTCRAAATCAGAAATCACTGAACCAAAGCAACAAATAAACCCTTCCAGAAAACTCTTCCAGTCTCCAGCAGCCTCCAGACCTCTCCCTCCCCAAAGAACACTCCTTTCACCCTGCCTCTGCTGAGGCCACTTCATGGTTTCTTGCTCAAGCTTCTCGCAGAAGGAGCAAAGTCCTGTCCTCCTCATGCTGTGATGATAAGCCTGCAGTGGAGTTAGCCAGGATTTATTTTAATTGGACTTTTTCACTTTTTTCCTGGCACTTTCAAGTTTATGAACGGAAAGGATCAGTCTGACTCAGAGACTGGGCTACTTCCAAACATTAATCTTAGCTGCCATATGCTAATGCAGCTTGGCTCTGGAGCATCCTATGGTGTAAATACGTCTGTGCCTTTCATCTCTGGTGTCAGAGGCCACTGAAGGGAACATGTCACACTTTTGGGCAGATTGTGATTGCCTGGCATGCAATCTGCAGGGGCTGGATGAGGTTCTGGGAGGAAGAAGGTCTAGAAAACATCCATTTCGTGTTCTCTCCAAGTTCCTGTTTTATCATTCTGCAATGCTGGTTGCCAAAGYTGTGATGCCCAGGGAAATTCTTTGGCCTGTGCTGACTCTGAAATCTGTCCACAGCTTTTGGTTATCCCAGTTCTGAGCTCTAGGCAATAAACCTTGGAATACTGGGTTGGATTCAGTGGTGCAATATTTAGCCCCTTCTGTTTTGGTTGGCTTTGTGGCATTGGGTATAATAAACACATAAAAATGACTGTCCAGCTCATCATGACTTTTCCAGCACTGAAACATGAGCCTCTCATCCTTTTGTGTTTCACTTTCTTCCATTCTTCATCCCAAATGTTTCCATTCTACTGATTTCAAATTTCATTCACTGTTTGAGGGCGTACCCTGAGTGTTTGGTATTTCCCTGCCCCTTCCTCATCTTCTTACTCACTAACTCACTSACTCTCTTCCCTGAAATCATCGTGGGAACAACCCTATTAAAAAAAGAAAACAATAAAAAGAGYGAACTTTCCAATTCTACTTATTTCAATGGAATTTCCCTGATGTCCTTTTTCCATATCAGTGGATGTTTTTTGCTGGTGACASTGGTGTGAACAGCGTCAGGAAGGAGAAAACTTCATTACAGAGGCAGGCACTGAGGCCAACATCAGCCTAATGAAACTGATTTTCCTARATTCCCTCTCAAGCATCAGTGCAGGRAAAGGTCTCCTCCAGAGGTAATTCAGAGCAGTAACCTCATTCCATGGARGACAGAGGCTGTCCACAGACATTAACTCCTTCAGCCTAAAACTTAAAAGCTCTAGTTCAGGGGAGTCACAGCAGACAAATACCCCAATCCCAGTGTTGTGGATCTGTTGCTGATGTGGAGAAGGATGTTCTCAGTTGAGTAACCACTGGTTTATGGGGCAGGACCACATCCCTCAGAGCTCTCTTCCAATTTTCCAAGCAGTCCTGAGCAGGGAGCCCCCTGGCCTTGGTTGCTGGGTGGGAAATGATGCAAACCATGATGTTAATTCACACCAGACCTTTCTCCAGGAGGACAGAGCTTTGATGGACACATGGTGGGCACTCCAGCCAGCACAGCCTCGCAGGTGAGATGCAGGAGATGAAGCAGGAGAAGCTCAGCTTTCCCACGCTGCAGGGAAATTCCCTGGGCACCTTGAACATTTTGCTCTTTCCCCACTCTCAGGCTCTGCAAGAGTTGGGGACACGGAGTGACGGAGGACACAGCGTGTCCCCTCGCCATCAGGAGCCTCGTCACAGTGACAGGGCAGGGATGAGTCATGGCTGCAGCTGCTTTATGTAAACGAGGAACCTCTGGCGTTGCCCGTGGGGCCACGCAGAGTTCACGTAAGTGATGCTGCATTCCCGTGGCCCTGCCCAGGGTAAGGTGGCTGTGGTTCCCCCAGAGAGGGCAACAATTGGTCAAATCCGGTGATGAAACTGAAAGTGAAGGTTCCTTCCCAGCAGCAGAGCCTGGAGAAAATGTTCTGTTGCCTTTTGCTGTTGGTTGCAAAAGTGATGGGGCCACTGATGGTAAATGCTGGGGGGGAGAGCCAGAGAAGGGGGAAGTAAAGAATTTCATCAGGGAGCTCTGTCACTGCGAAATCCATCGGTTTTAGTAAGATTTATGGGTCATCTGTGACACAGCTGAGAAATTATTCGGGAATAAACGAGGAAAGGTCCTGCTGCGGGGTGGCACGATGTCCTGGTGGCCCTGTGTGGGCAGCACATCCCAGGCAGGAGCAGAGGGGCAGGAGTGGCGGCAGCGCGGCCGAATCGTGGCTGTCCAAAGGCACAGATAAAATTATTCCAGGTGCAAGGCCAAACTCTCTGACTCAGCCCCCACAAAAAGCAGGTTGAAGTTTTCTGAAGACAATGGAATTAATGTGGAGCTCATCTGGGGGAGCATGGCAGCCTCCCTGGCTGTGTGGCTGTGATTCACGGGGACACGGCGCTGCTGCAGATGAGTGCCAAGAGGTGTGAAAAAGCTGACAAGCTTGAAAGGCTTCCTCTTGCATTAGTTATGTTGTTTCAAATCAGAAGGAAGATTTAATTGACTCCAGTGGGAGTTTTGCTTGAGTAAGGGTTTAGGAGCTGAAGTGAGAGATGAAAAATGAAGTGTACCTGTGCAGTGCTCACAGAAGTGAGCTCCCTTCATTTACTCTAAGAGAGATGCAAGAAACTTCCTTTAAACAATTTCAGAACCCATATCATGTTTCTTGCCACTATTCAACACGTTTCCTCTTATACATGATTGTTTCTTTATCTGTAGATGTTATCTGCCACACTCTACAAAAGTTTTCTCATCCCTTACAGTCATCCAAATTTGATAGTGCTCAGTACATTTAATTACCTTTTTTTTTCATTTCTTTCCCTTAATTGACTCAGACACTYACCTGTTTTAACCCTGCCCTTGTTAGCATTGCAGCCACAGCACCCAAGTGTGCTTTGACTTCCAGAGAGGTTCTGCAGTGACTTTCCCAGGATTGATGCAACTCTCATTTCTCACTGAACTGAAAGGTCAGCCTTATAACGCTGAGAGGTGCTCCATGAGCTAAGTCCYTCATGTGTTTCTGCTCTTTTCATTACCTGTTCCCCACTCTGCCCCACAGTGTAATGGCTGATAATTGAGCTCTTTTCAATGGAGTGGCTCCTGCTCCATTGAAGGCAGGAGGTTTTTGGTTTTTTTTTTTTTGCTGCTCAGCAGAAAGCTGACTCATAAGGATGCTGCCTTCTATCCTTAGGAGAAGTGAGTCACTAATGGATTTTTCATTATACATTCAAGTACCCTGGACTGAAATTTTGTTCCACCAGTCTTGTCTTGAGGTGGTGTTTGGAAGCCTTTTAGATTTGGTATTTTAGTTATGCCTCAGTGAGGCTCTTGAGATACAAAAGATGCTGTGCAAGGAGCTGGTCTGTATTTCATGCTGTGAGCACTCCCATTAACCTCAGCAGTGCCGTGGGTTCACTCTGTGTGCTCTGTCCTTCCTTAGCTAAAATCCCATAAAACCCTTTTACACCTGCATCAACAAGTGCAGCACCTGTTTTCAACACACATAAAGAGCTGAGAGTTGGTTTTCAAAGCTGTACAGATCTGAGAAAGCTGAGGCATAACTGAAATTATATGAATCCCAKTGCCTCTATTGCATTAATAGAAATAGTCCATCTGTTCAGGCAGTAATAATTTGGCTTTCTCCCAGAAAAGCAGTGAAGATTCMCCACTTCACAATGGCCCATGACAGAAAATTAAATATTATTGTTTCTATTTTATAGAGAAGGGAAATAAATTTAAGGCAGATTGAGTTGTGATAGGGAGGCAGTGGGATTATTGTGGATGGAACCCAGGAGGCCTGTATGGTTTTTTCCCCCAAATATTTTGCATCAAAAATTTTGCTGTCTTTACAGTCTGTTTAAGTTTGAGTGATGTGAAGGACTTTGAGTCCATGTGAAGGAGATTTGGGAGAACCTGTGTGGATTTGCCTGTCCACGTTGCACTCTGTTAAATTCCCTTTTCAGAGGGTTTTAAGGGGGACTCTGAATCTCCCTGCTGCTGGCTGCAGCTGTTATTCAAAGCAGGGTGATGAGGGTGCACAAGGGATGCTCTGGGSTGGYTGCTKTGTCCTCTCCCCGCACACAGGCGGCCGTGCTGCAGTGACAGCTCTGTAAATCACGGGCAGTTCCGTTCTCACACCACCCAGCCACCTCACAATCTCTGTGGCAACTTCCTGAAGGCCTTGGGAAGCCAGAATCTGCGATAAAAATGGCAGCTGGAATGTTAGGTGTGTGCATCAAAGCTGCAAAGTTGGTGCTGGCTGACCTTTTCGTTTTGAGCAAATGCCCTCATTTCCTTTTGCGTCGCTTCGCTGTTTCCTCCTGGAGCCCGGCACAAGAGGAAATCCTCCGGGATTGTTCTCCTTAATCACTGGCTCCATTGTGCCGGCTCCTGTTCCTTCCAGGAGCGGTTTTCCTCGTGGAGCATCACTCTGTGCTCTCAGGCATCAGTGCCCCACAAACTCAGAGGAATTCCAGCTGAGAGCACACCAGGGGCTAAATTCAGTGAGCTGTCAGAGGAAAGAAACAGCCCTCTGATTTTCAGTTCAGAAAAAAAACCAAAAACAAACCCCTCACTGGATTTTACAGTGACATTTCCCAGTGCTTGTGATTAGGCTTAGATGAATAATGGAAATGAGTGGTTCATAAATTTAGATTTTGCTTCATTTCCATACGTGGGGGGGGGTGTCATTTGTTGTCATGTCACTGCTAATATTTGCATAGTCATCTGGCAATTATAAAGCAGGAACATGAATCTTTAGGACAAATAACTTCTCCAGAAATACACATATATTCTGGAATGCCTGGTAATTGTGACTAGCACATCGTTTTTCATTTTCTTTTTTATTCCTCTTTGTCAAGAAGTTCCAGGCTGTGGCTGTACAGCCCAGACTGCAGATGGTGCAGCATTTGTRTACACACATCCTTCTCCAAATCAGGCAAGTATTTAGAAATAAAAAGATGCACTGGCAACCACCTAAAAACTGTTTGGGAAATAAAAGTCAGGCTGGAGTTGCCAAAAGAGATGATTTGTGTTGGTAACCTCGGCTTTGTAAAGCACAACATAAACAGAAACAGTGGCAGGTCAGTTCCCAGGAAGAGCTGAGGCTTCACCAAGTCTTATCTTCTGTTTCCTGTTGCAGCACGGAGGTGTTGACATCATGTTCCTGCACATGCAATATGCAAAAAAAAAAACCCTTCAGTGTTCATCCTTCTGTTTTGGCACAAATAAATCAGCTTMTCTTGTTGCTACTGATTTTCTGCCCTCCTGCTTTCCTCCCTTGTCTGAGGGCAGCCAGGCAGCCCCTGCAGGTGTTTCACAGCCACTTTTTTGGTCTCTTATGGCTTTCAAGTGCAGCTTGCAATAAACCCCAGCAGTGTTCAGGGGGCTTTGGGCAGTGTGTGACCCATTCCTGAGGCTCAAAGCTCCATGGGAGGGACTGGTGTGGCAGCAGAGCTGACAACAACCCCAGGACAGCCCCTCATGCATTTCCAACTGGAGTCAAATCCCCAGGGAAAGGAGGTGAGGGATGGGGATGATGTGATAATAGCAAATAATGCACGCTCCCCTCGCAGCTTGGCTGCCTATCAAGACAGACTTCCTGATGAGGAGATGCATCTGTCTGCCTCCAGCCCCTTCAAGGGATCTGCAAGGCTCCATTTCTYTGCAATTACAAAGGCCTGCAGATGAGAACATGCCCCAGAAGMAGCAATCCAGCAGCATTTGTCCCAGACTTGTGGCTCTCATTTCCATAATGGTTCTCATCTCAGCTCCTCAGACATTAGCAAGCCAAATCTCAGAACAGCTCTGTCAAGTGCTGGCTCTGGTGGCAGGGGCAGCCCAGGAACCTCCAGGTTTTTGGGTTTTGCTGCTGGTGCTGTGCCTGGTTTGCACAGGGGTGAGACCAGGAAGAGCTGGGGGGTCAGTGAGTGGATCTGTTTGCTTCCAGTGGGGACTGGGACTCTGCCACAGCTCTTTGCTCTTTGTGGAGTCTGCAGGAATCCCCTGTCCCAGGTGCAGTGCTGGGGAGGGGCTCTGTGCCTGCTGCTGAACAGGATGGSAGCAAAGCCAGGGTGACGTTGGTGGCAGTGCCACGTAGGAAGGAGGAAGGGCAGCCCCGTGGGGAGAGCTGGGTTGGTTGCAAAAAAGGTCTGAGCTCACCCCAGAACATTCTCCTGTCCAGCCCCTCAGCTTCCACTGGCTCTGTTCCTCCCAGGAGAATGGGACCAGCTCTGCTCCCCCTCCTCCTGGGTGCTGTACGGGCCATTCTGCTTTCTAAGAGAGCAAAACCCATCCCAGTTCCATTCTAGGAGAACAAACCCCATCCCAATTCCTTTCTAAGAGAACAAACCCCATCCCAGTTCCATTTTATGACAATAAAACCCATCACAGTTCCATTCTAAGAGAACAAACCCTATCCCAGTTCCATTCTAAGACAACAAACCCCATCCCAGTTCCTTTCTAAGAGAACAAACCCCATCCCAATTCCATTCTAGGAGAACAAAACCCATCCCAATTCCATTCTAAGAGAACAAACCCCATCCTAGTTCCATTTTATGACAATAAAACCCATCCCAGTTCCATTCTAAGACAACAAACCCCCTCCCAGTGCACTGGCTGTCCACAAGAACCCTTCCTTTGCCACTGCAGGCAGCACCAAATTGAATTTCAGTAAATGATTAAGCAAGAAAATCAGGCTTTGGCAAYAGCAGGACAGKTCTCTCCCCAACACATGGACTTTGTGTCAGAGCAAACAAAGTCCAGCACCTCTCAGGGCACACAGGCAGCACTCAAAAACATCTTTTCTGCTAAAGTCCAAGCGGAAATTGGTGTTTGCCATGATTTGGGATCACAACAACCTCCTGCACGCTCTTATCTAATCGTGTACTCACCCAAGGTTGGGCTGAATGTTTGTTTTGGTTATTCTTGGCAGGTTGGATCATGATGCTGCTGGGCCCATCCCCTCACTCYTGGTTTATTGGTGCTGATTCTCATCACTTTATCCTTGGTCTCGTGACAAGATTCAGTCACACCTACCACTCTACATGACCTATTTCAATGATGTATAAAGCAAAACAACCTTTGTTCAAGGTATTTGCTCCTGATCTTTCTTCATAAGCCTCTGATTATCAGTGTTGTAAAAGGAGATGATTTTTTCATGTCGTTATCRCTAGAAAGTGATTCTAGAGTCATTCTCATGGATTATTTTCTCCCAGATTCACTAAGAAATGAGCAGGATTTGTCCCTCTGGTCTCTCCTAGAAAGGAGCACAAGCAGAGCAGCAAGCATGAAGCCTGTAGATCACTCTCAAATGAGATTTTAGAGGAGCTTTGCTGCCTGTTTCCTGTTGCTGGCCCCTGAAAACCTGGATGATCTCAGCCTAAGACAGCACTGAGCTGTCAGATAGAAACAGAAAGTTATCTTCTAGAAATTCACAGTGAAAGTGGCAGCTTCCCAAGCCCGGGAGATGCTCAGGGCTGTGAGTGTCAGAGTTGGTGCTTGTTGTGCCTTCAGGATATTTGAGAGRGGAAGGGGGAAGGGGTGGTCCTGACACATCCAAGGAAATTCCCTGGCAGACAGAGCAGCTTTAGGACTGCTCTGGGTACATCTGTCCCTTCTCACCTCCCTTCCTCCTGCATGGCCTGCTCTGGTGCTGTAATGGTCACGTAAACTCTCAGACATCACTTGTGCCAGAGGATTTTCCTTCTCAGCCTTTGCAAACARAGTTAAATACAATCATTCTTCTCCTGCAGAGAGAGAAACTGAGGCACAGAGGATCTGAAGGAAGGCTTGGCAGCACGTCACAGGCAGCAGATCCCAGGTGTCCTGATTTCCTCCCACCCAGATGAATCCCCAGGACTCACTATCTCCTGTAATAAAGCTTAGCTCAGAGACTTATTCTGAAATGTAATTAATATGCAAAGTGCTTTGATCCCCCTTTGATGAAGGATGCCGTGTAATTTGCCATCCTATTTTAAATTAATACCTCTAACTGTTCTGCAGCAGTRAAACGAAATGTGGATAATTCCTGTGCTATTTTGGGGGGAAGGACTGAGYCTYTTACTCCAGGAGTTTTAGGTTSCAGTCATTTTCAAGAGGAGGGCTCTGAGGCTGCTGCTGCTGTTGAAACACTTAAAAAAGTGAGGATTAACAAACATACAGCGTGTTCTGGGATCCTGGCTCTGGAGGGGTGAGCTCCCCCCCTCTGAGGATGACTAACAGCAGGATGTGGGACATAATTTGCATGTTCTCTGCCTCTGCTGCAATCATTTGTGTATTGGATACTTGAATTATACATTACACAGAAGGTCGCCCACTTGCCAAGCTGACAGCCCTGCTGAGCAGAGCTCAGCCCTGGACAGGGGGCTGATGTTATTTCAAGAAATGCTCAGTGCTGGGCTCAAAAAAAAACCAAAAAAATACAACAGTTCTGTGTATGAGAGTGGAATTTGTCACTGAGTACTTTGGGGATTGTTTCCTCATTCTGACCACGCTCCTGCTCGCTTCTGACTTTCACCTTTTTTTTTTTTTGCATCTGCTCCTGTTCTTTCCCCGAGGTGAGTTTGATGCTGCTGGGAGGTGACAGGAGACATCCCTGCTCACTCCCTCTCGCAGGATCCAGCCCAGGCAGTGGCAGATYCCCCCTGCTCTGCCTGCTGAGGCTGCCTCTGGGATTTCACAGAAATCCCGGGCTGGGAGGGACCACGGAGGGTCCCTGGTGCCTCCTCCCAGGGCCATCCAGAAAATTCTGGATTCAGGGAGASTCCATCCCTTCTCTGCTCTCYGTTCAGGGCTGGGAACTGGAGGGAAAAAAATTCTTCCTCATGTTCAGGTGTATCAGTTTCCATCCATTGCTTTTTTCCCTGTTTTCCAGAGGAGACAAGAGAATTCCCTGTTCTCACTGCAGCCTGCTTGAACTGTTTTTCACTGACAGACAGACACTGCTGCTTTTTCTACTGCCCTGCTCAGAAAAAAAGCCCAACCCCAAACCCCCAAAACTCAAATAAAAGCTCACAAAGTCATTTTTGTAGCTCTCCTGTCCTCCTGGACAGACCTCACAGCATCTCCCACTGCAGSCAGCCTCTCTGAGAAATCATCCTTCACAAACTGAAACCCCATGAGAGCAGCAGTGATCACACTTTTCCCCTTCCAAATATTATTTTTTCTGGCAGTACTGACCGCAGGAAAACAAACCAAAAAAAAAAGGGAAGTGATTCAAAGCGAAGTGACAGAGTGTGCTCATCTGTCATCTGATCAGCTTTCTGCTGGTGGTCACACCACCTTGCTTAAAACTTAAGGTCTGTGTCCTCCCAAATTCTATTTCCCAAGCAAAAATATTGGATTTAGTAACAGGTTCCTGTGCCTTTCTTCTGCCTTGGATTGGTCATGGACARCCCATGGCAGTGGGAATCATTTGATCAAATCCATTCTTCCAAAACCTGTTCTTTTTTTTTCAATTTGGCTCCATCAGAAAGATGTGAACAATTTTCTTTGCCATTTCCACTGCCAGCTCAAATATTTTAGCTAAGAATTGTTCATCAGATCACAAYCACATTTCCCCTTCCCTTCTTTTCCTTTCCCTTCCCTTCCACYAAACCCAGGGTTTCAAAGTCTGAATGGAGCTGCCACAGCCCATTGAGAAGCTCTGAACCATTCCCTTGGAATGACATTTCCCTCTCCCTGTGCTCTGCTGGCTGACAGGCAGAGCTTCCAATCCCAGACGTGTTTTGATGGATAATGCAAGAGCTGCTTATCCTACTGAAGTGCCCAGTGCCCCCAGGGCAGGTGGATCTCTGGGGAGGTGGCCTCACCAACCAGGACAGCAGAAATCAGAGCCTCTCCCCTCCCCTTGGAATTACAGCTGCCTGCCTTGTTCTCACAGAGCCAGGCTCCTGCCTGATGTCACCCAACTGATTCCAAACCCAGCTGTTTCCAGACAGATTCCCAAGAAAGCCGTGAGCACTCCCAGCCTGCCCCAGGTACAGAATGTGCTGCTGCCCGTGGCTCTCTGGCCCCCACAGTGACTCCAGCCAATATTCCAGTGGGTTCCAGGGAAGCTCTCACATTTCCACCAGGCAAGAGCCTGGCCCAGGGCACAAATTCAGATATTTTGTCACCTTATAAACAAAAGTCRTCGTTTTTTTGGCGTAATGTGCCATATCCTCCTGTTTCTAAGTAAGAGAGACATCACCAAAGCCTCRGGGGGGAGGGCTGTGTGAGTAACAGCAATGGCACAGAGTCTGCATCCCAACCAGCCTGCCAAACAATATTCCAAGAAAATACTTCTAAGTTGCAGGAGTTGCGTAAGGGTGATTATTATTTTGGAAGCACAGAAAACCAAGTCCAGTTTCTAAAAAAGCAAACACATATTTTTAGCCTTGCTGGGCTCTTGATCTCAGACTAATGAGAACCATCTGCCCTGGGCCTGGCTGACGTTSCTGGTAAATAACCTTTCACTGCAACATTCCAGATGTTTCAGAGGCTTCTCTGTGGAGCAGTGTTTGTCTCCCTGCCTGTCAGTCTCCCTTTCTGCCTTTCCTGTCCATGTTTACTTCAGGAATATACATTCCTTGAGTGAAAAGTTTTTTTCTGTTAAAAATAGCTGCTGCTCAGGATTTTTTGGCCARTCTTCCTCAGGGTTCTTGCTCACCAGCAAAGCTTTTGTTCCTTAGAGCCAGTGCTGAAAGATAAAATTGGAGAGTTGGGAAAGAAGCTACAAGGCTTAGACTGAAAAACAAACCAGCAATCAGTTGGAGATGGATTTCTACCTCATCTTGCTCCCTCTGAGGGTTCCAGCTATTGAACAGAAACGTTTCTCTTGGTATGGAGGAACTGAAACGTGACAGTCTGTTRTGGAACACACGAATGTACTTTTCTCTGAACGAGACATCTCACTAGAAAACCTTTGCAGCTCATTCTGTGAAGGAGTGCTGTGGTTTGCTTTACTGCCTCTGCTGTGGCATGGTGCTGCACAGAAACAGCCCCACACACACGGGTCACTGTCCCAGCCAAGCTAAGCTGGGCCAGACTGGTGGAAGGAAAAGAAAGGCATTTAAAACCATTTAAAACCATCCTTTGACCTTTCTGTTATCTCCACCTGGAGCCTGCCTGAAATCTGATGTGTTACAGCTTCATTAGTGCTGGAACTCGGGCTGGGGTGCCATGAGATAAGGGAAGCTCTGGTGTCAAAGCTCCTCCTCAGCTCTGGAGCTGCTCCTCTCACGGTGTGCTGCTCAGGGGTACTGAACCCTCCCTCAGCACTAATCACCCCAGAGAATGCACTCTCCACCAGGTAATCCCTTTATCTTAAAAACTCCGTGTCACTGCCCCGCTGTAAAAGCTCTGGAAGGTGCAGGAAAACCTGGCTGGTTTTTTTTCTGAAGGCTTTGGGGCCGTGAGGCTCCTCAGTGCTCTGCTCTAAGTGGGGCATTGTGATGGCAATTGCAGCAAACTCTGATTTTCCGAGGCTCTGTGGGCTGGGGCACGCAGCAGAAGCGTTTTAGCGAGCGCTCCTTTGTTCTTTTGTTGCCTGTTATCGAATTTGTTTCATAACAAAGGTTTCCTGAGCTCGGGGGTTTTGTGTGTGTTAATACTGGTAATATGATTTAAATATTTCTGATGATTCATTTTCACTCCAGAGAGCTGAATCAGCCATGTAGAACATAACTTGCATCTCCCAAACCGTTACCTTTTCCATCCTTTCTCGTCATTTCTRTAAGGGGATGATTCATGCTCCTCTTGTATTTACCATTTGAGAATGTGCCCCACTCCTTCAGCTATTTTCACTTCTTGTTCTTCTTTTTCAAGAAATAAAGAAAATGAAGAAGAAACAGAGGTGATTGCTGATGGATGAGGCACATCCCACTGAACCTGGCATGTGAGCTGAACCTGAACTGCACAGACTGGGAAAAAAGAGAGAAAAAACTGCCTTGAATTATTAAATTGATCAGAGGCCAAACTGAGAAGTTCAGCCCCTGGCTCACATTTCACACATTTTTGAAATCCTGTGTGTTCAAGTCAGGGGCTGGGTTCAAATGAATGTGCTCAAACGTATCCAGTATCACAATTTCTCTGTGTGTGTGTTTAACAGAAGTCCCTTTTTAAATTCAGTTATTCAATTCAAATTTGGKTTTTTTCTCCAGCCTGGTTATGGTTGTGACTGGCTCATCCCATAAACTGAGGGATGGCAGAGTTAACATTGATTGACCTGATTACACGAGAGCATTCTCAGAGATGGCTGTAAGAGATATAAAAACACAAGGAAATAACTGTGTCAGTCCTTGGGAGAACACTTGGACCCTTGTCCTCAATTCCCATGTGAGACACTGTGCTTCTGGTGCTGAGATCAGTTTTAAACCCAGAGAGCATCTCTTGCCTTCCCTCTTTCACTGCCTGCCCCAGGGACCCCCTCCAGGGGAAACTGGGACCATCCAGGTGAGGCTGGGACCATCCAGGTGAGTTTAGGATCATCCAGGTGAGGTTGGGATGATCCAGGTGAGGCTGGGACCTTGGTGGGGTTCTCTGGCTGCYCTCCAGAAGATGCCACACTCAAAGTCTCCCCCAGTTTTCAACCATTTCCATTTTAGGGCTCCCCTCATCCTTTTATGGGTGGCTATTTTGGGGTTTTAATGGGAAYGGGGTTCTTTAAACCACAGCAGCTGTAAGAAACACTCTGTCAGAAGTGTGTCCATGTGAGCATCCCTCGGGCTGTGCCTCTCTCCAAAACASAGCTCTGCATTTTGAGCAGCAGCCAAGGTGAAATCACAGCTGGAAACRGGCTCCAAGAGCCACAGGGCATCTGTCCACACATGTGGCCACCCCTCAGGAGAAACGTCCCATGTTTGGGCAAATCCATCTGAGCCARAGCTGCTGTGTGAGCTCACTCCTCATCCATCCCCAAGGAACAGTYTGTCCAACACTTCAGAGGACAGCACGAACCTGGACTCACCTGGAGCTTTCACAGCAAGGCCATGACATCAGCTCAGCCCCGGGCTCTATCAAGTGGCCCATGGGAGGGCCAGGAGTGGTCGTGACAAAGCACTTGAGGGACAAAGAAAGGGATCAACACGCCCCTGTCCTGGATCTCTSACACCCTGTCCCCCCTCGGGTGGCAGGGAGGTGACTCACCCTGCCCCGTGTGTGTTCTGTGCTCCTGGAAACAACACCCTGGGCCAAAGCCTGGCTTTTTCCACAGCCTGAAGCTTTTCATATCCCAAAGAGTCAAGTGTTCTTGTCCCCTGTGAGTAATGCTGYGTTTTCACTGCCCGCTGCTCCACACACATCCCCTCCCTCCATCACATGAGGGGATCGTGTCATTTTGCAAACACTGTCACAAACTGCAGGGCACAGGATGAACCAGCACTTCTGGATTTACTCACAGCTTGGAGGGGATTTTGTGACAGTTCTGGTTTAAACACCACCATGGGTTATCAGCTTCCTTGGGGGCTCAGACTAAAGAAAGCACAGAAAATGGTACAAGAGTGACAAAGGGACTCAGCTGGAGCCTGTGCACTGGAATATCCMCTGGAATTTCTTTGTGCCTTGCTTTCCTGACAAGTTTCTTTACTTTTTGACATGCTCTCCTTGGGTCACTCTTGGGCCCCCACACYGAGTTACTCCACAGTCCAGGAATGCAGGAATTGTGGGTTCTGATAACACAAACCTCACTTTATTTCGGAGTTTCCAGTTGCTTYTGCTGTCACATCCTCCTTTTCTGTCCCCTCAGCAAATAATCATTGGATGTGGGACAAATGGAGCCCTGGAGGATGGCAGGGATGGCAGGGTGAGCAGTGGGAGTACAGCAGGAGGATTTCCCTTGATTCCTGCACTTAGCACAGGGCTTTAGGAGGAGACAGAAATGCCTTTCCATCAACTCTGCAGCTTCCAGACCTAAAAGTCTTGAATTATCCCAAGCTGGCTTTATCCACCCAMAGTTATCTGTGAGTTGGGAGAAGCTGTTATTGTGAACATGAAATTCTGTCCCACAGCAGCTGGTCACACTGCCTTCACAGACCCTGCCCTGGTGGGAAGAGATGGAGCTACCACGAGTGGGGAACAGGTTTGTGGTGGCTCCAGGACAGGGAAAATATGCCAAATTCCATCTCTATCCCTCCCAGTTCTGTTCTGTCCTAATGGGCAGAGYAATCCCAGGCTCAACACCAGCCTCTYGTGTGCCACGRCCATTTATGAAGCCTCAACYTCGTTGGAGAGATAATAAGAATAACAGAACAACCTGCAAACGGCGGTGCCTCAGCAGCCCTTATCTCARTCTTTATGGGAACGGATGGTTCTGGGAATCCGAGCCTCGTACAGAGCCAGTGCGCCCACAAAACGCTGACATCACCCGCCATGCAATAAACCCCGGGCTCATGTTTCTGGGGAGGAGAACACGCCTCTCCTGCTCCTCGGTGCGAGCGACGTCATTTGTTTTCTATTCAAATTCWGCCTCCTCCCACGGAAGCCTTGCCTTGCCCTGCCCCAGCAGCCATCGGGAGATGTTACTGAGAAAACACTCGCCCCAGCAATAGCAAGGATAATTTCCCAGAAGTAAATTTTGTTGTGTATCTAATGCCTTTCATCTTGAAGCACTAGAACTTTACAAATACAGCGGTTTTTGTTGAATAAATACCCTTATGCCTAGCGCAAGGCATGATTCATAGCAGATTAATAGAGGCAATTAAATGTAAGATTAAATTGCCTAAACCACTTGCCCTACTAAGCTGATCCCAGAGCGTATCAGCGCCGCTAATTCCCAGAGATTTTTTCCTTTGCAGGCAGGTATTTAAGGATTTTTTTTGAATCTCAAACCCGAGGTATCCCAGGCTGGCTCTGTAATCGTGTTCACACACAGCACTGAGCAGCTCGCCCGAGGCAGCTCCGTGAGTCACCGCAGGAGAAAGCGCAGCTTGTGACTGCCAGGAGCTGCTCAAGCAGCGTGGATGGGGATGGGGGACTGTCCACGCCGCAAATCCCGGATTTCGGGCCGGGACAAGCATTTGGAGGGTGCAGGGACAGGTGAACACACGGGCACAGGGTGACACGGGTGCTGGCTGCTGGCGGAGCTGGTGGCAAACCCCAGCTGCAGCTGCGGACCTTCGTGTTTTGGAGCGTTTTGGAGACTTTTGGAGACTTTTGGAGTGTTTTGGAGTGGTGCCCACTGCATCAGGAGGAGGTGGGAGCTCACAGCAGCTCGTGGTGAGGAGCSCAGAGCCCAGGCAGTGCCCACTGTGGTCCTGTCTGTGTCTGGCACCCACAGCCCCCGCTCCCCTGGGGAACAGTGAGCTGAGATTTCCTCAAGGCAGGGCTGGGACAAAAGGGGTTTTCCATATTGCCCGAAGTCCATCAGCATCCAGATGTGTCCCTGGTTGGAATGTCCAAGCTCCCACACCAAGGCTTTTCACAGAAATAAACGTGCCAGGTTTTCCAGCCMGTCTCCAGGAGTGAGCCCTCAGCCCAGGGATGGTTTTCTGCTCTCGGGATTCACCCTCCTGCCACCCCATTCCCCCTTCTCATCAGCTCTGAGAGGAAGGATTGAGGCAGTCTGAGCTCAGCCAAACSCTGGCCAAAGGGTTAAATCTTGGGATTTAAATGCATAAAAAATAATGTTTTCATTGTAGTGTGAGTCATCAGTAATTCTATATTGTTTGTGTTCTGTGTATTGTGACCTTTCATCTCTGAATTCTTTTCTTGTTTCCCTTTCTTTTTCTTTATCTCCATCTTTCCTTCCCTCCCTCCTTCTTTTTGTTTCTCTCTCCCTGTGTATCTTTCCTTTCTTTTTCCTTCTTTTTCCTTCTGTTTCCTATGAATCTGTGCCCCTGTAAAATCTGTCCAAATATTTACAAAAGGAAACGCTGGGTTGTGAAACTGAATTCAGAGAAAATGTTACACATGCTGAAGAAATGCATCCAGCACCGTTTCCAAATGTTCCCACATGCATTTTTCTCTTGTGTCTCAAGTGCTGGGGCTCGATGCTTCGTATCTTTATTGAGGCAAAACTYGCACTGAAAAGGCAGCGAGATCCAGGCTGGGGTCTGCTCCAGTGGTGCCGTAATCCTGGACTGGTTCCATTTGATTCTGGCCATGGGTGACTGGTTAAAAAGCCTGAATAACCAGTGTGGCTGGGTAACTGGTTTGTGCAATGCTCCAGGCCAGGGGTTATCGTCACTTGTCACCGAGCTGGGACAAGCTGGCATCGCTGTCAGGCRCAGCAGAAGCTCCCTGCAGCTCTGTCCTCTCCCAAAAAACATCAGCCAGGCTGCGCTGGGAGAGCCCTGGAGGAGCCAGGACAGGTCTCAGGTCCTGCTGAGACCAAAAAAAAACCAAAAACCCACGCTCAGCTGTGCCATGAAGTCATTTTCCCAAGATGCTCACACTCATGTCCTCATGTCCTCATGTCCTCATGATGTCCTCATGTCCTCATGTCCTCGGACATGCTTTGGCAGAGGAGCAGGGAACTGTTTAAGCCCCGGGGATAGAGGCAGCCGGCAGTGGGTCCCATCTGCTCACAGAAAAGCGTCACCTCCCACCCCCACASGCTGCTCATGTTTCTATTCTTGCCCTCACAAAGGCGTCGTGGCCCCGGCGCGCACGGGGCTTGTTTTGGAGGAAGGGGTTAATTTTGTGTTTCCTGGCTTTTGTCAGGGCAGGAAAACGAACCCTTYAGCGAGTCATTCAAGTTAGGGGTTTCTAAAAGCCACTTCAGGCCTGCTTTGTATTCTGCTTTCTTGCAGGTTTATTTAAGAAAAGAAAACAAAAATAAAGCAAGGAAATAGCCAGCCCAGGATTGTGAGTGATTAAGTACACACTGCCACATGTGATGGATTTTTTTCTTCCTGATTTACACCGGGCATAAACAAGAGCAGATTCAGAAGTCTCRCAGTTACATAAGTGCGTCGAAAAGCAATTATCATTGTTGTGGAGGTGAATTCCCTTTGTGCAGAGGGCTCCGTGGGGAGGAGTGCATGCCTGCTCTGGCTCAGGGCAGCCAGGGTGCCTGGCCCAAGCTCCTGGCTCGTGTTCAATAATTGTGTGCTGCTGGTTAACATCACGATGAGAAACGTGGATGTCATTGAGAGCACGTTGTCCCTTGGCTGGGCAGGTGGCAGGCCTGGAAATTTCTTTCGACTCAGGGAAAAATTGAAGATGCTGGGCTTAGGGGGGAAAATATCTCCATCTTTTAGATTTGTGAGACAAGGAGAGAAAAGCCTGTGAGTGGCACAGGGATACCTGTGAGCCAGGCAGGGGTGGAATAGATGCTCTTTATTCCCTTACAGCCCAAATAATTCAGTGATTTCTTTATTCTAAGGATGTCCCCAGTTCCTAATCCCACAGGGATTCTCCCCTGTGGCTGGAAAGACTCTGCCTCTCCCCTGCTCCTGACAGGAGATGCCTCAAATCTCTCCCCCATCMCACATCACACTCCAGAGGTGAAAAGTGAAGCCATTCCTGGGTGCAGACCCACAGAAAGCCCCGTGTCTGAGCCCCATTTCCCGCAGGGAAAACGATGAGCACAGCCCAGTCCTGCGGCCATCTGCCGTGCTGGCTTTGTGCTGCAAGGAGCTGGCAAGGAATSCACCACGGAGAATTCGTGCTGCTCATCCCCTCAGAACCATCTGGGCAGGCTGGTGTTGGACAGATGATGTGCGAGGTCACCAGAGCTYGGTGGCACGGTGGTACCACAGTTTTTGTGGTGCTGGCTGGGGGCACATCCGAGGAGGACAGCTGGGACTGCTGCCACCGGGGGTGGGGTCCCCGTGGTGGCACATGTGTCACCTGCCCGGCTGGTGGGTCCCTGGTGGGTGCTGCTGWGATGGAGAGGAGTCATTTCATTTCCCAGTGCCCAAGGGTGTGAGTGTTCCTCCCTCCATCTGCTYCCAGCCCGCTGCTGAAGGAACAACAATAAACAAATGGAAGGAAAAGTGCAACCCTGCGTGTTTATTTTAAAGGGACGTGTTGAAATAACAGATTCACTTTGAGGCTGCAGTTCTGGCAGGAAAAAGCCAGCGCTCAGCAGAGCAGAGACAATCCTGTGGGTGAGCCAGAGCTGGGACTCRCCCAGCCCTGCCCTTGTCCTTGCCCTTCCTCCTGGACCCTCTGGGGAACCTGGAAAAGCCTGGAGAGCTCAGTTAGACACAGAGCCCGGCTGGTCAGAGCTGGGGGGGGTTTGGGGGAGAGAGAGAAYGTGAGGAGTGATGGGTGGGAGCCTGGTGGGGCAGGAGGGGGGAGAGGAGCCCTGGAGTGAGGGGTAGGTGAGTGCAGAGGTCTCCTCCAGCTGGAGGGGGAAGTGAAAACACAAAACTGCGAGAATGGGGCGAGGAAGGAGCAGCTGGGAGCGGCAGAGCAGTGCTGTGGGGAGGAGGAATCGCTGGGAGGAAGAGGAATCGCTGGGGTGGGACGGGGAGCTGGGCAGTGAGAGGCCGGGAGGGCTGGGGACACGCAGAGGGACACAGAAGGGACACCCGGAGCAGAGCAGGGGAAGTGGCAGCAGCGCTGACTGGAAGCCCTGAGTAAGAAACACCCGAGTGGCTCAGTGGAATCCAGTCATCCACGGAAAAAAAAAAAAAGACAAAAAACTTTTGGGAAGTGCTGATGCACCCAAGAGGGGGAAAAAATCCGAAAGAGACCTCCCACCAGTGCCCTGGCTGTTACTGGGCAGCCCCGACCCCTGGGGGAGTCCTCAGTGGGGAAAAGTGAACTTTRCTTGGGTCTKCTATGGTTTATTTTTTCCATCTCCRTGAAACRTGATGGGAACRACTCTCAAATCTGTGTTTACRTGATAAATATACACACAAATACATGTGTACACATCTGTATTTGTGTGTGGGTTTGTCTGTACATGTAGATATGCCTGTGCATGGATACAAATGTATGGATGGGTATGCTCGTTCCTTTATACACATCTTTGAGGAGAATAATCACAGCCTCGACATCCCCGCACTGCTGCTCCTTGCCTGGAATTCTGTGGGAAGGGAGGGAGCAGCCAGTGCCGGGGGGTGGGAGGAGGAAGGCAGCCCGGGGACAGAGGACAAGGCCAGGTGGCAGGGAGGGGACCCAGCCCGAGCTGTGCCGGGACAGGTGGGCACAGGGCGGGGGAGTGTCAGTGGGTGGGTGAGAGGGAGCGGAAACACAGAATCATTCAGAGTGGAAAACACCCCAAAGATGATTGAGTACAGCCGTTAAACCCCGCGTTCTGAGCCCACCACCAAACCCTGTGGGCCCATGGACCATGCACACAGGGTGTAGATATATATAGGTGGTATTTCAGAGTGTCACGGGTTGGTTTGGGGTGGAATGAACCTTAAAGAGCCTCTTGTTCCACCCCCTCACCTGAGCGGGGCAGAGGGGCAGAATCCTCCCCTGCTCTGCTGCCCGTGCTGGGGCATCAGCCCAGGCATGGGGGATTTCTCATGCAGTTCTTCATCAACCATATACATATATATATATATATATATATATATATATACACATATATACATATAGGTATACAGCTCCATACAGATATATACACACATATACACGCACACCTATACAGATATATATATAAAAATATTTATATATATATACAGAGATATATAAATATACAGAGATATATCCACACATCTTTATAAATATATGGACACACATATGCACATAGATACATAGACATAGGCACATACACATAAACACACCTATACATACATATATATAAAAAAATACACTTATATATGTGAATGTATGTGTATGTGTCCATGTATATATGCATATATTTTATATATTTCAATGTAATATATTTATTATATATGTATAATTTTACTATCTTATTTTCACCTATGTATATATTTTATATAATTTTAATATTTTAAGATACATCAATATTTTTTATATTTACATATTTTAGATAATTTTAGATATATAATTTAAATATAATGGATACAATTTTTAGAAACTGATATGTTTAGATAATTTTTGTACATGTTTATAGATTTTACATATTGATCTGTTATTTATTTATTTATGTATTTATTTATTTATTTATTTTCCTCGGGGCTTTTGTGTAGGTAGGGCCGCGTCTGCGCCCGTCCGCGCGTGTACCCGTGTGCACACGCGTGTACAGGCGCGTTTAGGTGTGTAAAGCTGTGTATGGGTGTGTGAGCGGGGGTCTCACACACACACACAGACACAGACACACACACACACACACACACACACAGGTGCGCGCTCCCGCTCCCCGCGCGGCCCCGCGCCCGATGACGTCACGCCGGCCGGGCCGGGCGCGCCCCTTCTCTGGCGCGCGGCCAGGGTGACGTCACCCAGCAGCGGCGGCCCGGCCCCCCGCGCCTCGCGGGCACCACGTGACCCGGCCCCATTGAGAAAACGCCGTCCCGCCGGCGCGGCCCTCATATAAGGGCGGGAGCGGCCGAGCGCGGCCGGGACACTCGGGGACAGCCACAGCTCCGCTCACACCTCTGCCCTCCCTGCCCGCCATCCCTGCCTGCCCTCCGCTGCCCAGCCATGGTCAACCTGCGGGTGTGCGCGCTGGAGTGCGAGGCGCTGCGGGGGCTGCTGCAGGAGCGCGCCTCTCAGTGCCTCGTCCTCGACTGCCGCTCCTTCTTCTCCTTCAACGCCGCGCACATCCGCGGCTCCTGCAACGTCCGCCTCAGCACCATCGTGCGGCGCCGCGCCAAGGGCGCCCTGGCTCTGGAGCACGTCGTGCCCAACGAGGAGCTGCGCGCCCGCCTGCGCCAGGGGCTCTTCCACACCGTGGTGCTGCTGGACGAGCGCAGCGCCGACCTGGAAGTGCCCAAGCGCGACAGCACCATGCTGCTGGCGCTCGGCACCCTCTGCAGGGAGGCCCGCGGAGCCCGCATCTGCTTCCTCAAGGGTGAGTGTCCCCCGAGGGCTCCGGGGGGAGAGCCGGGCCGAGCCGGGCCGGGCGGTGCCGCTCGCTGCCCCGGCCGCACGGCGCTCACCCCGCGCCCCTCTCTGCCCCTCTCCAGGAGGTTACGAAGCCTTCGCGTCCGCCTGCTCCGAGCTGTGCACCAAGCCCGCCGCCCCCGCCGGGCTCAGCCTGCCCCTGAGCGCCAGCCCCGCGCCCGGCAGCGCCGATTCGGGCTGCAGCTCCTGCGGGACCCCGCTGTACGACCAGGTGAGCGCCGGGGAGGGGAACGGGGGAAGCGGAGCCGCCGCCGGAAGGGGGAGAGGAGCGGGTGCTGCCCGCCGAGCTCCGGGCGGCGGTGACCGGTGCCGGTTCCTCTCTCTTTGCAGGGCGGGCCCGTGGAAATCCTGCCGTTCCTGTACTTGGGAAGCGCCTATCACGCCTCCCGCAAGGACATGCTGGACGCTTTGGGSATCACGGCGCTCATCAATGTCTCGGCCAACTGCCCCAACCACTTCGAGGGGCACTACCAGTATAAAAGTATCCCCGTGGAGGACAACCACAAGGCGGATATCAGCTCCTGGTTCAACGAGGCGATCGATTTCATCGGTAAATGAGCTCTCTTCGCAGTCCGTGCTTTTTCTGGGCTAATGTTCCCTGGGAAGTGGTTTTTGGCATGGTTTTTCCCCAGTAAATCCTCCACTTGAGGTTGGGGGATAGCATTCCAGTGGGAAGGTGCRCTCGGGGAACATTTCCATTAGCTTAATTCTACTCACAGGCATAATCTTAGCTTTGTAAAGCTGTTTGAAATCTTGATTCAAGAGGCACYGGTCTTGCAGAAAAGAGTGGATTTAAGCGGATCAGTATTAAAGTAATCTTGCAAGACTGCTAAAGTGACCTGGAGGAGCTATTAGTATAATTGGAATTGGAGCCCAGAGTGAAAATAGCTGCTTTCCTCAGGACAAAGACTCCCTTTGTCTCAAAAGCTCCGGGTGCACCTATTAGGCTAAGGAAGAAGGGATGGATTAAAGAAATGTAAAGCAGCAGTCTGTGCTTCCCCCACCTCTGGAAGCAGCGAGACTCGTTTGCTGACTGTGTGCTTTGATTCTTTCAGACTCGGTGAAGAACGAGGGAGGAAGGGTCTTTGTGCACTGCCAGGCCGGCATCTCCCGCTCGGCCACCATCTGCCTCGCCTATCTCATGAGGACCAACCGAGTCAAGCTGGACGAAGCCTTCGAGTTCGTCAAGCAGAGGAGGAGCATCATCTCCCCGAATTTCAGCTTCATGGGGCAGCTGCTGCAGTTYGAGTCGCAGGTGCTGGCCCCCAACTGCTCGGCAGAAGCCGGGAGCCCCGCCATGGCGGTGCTGGACAGAGGGGCTTCCACCACCACGGTCTTCAACTTCCCCGTCTCCATCCCGGTGCACACCACCTCCAGCGCTTTGAACTACCTTCAGAGCCCCATCACTACTTCCCCCAGCTGCTGAAGAAGCAGGTGAAGAAGGTGGCCAGGCCTCGGACTTGCTGTCTCAGAAGTGCAATAACCACGGGGACAGTGTCGCTTGTGTTTTTGTGGGGAGTCCTTCGCGTGTCCCACAACGGAAATGGAGAGGAGCTCGCCCAATGCCAGAGGAACCAGGGGTTTTCTGACTTCTCAACAAACGTCTGGATGTGTGCACAGAGATCAAAGGACACTGGCTCTTCCTGAGCTGTCCCTCCTTGTCTTCTGTCTGTCCTAAGCCTGCTCCATGTTTAGTAGCATGCTCACCAGTATTCCCATTCCTGGACACTTTGAGCAACACTGATGCTGTCCCCTTTTATATGACAGTCCTATTTATTTATTTTTACATTAGTGCATTGTTGTTGGGTTTTTTTTTTTTTTTTTTTTTTTTTTTGCCTTCACAAACTTAAAGTTTCATTTCTAGAGAAACCAAATACCTCAGTATTTTTTGGTACTATAATCCTGTGTGTGTATATCTGTTGGCTCTTCCTGTTTCCCAAGCACTGACATGAAAGCACCAGGCGAGTGCTTTTTTTTTTGAGTTGTCAAGGGTTGTATGTTTGCTGATTTATTTATGATGTGAAATAATATATTTCTTCTTATGAAGACATAGTTTTGTTACATGATTATAACTTTTTTTATACAAACGGAATAAATTATGATATTTCTATTCGCCTGGSTGACACATTCTTTAAAACACTGCATTTCACAGTCCCAGAACTCATGTGGAAGCTCCAGGGTGAAGAGCTGTAATTTGCAACTCTTCTGGCCTCGGGCCTTGACTGAGAAAAATGGGTTTAAACAACATAATTGACTAGAAACTACTGAAGGTTCTTAACCTGAGCTTTTCTTTGTCCCCCTGTAATTGTGTGCMGTGGCAGGGAGCCAAGGCTGGCTTCTCAGCTGGGAGTGGATTTGGCTGCCCTGGTGGCTGTAACAGTTTGAACCAGCTGAGACTTGGGCACYGGGCTACAGTCAATTTTAAATAGTCCTTCTCCTAAGAAGGAGGAATAAGCTTTCTTACTCCTTGTTTACTTTTAATGMTTGAAAGGTTAAGTCTAAAAATTAACCTGTTAGTAACAGATCTCTRAGGCTTGGCACTAACTCCCAGAGTGTTTTTCTTATCCTGTCCCACCTCCTTAAATCCTTTTTGCAACTCAAACTGCCTCTGATGCCTGGAGTGAGGTATTTGGCTGGCTGGGCTCTCTCTGTAAACAAACCAGGGCATGCYGAGGGATCAGGTAACCAGCASCTCACCGATTTTTCTTACCCAGACCCAAATAAATTCTTTCCTGCTGGAGATTATCACCAGAGTGACTTGGATGTGGTGTTTCTGTTGAGGCAGTGAGGAGAGGGGTGATGTAGCACAGGCAGAGCCAGGCAGGGGAGCTCCAGGAGCAGCTCTGTGGGCAGGAGCAGGGTGATGGGCACCAGAGGCTGCAGGGTTAATGCTGGGTCCTGGGACAGGACTGCACCTCTCCTGGGCTCTGTGGGGCAGGACAGCATCCCTGCAGTGACATCCCCTGCCCAGGGAAGCTGGTGGGTGTGGGATGCAGCTGGGAGCTTGATTTCCTAGGCAGGGTGATGCTGGTAACAGGGASAGGGATGCTGAGGGAGCAGCAGCACTCTGGGTTTCCCATGCTCACTCCAGAAGGGAGCCACCAGTTCTTGCACATTCAAAGAGTCAGGTCCAACTTYTGCCCCATCAAAAGTGGTTTTGCAGACATCAGGTTATGACTGTAAAATCCAGGAATGTAAGCAGCTGTGATCTTTGGTGTACAGGTGAAGGTTTTTTTGAGAGCACAAAGTAGCTGTGCTGCCATCAGCCAGATGAGCAAAAGCACCACAAACCCCTGCTGCAGTCCTGCCAGCTACCTGGGGGATTAATGGTGCTCAGATCCAGGACTCTCCTCCTGGGAGAAGGTGCCCTTGGAGGAGGGGATGATGCACTGCTGCCTCTGAAGTTCCTCCACGTGAGCTGCCCCTCGGAAGCAGCTCTGCCGTCAGCGCCGCGTCAGCCCGCACCGGCTTTAACCCGACACCGAGGGGGAGAAAAATGGAGCAGCTAAAAGAGGAGAGATCCCTGGGCACCGAGAAGTCAGAAACTCCTGTTTTCCTGAAGTGTACCCGAACCTCAAAGTGAATATCCTCCTCCAAACCTGGCCCGTGCTGCAAATCCTGCAGAACCCCTTTGTCCATGGAAAATCCCTTGGCACGTCGAACCTGCCATCGCTGTCCTGATTAAATATGCAAGGCTGTCTCTGAATACGTCTCTGAGCCTTTTTACACCTGCAGTAAAGGGTGGAACAAACTTTCACCGTCATAGCAAAGCAGAGCTCGTTCAGTGGAAAAATACAACCTTGGCAGCCCTGGCCATGCAACTGATAAAAAAAAAATCCTGCCTGTTAATCGCAATTCAAACAGAAATCCGCTCCCCGACAGCCGCGGGAGCTTGTTTATGTGTTTCTTGGAACAATAAAACTCATTACCTGGCAGCGGATCAGCTTTTATAAGCTAAGCAGGCACCTGACAGAGGGGTGCCAGAGAGAGCTGCTTCAGCACAAAGGCTGCTGTGAGCAGCCRGGGCAGCGGGGCTGCGCTCCCTGCGAGCCGCGGGCACTTCCAGCCCTGACATCCGAKGCCCTTCTCCGAGTCTTTATCGGGATCCTTCTGCTGTTCCCTGTAATCCGACTCTGACGCTGCCCAGTCTCAGGCTCCTTTTGTGCATGGGGTCGCAGCCAGATCCCAGATCCCAAATCCCAAACTGCTCCCGGTGTTTGGGGAGGGGATGGGGAGAGAGAGGGATCAGAGTGAGATTGCCAAATGCCCCCTCAGCGGGACAGTTTTGGGGAGGTGGATGGGGTCACCTGGGCCAGAGGAGGAGGAGGATGCCTTGGTGGCACAGCCAGGCTGAACTTCGTGAAAGAATCTTCACTTCCCACCCCTTATTCMTTCTCCCAGCTCAGCTGCTTTGTTTGAGCGGAATATTAAGGCACACAGGTTTAGGGCTTTGAATTCCCATTTTTCTGCCTCCAAAGCGAGCTGGCTGTCCCCTCCCACCCCTGCTAGCAGGACTGAGCTGAGACCATCCCGTGGCACCCAAAATCCCGGCACTCGGCAGGCGTGAGCGGGGCTTTCAGCCTGTACCAATCTGTAGCTCTCCAGTYGCATACATCCCCATGGAAACCACGAGGAGTTTCCCCTCGGCGACGACGGCAGCRACATCACTTCCTGCTGCTGACAAACCAATTTGTCACGAAGTGATAAAAAGGCATGTTTTGTGTTTGCAGGAACTGGCTCCGGGCTTTGTTCCTCCCAAGGCAGAGGCTGCTCACCCGCCCCGAAGGCAAACAATGGCCATTGTGTGCCCCGCAGAGCGGCCGTGGGGACACAGCCCAGCCCCTGAGCCCCCAAAACGCCACCAAAACACCGCCAAAACACCKCCAAAACACCGCCAAAACACCCCAAATGGAACAACGAGTCACGGCAGCACTCAGCTGATGTGTCCCCACAGGCCAGGGGTGTCCCTGGCCAGCCCACACGGGGACACACAGCACGGGAGCCCTGTGTAATCCCCCCAGCACGATGCAATACCCAGGGGACGCAGCCTACCCAGTTACCACATGACAAACAGACCCAGAGCTCCAGATTAGATGTGTCTTGGGTAATCCCCTTGTCTCAGAGCGTTTGCCCGCTGTAATCAGCGCTGGAGAGGTGCAGGGTGTTCTCAGGCTTAGGGACTATCCTGAATTAGTCAGCCCAGGATCAGCCTCGCAGGGCCACAAGGATGTGTGATGTTATTGTGCCGGGAAAGAAAGAACACGACATCCAGATCACACTCAGGCAAAGCTCGCTGGCCTGGTTACCACCTGGGATTTTTCCTCTGSCTGGCTCCAGGGTGGCAGAAAGRGCACTGGGAGTTGTTTGGGGGTGAYGWTTTAAGTGCAGCCCACYCCAGAGTCGCAGTGGGGTGGGGAAGGAGAGAAGGTCGTGGTGTGTGACTGTCACAGTGTGGTGAGAAATCACAWCACCTCAAACCCCACCTGAACCTCTTCCTCATCCTTTTGCTGGCCCAGCAGCAGYGTCTGTGGCAGGCTCAGTGCAGCCAGGGAGACTCTGCCCAGGGCTTTGGCTTCCCCAAATCTGCTCCCACCCGAGGCTGGAGGGGAAAACAGATAAAACACGGGCTCAAATCCTCTYGTGCTGAAAGAACAAATCAGCTCTGAGATTYGGGCTGTGTGKGGCTCCTCACAAYTCTCTGTTTGCTAGAGGCCACAGARGGGTGGCACTCCAGGAGYGGCATGGCCCAAGTGGGTGCTGTTAGCACCCATCAAGGGTGTGAGAGGTTAAATGGCACCAAGGTATTAAAGGAGAGGCTGGGGAGAGGCASAATTTTCTGGCATTGCCGGGAGGACTTGGAGCTGCCTGAGCACAACCTCCGAGGGATGAACCCAGGTACCTGAGGGGAAGCAACTGAATTGTTCTGCTGCTGGGCTGGGTGAAGGATTCCTGGTTCTGAGAGCTGTTTCCCACTCTGGAAGGTGCAGTTGGACAAACCTTTGCCTGTCTGGAGAGCAGTGCCAAGGTCCCACCTGGACCTGACGCTGTCAGTCTGGCACAGAGCGAGTTGGCTGTGTTACTGTAAGAAAACCAGCCAAAAGCAGGGCAGAAATCCGCTTTGTTTTTGTCTTTATACGGTGTGGGCAGCCTGTCCTCCAGGTGTGGGCTTGATTTTTTTCCCCTCAGTGTGGGATTTTTCATTCCCAGCGTTGTGTGGCTGCCCTGTGTGGCTGCTCTTCCCCCTGGCAGTGCCAGCCTGGCTGTGCTGAGCCACAAGCAGGGGCTGAGGGCTGGCGGAGGTTCGGGCTGGGGGTTTCCCGAGCGGGGTTCTCAGGCTGCAGCATTTACATGCGTTTCCTGATGACTCGGCCCGGGCTTCCCCTCGCAGCCCTGGCACGGAGGGGAAGGGCTGAGCTCAGACACCGTGGGCAGCTCCCAGCTCCTCTCCTGGCACAGGGGAGCCCCAGGTTGGCACTCAGCAGTGATGTGCTGCTGCTTTGGAGCTCGGAGGTGTCCTGAGAGCCAGCAGAGAAGATGCTCGTGGATGTTYTGGGTGTTCGGGAGGGGGGGTTGAAGCACCAGGAACCCCGTTAGGTCTCACCCAGGWTTTGGTGCTCAGCCTGGGTGAGTCAGGGCTGAGGGAGCAGCGATTTCCTCAGCCAGGTCATTCCCATCTCCTCACTGTCCACACCACGTCGGGGCTGTCACCAGGAAAATGAAAATGTCTCATCAAAGGGCTCTGCATGACACCAGCCCCTCTCATATCAGTGCATTTTCATCCCCAAACTATAGGCCACGCTTAAAAATAAACTCCTGATATGACGTAGTCGCCTTCCAACTCGGTAACCAGTTGGCTACAAATTAACAGGTCCTTACTACACAATGTATTTTTTTGAATTACAGTCTGTCTCAGAGCCAGCTCTAACTCCCCCACCTGTACTCAAATAATAAACTACAGTGTCATTTTTAGACTTGTAATTTCTGAGATAATTTAATTTTATTTGAAAGGAGGTTTTTTTTTTGTTCTCCAGCAGTTGTAGTAGAGATGGCTAATGATGGCTTTTTTCAGGTCTTTTATACACTGGGAAGAAGTGCTTTATTTTCAGTATATTCTCGAAATTCTTGTCAAAATATGATCTATGGTAAAATCTTCACACGTCAGTATCTTGTTCTTCTTTCAAAGCTTGTTAAGGTTTTGTTAATTGGCAGCTGGGTCGCAGCACCATGTGGCTTTAATGGCAGGGTTTTTTAATTTAGGGAGGATATAAACTGCAGATGTGCATTAACTCTAACAGTCCTTCCTGATACTGTGTAATGCTTGCAGACCAACTGGTAACTTCTGTCCTTTCTTGTCTTCTGCAATGAAATCTTGATGATTGCAGAGATGTAATTCAGGTGTATTTGGGTGATAACTTAAAAATKACATCAATTGTTTGCTGTCCCAAAGGTGTGTTCAGTTTTTTCTCTGTGACAGCACCCAGGGCAGGGCTGGAGCTGTGCCAGGGCAGGTTTGGGTTGGATTTTGGGAAAGGTTCTTCCCCCAGAGGGTTCAGGCACTGCCCAGGCTCCCCAGGGAATGGGCACAGCCCTGAGGCTGCCAGAGCTCCAGGAGAGCTTGGACACCACTGCAGGGATGCTCAGGGTGGGATTTTGTGGCTGTGCAGGGCCAGGGGCTGGGCTGGATGATCCTGTGAATTCCTTCAGGCTCAGGATATTCAGTAATTGTAAGAATCCATCCTGCACATAAAACAGACAGAGAGATGGGCTCTCTGTGCTTGGCAGTGGTTTGAAGTGCCCAGCACTCACTGCCGTTTGCCAGAGACACTGGTGATGTAAACAAGTGGCACAAAAAACTCCGTGGGTCTTTCTATTTGAATCACCTGGGKGCTGCTTTCAGGGTTAGTTACAGGATGTTTTCTGGGGTTTGTTGTTAACACAAAGCCCTGAGTGCTCCACGTGCTGGCTGTGATAGCATCAGCTCTGAACTCGGGCTGTGCCTGGGCACAGGGGGCACTTCCCGGTGTCACTGGGCTCTGCTGGGACAGCAGAGTGCCAGCCTGGAGGGGACATTTAGCTCAGTTATACAGAAGGAATTGTTCTCTGTGAGGGTGGGAGGCCCTGGCAGAGGCTGGGGCTGCCCCTGCATCCCTGGGAATGTCCGAGGTGAGGTTGGATGGATCTCTGAGCACCCTGGGATAGTGTGGGAGGTGTCCCTGCTGTGACAGGAGTGCAATGAGATGATTTCTAAGGTCACTTCCAGCCCAGGCCGTTCTYTGCTCCTGTAGCCACCTCTGTGTGATTTCTGTTCTCATCCCACTCCGGGTCACACCTGGCACCTCAGGGCAGGAGGTGACCGCTGGAAACACCTTTAAATGACCTTTGGAAACACCTTGAGTCCTTATTGATGGCTGAGAATGAGGAACCCGGGTGCTCAGGGCTTTCCGAGGTGCACGAATGCAGCTGTAGCCCGCACTGGGATTAGCACAGGGCGAGTGGAACAGTCGGACCGGTGAACATTGAGGCTCTCTTGGCTGCTGTGRCTTGGCTGGAGCCTGGGTTGCGTCACCAGGACGCTTTGAAGGATTTCTGGCTGCCCTGGGAGCTGTGCGAGCAGCCAGCTGAGCAGCGGGATCGAACAATAGCTCCCACCCTTTCCTATGAGGAGCAGAAGGGAACAAAGCTGTTCGCAAGGAGAGAGRCAAAAAAAAAAAAATCCTTTCGGTSTTTCTTTCGCTCTTCYGACTCCATCGGGARATTCTCCTCCCTGAGGGAGCCAGCAGACATCCCAGCGCTGAGCAGCCCCCAAATTTCAGCACCTTTCCCTCGTTGCTCTCCATCCTTTAAGCGCCTTTCCGCGGGCGCCAGCGGGGACGGGTGTTTATAACTCCTTTTGTCCCTCTGTTTACTGCCTCCCTCCCAGGCTTTCGGCGATGGCTGACGTCAGGATGCTCCATTTGGGCTCCTCTGTACTTTTATCGGGTGTTAATGCCTTCCATGAGCCGCAGGAATGCGGAGCGTGGGGAGAGGGGGTCCGGCCGGGGRCAGGGGGGAGCCGGCAGCGCTGGGTCGGGCTCAGCTTGTGCCCACCCTGTGCCCCTGCCAGGCACCAATTGGCCTCCTGGACAGCACCATGGTCATTTATGGCCTTGCGAGGGGAGGACCTGCCCCCTGGCACCCTGTCTGTGTGTCCTGGCAGCTGGCACGGCCCCGCCTGGCACCGCCAGCTGCTATTTTTAAGGCGGCCGGGCTGCATCCCAACTGCGGCGAGCTCTATTTCTGGTGCAAAGCGATCTTCCTGGGCGCGGGGATTATTTTTATTTTCTTTTTTTTTGTGTGTGTGTGATGAAACTCGTGGATTTGGAGGCAGGGAGAGGGAGAGAAACAGCTGGGAACAACTGGAAGAGAAAAAGCAGGGAGAGCTGGTGGCCGTGGAGGTCTCGTCCGGAGGGAGGGCTCAGTTCTCCAGCGCTCCTTGCCAATGGTTTGCTCATGGATCAGGACTCACAAGGGCTTGGTTTACAGATGGGGTTTCTTGAGGTCGCTGGAGGGCTTTGCATGGGTTCRAAACGGGCTGCTGGGCAAGGTTGGGATTCCAAAACATTTAACGAGGCTGCAGGGGATGAAGAGGGGTGCTAAATGCAGAGCTGTAAACTCACTGGTTGCTTTTGCCAATTCTGGGCCTCCAGATCCAATTTTGGACCCCTATCTCACTCCACATCGACCAGATCTCAGGAGGAGCAGAATGCCATTTGTCCACTTAAAAGAAATTCCTGAAAAGAATCAGAAGGAGTTGTTGGTCACTGCACATCCCGTAGTGATACCAAGAGGCCCCGAGTGGCACTGCAGGCTGCTTTAGAGAGGGGATGTGACATTGCTGGGGTAGCACAGGACAGCTCTGCTCCTGCCTCCGGGTGCTGGAGCAGGCCCTGGCTGGCTGTGCACTGCAGGAACCTGTTCCCCAGGCAGGAAGGGATGTGCAGGGCCAGGGGTTGGACTCCTTGTGGCTGTGGGTTCTGCCAGTGCAACATCTGAAACTGGAGGTCTGAAGTGTTTCCTCTTCTGACACACAGGTGGGCTGGTGGTGACACAAAGGCTTCTGAGAAGATAGGAGAGGATGTAAAAGTGTTTTCTTTAAGGCTCAAGAAGAATTTGCCATTCTTGACTTTTTCAGTGCTTTCTAAGGACCCAACTCTGCAATGACAAGTGGCACAAAAAATGTGACACTAATCCTGGTGCTAATCCAAGTCCTGCTCCTGAAACCTGCTGTTCTCTTACACCTGTGCACCAGGAAGGGCTTTCCTCAGCCATGAATTCCAAATGGGAATAGTTGGTGTTTCCAAAGCTGGCAGCTTTTCCTCTGTGATGTTCATTTGGAGGGATATTTAGTGGTTTTGAGAGTGGATGAAATGTTTCTGACTTGTGTTCTCACCTAAAGCCAGGCACTCCTGTCCAGCTGGGTCCYTCAGGGAGTGAGTTCTTTTCTGGGAGGTCTCCATCCCAAACAAACTGGTCCACGCTGAGCTGTGCTGCAGATGGATTTCTCCTCCCTTACAACAACCTGGGACACTTCTGTTCCATGGGCAGTGCCAGAGCACTTCCAGCTTTCCAGGTTTTGTTCCCTGTGGAAGGGGGAGGCACAGAAATGCAGAGGGSAGGAGCAGCTGGGGGCAGGTGAAGCTGCAGAGCCGGGTGTTTGATGTTGATGGATGAAGGATSCAGGCACTGGAGAGCCTGAAATGTCAGGGTGCTTGTCCAGGCCACTCACCAGCTCTGGTTGCTGYATTTCTCCCTTCCACTCAGCCCCACAGTTTAACCCTTGGAGAAGAGGAACGAATTCCCCATTGTTCTGCCCTTCCCACCACGACACAAGTGCAGATAGAACATCACCCTGTCACAAGTGGCACCAGTTGCTCTGGGCTGCTCCCCTTTCAACCTGGCTTTCTMCCAGATCACCGGCCCTGGAGATCTCCAGCTCCCCTGCGGGCAGGGTCTCTGGAAGGTGGCTGAAGAGATGAGGAATGGCTTTGCAAGGAGCGTGGTGGCAGCTGAGCCGCCACTCGTCACACGGCGGTGCTYGCAGAGGGGCTGTGCTCTCTGTCCCGCTGCCTGCTGGCTGTTGTCAGCTGCTTATCCTCTTCCTGAGCTCTGGGAGCTGCTGTTCCCTGGTGCTGCAGGGCTCAGCAGAGGCTCTGGATCCCTGTGGCAGAGGGGGCTGCGTGAGCCCTGCAGAGGGGCTGGGGGGCTGTGTTTTTGTGGGGCTGTGTGAGCCCTGCAGCAGTGGGGCTGTGTTTCTGTGGGGCCGTGGTTTTTTGGGGCTGTGTGAGCCCTGCAGAGGGGCTGTGGGGCTGTGCTTTTGTGGGGCTGTGTGTTTTTGGGGCTGTGTGAGCAGTGAGGGCTGTGTGTTTTTGTGGGGCTGTGTGAGCAGTGAGGGCTGTGTGTTTTTGGGGCTGTGTTTTTGTGGGGCCGTGTGTTTTTGGGGCTGTGTGAGCAGTGAGGGCTGTGTGTTTTTGGGGCTGTGTTTCTGTGGGGCTGTGTTTTGGGTCTGTGTGAGCCCCGCTTGCCCAGCCGTGACGTCGGTGCTGCAGGAAGGAACAGCGAGTTCCTGCGGGGACATTCCTGCCATAGCTCCGCGGGGCCCTGTYCCCTCCCCTCTCCCCGTCTCCAGAGGCTCTTATTGAAAACCATTTCCATGGCACCTTTCCAGGCCCCCCTATTGCTTTTTCACACGCCAGGGCTGGAAGCAAACCCCCCCTCCCTGCCCGGAGCCGGCATCCAGAGCCTTCTCCCCGTGGCTGTACTTTTCCAGAATGTGCAGGAAGGAGCCCCACGGYTTCCTTGAGGGCTCCTGGAAAGCAGGAGGAAAACTCAGGTTCCCCACAAGTAACAGCATCCTTGTCCTTGTGCCTTTGCTGCTCCTTGAGTGCTAATTAAGATCTAATGAATTTCTGGAGATTGCTTTTATAGAAATTACTTTAAAAAACCCTAATCCGTTGCTCGGTTTTCAGTCTGCAAATATTCTCTCTTTTTGCATCATTTTTCATTCACTGCACAAGACCACAAATGAGKTTTTTGGCCAGCAGTTCTGCAGCAGCTGTGGGGAAGTCAGAGAGGGGAGAGTGTGCTCATCCCTGCCCCATCCGCCTCGTGGGGCCAGGGCTGGCTCTGSTGAGGCTGAGCTCTGCATCTGAGTGTTTCTGCCCTAGATAGCCACAGCCCTGAGCTGTCTGAGGGATTTTTTACCCGCACAACACACACCAGGTCCCTCTGAAATGCAGCGCTGGGCTGAAACTGAAAGTTCGGAGAGAATTAGTCACCGCTGTACCCTGGAAACGTTGGCAAAAACCAGCCTCAAACACGGAGGCGAGGCTTTTGCAATCCCAGCAGCGGCTCTGAGCCTCTCCTGACACACAGGGAGCTGCTGGGGGGAGCACCCCAGCCCTTTCCTCCTGCCCCAGGCATCCCACGGAGGTGGKGAGGGGGTGATGAGGGTCTGGGGGCACAGCCCAGCACCTTCCTCTGCATCAGTCCCAAGCRGTTTTGGGGGTTTGTGCTGTGTGTCTGCCTTGTGGGACAGCAATTGCACCCCTGAGTGCTTTGGGGGACGGGGTTTGGGTCCCCACAGGTTGGCAGAGCCATGGGAATGCTCTGGGGAGTCACAGTGCTGTCAGTGTCAGAGAATTCCAGGATCACTGAGGTTGGAAAAGAGCTCCMAGGCCAAGCTGTGCCCATCCCCACCTTGTGCCCACCCAGAGCTCTGAGTGCCACCTCCMGGGATGGGGATCCAAACCTCCCTGGGCACTTCCARKSCCTGAGCTCCCTTTCCATGGGSAAATTCCTGCTGCTGTCCAAGCTGAGCCTGCCCTGGCCCAGCCTGAGGCCGTTCCCTCTCCTCCTGTCCCTGTTCCCTGGCAGCAGAGCCCRARCCCCCACTTTGCTGCACCCACCTCACCCAACCTCAGCTTGGAGGGTGCCMAAATTCTCTTGGGCAGTTCCTGAGCTGAACCCCAGCTGTTCTGGCAGCCACAGCCTTCCCTGAAGAGTTTGGCTCTCTCAGAAATGCGGAGCTGCAGCTTCGTTTCTCCCCTGCCMGGGCTCTCTYTGGGGTGCTGGGGCTGTGGGGAGGGGGCTGTGGGTCAGGGGTCGGCCCCACGCTGTCCCTGCAGWGCTCTGGGGCTGCTGGGACTCGTTGCAGATCCCCAGGGTTCACGTCAGAGCTGGCAGAGGGAGCCTTGCTGTGCTTAACCACCACAAAACATAGCAACGGCACAGCAGCGCTGGCAGCCGCTCCGAGCGGGGGAAAATCAAACCGAACCGACGTGAAACAAAACCAAACGGGTTTTTCAGGCTTGCCTGGAGCTTCACGGCGCAGAAAAAAAAGGGCAAAGCTTCCAGGAAATGGATGAGGGCCTGTGAAGGGATTGTTAGGGATGCTCTGAGAAATCCCACCCCTTTCATCAGGGAGCGGTTCAGGCAGCGCTGCTCTGCTCGGGGCTGTCCGGGAGCCTCTGCTGTCCCCTGGAACCGGCTGTGCAGGCAGGGCAGGAGCCTCGGGGCTGCCCTGCCTCCTCCCCTGCCAGCTCTGACCTGTTCTCTGCACTTGGGCATGGCTTGGAGCCTGCTGGCACAGCTCTGCTGTCCCCACCAAGGCCTTCAAGGACCTGGGGAGGAGGAGTAGGGGGTGAGTTACTGCCTTAGGAGAGGGTCACAGCCACAGAAAGGTTTGGGATGGAAGGGAAAAGATCATCTCATTCCAACCCCCCTGCCACAGACAGGGACACCCTCACTAGACCAGGTAGCTCAGGTCTCCAAGCCAGCCTGGCCTTGAAGGGGTTTTAAGTGCTGGAATCCACTTCAGAAGAAGGGATTCTTCTGAATCTGGGAATTCTGGGACGCTTCAGAAGAAGCTGTGGGGAGCTCCAGGGAAATGGAAACCCCCATCTGTGTCACATCTGTCTCTGCAGTGAGCCCAACTTGGTGTCTGTGCCTGGGATCCTGATCAAATCCTGACCTGAGGGCGCTCAGGAGGGGACTCTGACCCACGTCTGTAGGAGAAAGTCAAGTCCTTGTGTGAGTAGACACCACCCAACCCTCCCTGGGCAGGACACTGCACCTCCTGCCAGCCCAGTGGTCCCAGTGCTCCTTCCAGAGCAAGGGARCTGGGATCACAATTGTAGGACAGGYCCCTGGCCACRGGCAGGCTTGGCMCAGGGAGGCTGCTCATCCTCTGCACGACCTTCTGGGAGACACCTGGGCAGTGCTTTGGGTGGCAGAGGACAATGGGAGGGGGACAGTGGCTGCAGGTGGGTTGGGGAAGGCAGCTCTCAGTCTGGATCCTCTGCCCAGAGCAGGCTCCTGCCTCTGCTGTGGGTGGGGAAAACGTGGCCAGGGAGGGAGAGAGGCAGGGATTGGCAGCCCTGGTCAGTCAAAGGCAGCCCTGGTCAGTCCCACGGACAGGTCCAGGACTGAGTATGCAGCAGGAGCTGAGGTCAATGCTCTCATAATTAGAAGAGAAAAAAAAAACCAACCCAGGCAGTCCTTTAAGAACTTGCTTGCACAACTGGGCTCTCCTGACCCTCCTGGCCATACATTCTGAGTGCTGCAGACACAGCTGAGTCCTSCCGGGGCTGACTGGACATTCCGAGCCTCCCCTGTGGCTGCCGGCTCTCGTATTTTGAAGCAGTGCAGAGGAGGAGGATGGATCAGCTTTCCTCCCGTGCCTCCTCCCACACACCTTGCTCACGCACCTCCAGCCCTTCCCCTTCCCACACCGAGCGAGCTCTTGGCAGGTTCTGTGGAGCCCTCAGTGCTAATTTTATTTGCTGCTTGATCTTTTTTTTCTGGGCTTTTCTGGCATTTGCTGGGTGAAGCGAGCCCCTTTCCTCACCCAGCCTGCTTTGTCCCAGCTGTGCCGTTTCTGTGTCATTTTTGTCACTGAAGAGCTCCGGGAGCTGCGTGCTCCCAGGACTCTGGGAAACAGCTGGGACAACTCCAGTCTTTCACAGCGAAATCCTGGATGCAGAGAGAGAGCCAGGGAGGAGAAAAGCAGGCTGTGACTCACTGAGCTGCACCTCCCGAGGGTGATGGGACCTTAACYGGAGCCTGTTGGAGAAGGGGGAAAAAACCAACCCAGAGGTGGCTCCTTTCAACCAAAATCCTGCCCCCTGAGGGGGCCGTGCCGGTGTTGGAGGGGTGTCTGGGGGTGCCAGAAGGCAGTGCCTGGTGTGCCAGCGAGCACGGTGTCACTGGGATGTCACYCGGTCAGACGCTGCGTCAGCGGTGGTGCCGCGGAGGTGCCGGTGAGCTCAGGCTTATTCACACCAAAGTCACCTCTGCTGCACAACCTGCTGTCCTTATCGAGGAGCCGAGCCTCCAGCACCTCTGCACAAAAGGCACAGAGGGCTGAGTCATGGGGCAACCTGTTAAAAACCGCCCAGGAATCAATGAAGGAGAGAGAGGGATGAAAAGGAGTCAGGCTCAGGTTGCTTGAGTAACCCTGCCGGGCCCCAGGCACCAAATGTCAGCGCTTTTATCAGCTTCCACTCRCTCTGAAATATTCCTTAGCACATTTTCCACCATTTGTTTCCATTTGAAATGAGAGTCCACTGAATCCTGTGACTGACTGGAGCGAGGGAGTGACTCATGCTMAGCCAAAGCAGAAGCTGCCCTCGGACACCTCACACATCTGGACTCCCAGCCCCGTTTCAGGCTGACTCYTAGCTCTGAAACCTGCAGCACCACCCACTCTCCCACGGCACYGGGGGATGCATCTTGTGTAACAAACAACATCTTTTCTAGCTGCGATGAGAAAATGTCCCACCTGGATTTTCAGCCTGGTAGGAAAGCAGCTCCTTGAGTGTGATTTAACTTGTGGTAACRAGTCACAATCAGAGAGATTCATCTTGTCCAGCTTTGCTGTCACATTAGCCAGAAGCTTTTTGGTTTTTTTTTTTTAGTTTCCATCTCATATGACAACCTCTAAAATAGCTGTGGGCAAAAGGAGTAAATAAATAGCTGCCAGCAGTTTAAACAAGGCCACCTTGCTCATTGTGTYCTCTGGAAGGATCTGCTTCCCTGCACGGAAATCTTTTAACAGGCTGAATTTTTAAGGAACTGAGACACTCATCTCTGAGTTCCTGGATATTGTGAGGCCACAGCAGCGGGGCTGTGGGGAGTAGGTTTTTCTGTGGATGAGGGAATTGGATGAAGGGGCCCAAGGAGCATCTCTGGCTGTGGCCAGGCTGCGGGGAGGGCACAGAGTCCTCAGGGMGGTGCCTAAATCCGCTTAACACGAGACGCGCAGGGGATGTCCAGCCTTGAACGAGCTCTGGGGGTGAGAAGGGACACAGGAACATCACCCCGCGGTGCTCAGCCCGGTGAATCCCGGAGCTGTGGCTGCCAGGTGTCGGGTACCACTCCATGAGCCGTGTGTGTCATTGCAGCGAGCCCCGGCTGTCTGTGCCCTCTGCTGGGTGCTGTGGCTCCGGAGCACTCGGGGGGGACAAATCTCTGCCACCAGGCTGGGGAACTGCCGGTGATCTCATTTCGTGTGGCCTCGCACACACGTGGGTTTGATTTTTCTTTCAGTTTTCCGTGCCCTTTATCGGCTGACATTTAGGTGTGTGCCGGCGGTGTCTGGCAGCTCTGCTGTGGCCTCACAGGGACGTTTGTGCCCTGTCCCGAGGCGGGGGAAGCTGTCCACAGGAGGCAGCAGGTGAGGGATGTCCGCACAGCATCCCCTCCCTCCCGCAGGGGCAGTGCTTGCTCCAGAGTAACCAAAATTCTCTCTTCTCCCACATCGAAACCTTCCCCGGAGTTTTCGACATCTTACAAAACACTTGAATGACATGAAAGCGTTCAGCTTTGTCTGGAAGGGCCCTGGACAAGCTCACTGCAAGGATTTCACCCTTTTTCGGTGGCTGCTGGCTGCCTCGGCATGGTTTTTGTGCAACCAGAGCATCGCGATTCCCCTCCAGGGAGGAACTGGGAGGTACCAGCAGGGCTGGGGCTGTGCCTGGGACCACCAGAACTCGCCACAAGCCCCTTCCCGGGAGCTGAACAGAGAGGAAAACTCCTCCTCTTGTCTGACAGCGCTCGCCGGGACCGTTTCTTGTGAAAGCCGAGCCTTGGGAATCGCGGAGCCCGGGATGCGCTGCAGCCGGGGCTGTTCGTGGGGAGAAGCTCCCCTCTAGCGGGGAATTCCTGCAGCGGCTCCCGGRGACCAGAGCGCCTGGAAAACCCTGCGGAAAAGGAGCTGGGGGTGCTGGTGACAGCTGAACGTGAGGCAGCAGCACGGGGAGGATGGGGCTGTGCTGGGAACAGAGAACAGGGACAGGAGCAGAGGGAACCCCTCAGGCTGGGCCAGGGCAGGCTCAGCTTGGACAGCAGCAGGAATTTCCCCATKGAAAGGGAGCTCAGGGATTGGAAGTGCCCAGGGAGGTTTGGATCCCCATCCCTGGAGTGTCCCAGGAAGGGCTGGAGGTGGCACTCAGAGCTCTGGGCTGGGGACAGGGTGGAGATGGGCACAGGCTGGACTCAGTGATCTTGGAGGTTCATTAAAATCTCAATAATTCTGTGAAAAATTCAAGGCAGAGACATTGATTGTGTCTCTGCAGACCCAGCACGAGGGGGTCCCTAATTGATTATATTGTCTGTAATGAGAATAATGCCCAGTCCTTACAACTGTGTTTTTCAGAGCATTAATTTTTCTTACCAGTATTTGCCTGTTGAATTCCCTCAGCATCCTGAGGGGAGAATTCAGTGTTGTTATCTGCTTTTTACAGAGAGAGAAAATGCTGGAAAAAGTAGGGGAAGAGCATTGCCTGGCAAAGTCACCCAAGGTCAGGATTCAAAYGATGCTGGAGGGAGCCTCACTGGAATCAGCTGTGCTGATCTGTCACATCACTCAGCTCCTCTTCACAGAGAGAACAAAGGTTTGTTATTTTGCAAATGGCCCTTAACAGAGCTGAGAAAAATGTGAAGTGACTGAAATGTAACTCTGCTCTTCAGCAGCACGGGCAGAGTGCAGGGGGAGGCACTCGGAGCATCCARATTTTGGGTGAGATCACAGAATCATGGGGTGGTTTGGGTTGGAATGGGCTTTAAAAACCATCWCGTKCCAGGCCCTTGCCCTGGGCAGGGACATGCCCTAAAGGGGTGGGATAMAAACCCAGTCTGGGCACTGGGAAATGTGAGGGGTTGGACCAGGACAGTCTCTAAGCCACTGTGATAAAAATGTTATTCCCCCTCTTTCTGGGGACTGGGCTCTCTCCAGTTTGGGGACCGAGGTTTGTGAAATGCTTTGAGATCTGCAGATAAAACTACAAAAGCAGCTGATTGTTATTGCTCTTATTGCATTTATCAGTTTTGGGAAGGAAAATACCTGGGGTTTTTTGAGGATCAGACTGACAGAACTGTGTTAGTGATGCCTTGGGAAAGGCTGAGCTGAAACAGAGACTGGACAGAGCCAGAGAATAAAGGAGAGATTTATTGAAAAGCCTTTAGGGTACACCTTGGGCAGGACAAGAGCCTGGCCAGGGCTACACCCAAGGTGGACTCAGAATGGTCACAAAATGGATGATTGGTCACAAGGTTTTACACTTTTTAAAGTTCTGGTCCAYKTGCACATTGGGGTTTAATTGTCCMATTCCAGCTCCAGGCTGGGAGGTCTCACCCTTCTTGTTCCTCCCCTCAGCCCAGCCTGGTTTGTGCTTTTGGGGCTGAAAGTTGTCCTTGGTGTGCAGCAGGGACAGGATTTGTTTTGTGTCCCTGCTCTGTGCAGAGCTCAGTGACACTGAVTGTGAGCTCAGAGCTGCWCCCCTGGGCAGCACAGAATGTGAAAYACATGAAAGATRAAACTTCAGGCATCATCAGCAAGGGTTTGATCCTCACTGTGACACTCTGCTCCATGCTGGGTGTCCCCTGCACCTTTCCCAAGCATCTCTCAGGCAGCACAAGGGCACAGGGAATTTGAGGGCATCTCCACAAGCCCCTGCAGTGCCCAGGCACCTGCTGAGCCCAGGTGTGCCCTGAGCAGCATCCCCAGGGCTCTGCCTCTGCAGGGGCTGCTCTCATTGCTGTGTGCCCCATGGACTGGGTTATTCCTGCAGAGCAAGGGAGGGGAGAGGAATGCAATCAGCATCTTCCTCCCCATTTCTTCTGGGAATTCTGCCCCACGCAGCTGTGCCAGCCACCTCACAGTGCAAATCCTCTGTCCCCAGAGCTGAGGGGGGAGAGTTGGAGGGAGTTAAACCTCTCTCTGCTGAAGGGTTTTGGTTCCAGGCCAGTAACACATGTTGAGGGTTAGTCCTGCCTGACAGATTCTTGGTGGTCTTGGCATGGAGGGAGTGGGTGAAGCTCAGCTCAGTTCTCAGCACAGACAGATGTTTGTGATTTAAAATAAAAATCATTACTATGGCCATTGCCAGCCAGATTGCCTGGAATAAAAAAGCCTTTCTTCAGGTCAGGATCRATGCATTTTGGCTCCAAAATCTCTTTGGGAAATCTGTGCTCTCTGTGATATTTCAGCTGTGGAAAAAACATTATGAAAATTTAACCTAATTGGGCTTTKGTCCAGAGCACGATGCTGACACAGGAAGAGTCCAGGATAATGTAGGGGCTTTTTTTGGGGGACGTGATGCTTGATAACCCTTTCCTTGCTCAAGACACTGTCAAGCAATTCAGGCCAGTTTTAAATACCAACCCTCCCTGAGTGCTGTTATCCTTCTTTTATGGGGGGAAGCTGCAGGGAGGGAATAAAGGGATTTAACAGCTGCCCAAGAAAACAGACAAACTCTGCCAGAACATCACCTTCAGAACCTCTGTGCTGTGCCAGCAGCTGGGGCAGTGCCTCCTGCGAGCCCCAGAGGGGCCAGGCAGTGACCAGTGGGAATTAAATGGAAAGGCACCACACAACTGCCCTGGGTTTTATCTCTGTGGCTGAGGGACGTGATGTGGCCTGCCTGGGGCTCCTCCTCCTCCTCTTGGGGACAGCCTGGTGGCTGCTGGAGCAGTGCTGGGAGAAGAGGGAGATAGGAGGAGGCTGCTCTGATGGGTTGGGAGGAGGGCAGGGCTGTGATTGTGGCCCAGCTGTGGAAAAAAGGCAGGGTTTGTACAGAAGGGYTTGTGCAGCAGGGTTTGAACAGGGTTTGAGCAGGGTTTGTACAGGTTTGAGAAGCAGGGTTTTTTCAGGGTTTGTACAGGGTTTGTGCAAGGTTTGTGCAGGGTTTGTGCAGGGTTTGTACAAGGTTTGTGCAGGGTTTATGCAGCAGGGTTGTTTCAGGGTTTGTGCAGGGTTTGTGCAAGATTTATGTAGGGCTTGTTCAAAGTTTGTGCAGCAGGGTTTTTCTCAGGGTTTGTGGAGGGTTTGTACAGGGTTTGTGCAGCAGGGTTGTTTCAGGTTTTTTTCAGGGTTTGTGCAGGGTTTATGCAGAGTTATTTCGGGGTTTGTACAGGGTTTTTTCAGGATTTGTACAGGGTTTTTTTCAGGTTTTTTTCAGGGTTTTTTCAGGGTTTGTGCAGAATTTGTGCAGTTCCTGCCCCGGGGCCCKGCCCTGGCAGCAGCAGCTCTGCACGTGCTGTCTCTGCACTCAGGTTCCCACTGCACCTGCTCAGGTGGAAGCAAATTCCCTGTCATCAGAGGGCTGGGAAAGCTGCTCCGTGTGCTACTCGCCCTCCTCAGGAATGTCCGTGTGCCTGAGCGTTTTCTGGGAGCAAACAGAGCCAGAAGCCTCCTCCCTCTGCCTTTGAGAAAGGCACTGATTTCTCTGGCTTTTTGTAACCCCTCTGCAGCTCCCGTCTGCCACCAGTCCCAACCTGCTCAGGATCCACTGGGAGCACTCAGCACTTCTGCCTTGTGCTGCTGTTGTTATCCATAAAATCATATTCAATATTAAAAATATCCTGAGTTGGAAGGGACCCACAAGGATCATCCAGCCCAGCTCCTGGCCCTGCACAGACCCCCCAAAATCCCTCCCTGAGCATCCCTGGAGTGGTGTCCAGGCTCTCCTGGAGCTCTGGCAGCCTCAGGGCTGTGCCCATTCCCTGGGGAGCCTGGGCAGTGCCTGAACCCTCTGGGGGAAGAACCTTTCCCAAAATCCAACCCAAACCTGCCCTGGCACAGCTCCAGCCCTGCCCTGGTCCTGTCCCTGTCACAGAAACTGGAGCCCCTGGTGAGGTGCGACTTCAGTCTCCCTCAGGCTGTGCTGGACTGGGATTGTTGTTTTAGGGTTATTATCAGAAACCTGAGCTACATTAAGGTCCCCAAACGTGGCGATGAGGGACAGCAAATTGCCATGTGTCAGGACAGCTCTGTCAGCTCGGGAGGCTGCTCTGAAGCTCGCTCACTTCACCTGAGGGAGGAGATAAAAAGTGCATTAGCAGCCGGATAAGGAGTGTCCCCGTGTCACTGTCACCTCCCGCCCGCACTCCCGCGGGACATCCCTGCCAGCCCCTGACCCGGTGTGTGCTGCTGGGAAGGCAGCAGTGCTCCCGCAGAACCCGCGTGGTTCCTTTCCTGCKGCACTCAGCCCTTTCCCAGGCTCCGAGCAGGAGCACGCTCGTCTGCACATCGTGTTCCCGGTATTTTGTCCACGGTTTTCAGGGCAGGACGTGTCTTCATCTCAATCCCAGCAATTCAAAGCTGCTGGCACCCAGTAATGATGCTCTGGATGCAGCTGGGTAGGAGGAAACCGGGAGAGGGACAAACGGTGGTGTCCCCACTGTCATTTCCCTTCTTTCTGTCATTCCCGGGGGTGGCTGGGCTGCTGCGACAGAAACACTCAGGAATTTCAACCCTTCTCATTTGCTCTTTTACTTCCTTCGAATTCCACATCAGTCCCGTGCCAAAGAGAAGAGTACACGAGATAATGGGGAGCAGAAGGCAGCAGGACTCATCCCAGCTGGGAATCTCCCGGCTCCGTGGCAGGAGGGGAGCGCACGCTGCTGGGATCGGGAGGAAATCCTGATCCCGTTCAGTGGCATCGGCTCCTGAGCGATGGCAGGACATTGTGGTGGGACAGGCGACAGCCGGGGCTCTGCTGTGCTGCGGGGCCGTGTTTTAAAGCCTTTTGGGAAAAGGAAACACTTCTGCTTTGTCAGGGAGCGTGGAGAGACCCCTGGGTTAATGAATTCCACAATTCCCGGGGATGCTGCGGGCACGGGATGAGCGCAGGGATGGGAACCTTTGGGGTGACAGCGGGCTGGGCACCTCCTGCAGCTCGGGCTGAGCCCGGCACGGCTCGGCTTGGGCTCGAAGCGTCCCGTTCCGAGCCGATGAGGGCCGGGCCGGTGCCGGTCCGCTCCGCCCGTGGCCCGCCCGCCGCCGCGGTTGGCGGTGCCGGCTCGGGGCGGGGCGGGGCGGCAGCTTCGAATCGCGRCGAGAGCGCGGAGCTGCCCGAGCTCGTCCTGAGACCCGCAGGGCCCCGCACGGACCCTCCCGGCCCGGTACAGACCCTCCCGGTCCCGCTCCGTCCGCCCATGGGCAACGCAGAGTCCGTCCCGCGCGGTGCCGCCGCCCCCGGTAAGTGCGGTGCGGTCCGGTCCGTGCGGTTCTCTCGGGTCCGTGCGGTTCTCTSSGGTCCCTGCGGTGCGTTCTGTCCCTCTCCCCTTCGGGACAGGACCCTCCCGGCCCGGGGCTCCCCCATCTCTGACCCCAAACCCGGCTGGAGCCGCCCCGCCGCGTCCCTCGGGTGGGGAGGATGCGACAGYGGCGCGGGGACCCGCAGGGAGGTGACAGGTGACAATGGCAGCGCTCGGACCGCGCTCGGCACAGGTGCAGCAGCTCCGAGCCCTCCGCTCACCTGCGCTGGCACCGCCCCAGATACCCCCGAGAGGGTTTGAGGGGCTTTTTCCTCCCCCTGCCAAAGCAGAGCCGAGGCCACCAATGCGCTCYCATCCCGCGCTGCAGCCCTGCCAAATCCGCCCGCCGCAATTCAAAGTCCTGCGCTCCAAAATCGCCTGCCAATCCCAGCTCCAGGGCTGGGAGAACAGACCTGGGAAAACAAACGGCTTGGCGCTGGCCGCGCCGCCGGGTGTCAGGTTCTTGTTGCCTTTTTATGCGTCTTTTTTTTTTTTTTTTATTTTTTTTTTCCGTGTCCAAGAAGTCCAACAGCCGCCAGCCTGGTTGGCTGGATTTGAAGGGAGCTGATAACTGAGCTCAGCCAACCGGCACAAGATGCCAGCGCTCCGGAATACAAATAATCCTGGGTGGGAATAGGAAAAGCATTGAGCAAGGCGCGGGCGARCGCGGAGCAGCGTCCCTGGTTGCTGGTGCTGCTGCGGAGCAGTGAGGTTCTGCAAGCCTCAACTTGTTTCTTGTTAACYTCTCCTTGGCCCGGGGCCTTTGGAGTTTGCAAAAACTGCAGAACAGTTGTATTGTGTTTGTTGGTTTTTAATTTTTTTTGGATGTGTGTGTGACCTGCTGCAGTTTTGGTGTTCAGTGAAACGTTGTCATTCTCCCCACCTGGTTCTAAACATCAGAAATTGGATAATTTTTTTTTAGGCATTTACAGACTGTTCCGATTTAATGATTTCTTTCACAAAGTCCTCAGTTTGTGTTTCCTTTTCCTCTGGGGGAACCCAAAATATTTTGCTGCTGGCAGGATGAGGGTGTTGCTTACTCAGAGGGGTGAAGCTGCACTGCTGGATGCTCCTGCCTGAGCCTCCCTACAGGTGTGTGAGGTTTTGGAGGGGAGGGAAAAGTCCCTCTGGAGCTGTGCCAGGAACCTTTGGAGCAGGAGGTTTTGCTGCCCTGAGTGGWGATTTCTGCACTGGCACAAACCCAGGGCGGGCTCCCAGCGATGCTGCAGCAGCAGGAGGAGGGATGTGGGTCAGTGCTCAGGGACACTGGGCTGTCTGCACCTGCAGCAAATACCTCTCCATGCAGGAACTGGGCAGAAAACAGACAGAAAAAACCCCCCAAAGCCAAAAGTACAAACGAAACAACGCCTGGTCCTTGTTTCCTTCTGGCTGCTGCTCTCAGTGCTGGGTCAGAGCAGTGTGTGCCTCAAGGGAGGGTCTSTGCTGTGCTCTGGGGTGTCACTGAACCCCCAGGGGATGAAGAGCTGCCTGTTCTTCACAAAGGAGTGCTTTGGGTGCTTTTTAAACCCTGCTGCACTGGGTTATTCTCTGGTTTCTCGTATTCCTCTTTCCCTGCTTGTGCTGTGTTTGATTTTGGGGTGGTCACCCCCCAGATTTACCTGCTTGATAGGGAAGGCAAGATTATTTCTAACTGATGAATAAATCCGCTCCCCGATGTTGTTTTTTGTTTTGAAATCCAAACATCCACTCTTTGATTCTGAAGCCAGCTCTGCAAAAGAGTCAGAGATAACATTTKGGAAGTTAATGAACTGTTAGGTAAGCCAGACCTCAATAATACCTTGTGTCAACAGCTGCTGCTGCTGCTCCCTTTGCTTAACGCTGAAGGTAAATAAATGCATTGGATGATGCTTCTAATATTGGACAGGAGCATTTGAACCSAGATGGAATTAATTGTCAAGGGTTAAAAGAAAGATCATCAGTGTTTGGGCAGAAAGCAGGAACGTGGGATTGTAAAACTGATCAATCCTTAAAGCTGCAGTTGTCACWGAGGCACGAGGGTTCTTAATGTAGAAATATTGATCTGCACATCTGTTAAAAGTGAGGTTCTGCAGCCTGGGGAGCTGTGCAGGTCCCCTGCTCCTGGCTCGGGTGGGCAGTGGGGCTCCGGGGTGGGCACTGTCACTGGAGGGCAGCCGAGGATAAAAAGTCAGCTCTGCTACTCTGCAACTCACCGGGAAACTAAAAAAAAAATCTGAATAAATGCCAGGGAAAGGACACTGTGAAGTTGGTTGCTTAAGGGATCAGAAGAAAAGCAAATAAGCAGCRGCTGCTGGTCCCAGGAGAGCAAAGCTCAGAGGAGGACACAGCTGAGGGTGACTCCTCACTCCAGGAGCAGTGAGAATCCTTCTGAACCATCAGGAACTCTCTCAGTGGGGGAGAAACTCTGAATTATTCACACCTTGTGCAGCTCAACAAGGTCAGAAGTTGCTGAAAGGCTTCTTTGCATAATGCAAGTGGGGTTATTGCCTGTGTTAGATAATCATTCCCTGACTGAACTCTGTTAATGGCCTTGGAATATAAAACCAAATTGCAGTGCTGGGAGTGCTCCAAGTCAGCACAGAGCACACAGACAGCTGTGCTGGGTTACTGTGTGCTGGATCCGACCTCATTCAGTGCTTGGGTTTCCCCCAAAGTGGCATTCCTGGGCTTCTCTCGGCTCTCAGCTCCCAAATTTCTCCTTCTGAAGGAAGTTTTGTGCTGGAGAAGCAGGAGGAGTTTGTTCCCGCACGGTTTTGTTTTCCCTCTGCTCTGAAGGACAGGGGGAAGGATGGAATATCCCAGCTCTGGGTTTAGATGGCGCCAGAGCCTCAGGAAAGGATCTCCCGAGGCTGCCCTGGCCTCTCGCCGCTGCTCACCTGAGCCAGGTGAGAGCCAGCCCKGCCCGCAGGGGTGCGGATGGAGCTGGCCTCGGGCATTGAAGTGTCGGGTTCTGTTGGGATCTTGATTCCTGCCCCTGGGAAATTCTCAGCTCCCGTTTTTTGTCTTCTCTGCTGTGCTTCTTGCCCTGAGTCGCTGTAACCAGTTGCCAAAATGTTCTGTAGCACAGTGAATTCCTGCATGGAGCTGGCATTGCCCACCCTGCTGGATCCACAGCCCTGAGCTGAGCTGCTCACTCCAGGCTGGGGCAGCTCTGGGGAAAGCAGAACGTTCCCCTCAGGGTTTGCTCAGAGCCACTTTGCTTTCACACCAAGCTCAGCCTGGTCTCTTGATGCCTTAAATTTGAGCTTTCATGTTTTTCACATTCTGTGCTGCCTCAGGTGCAGCTCTGAGCTCACAGTCAGTGTCACTGAGCTCTGCACWGAGCAGGGACACAAAACAAATCCTGTCCCTGCTGCACACCAAGGACAACTTTCAGCCCCAAAAGCACAAACCAGGCTGGGCTGAGGGGAGGAACAAGAAGGGTGAGAGCTCCCAGCCTGGAGCTGGAATGGGACAATTAAACCCCTATGAGCAAATGGACCAGAACTTATAAAAGTTCTTGTGACCAATCATCCATTTTTGTGACCATTCTTAGTCCACCTTGGGTGTAGCCCTGGCCAGGCTCTTGTCCTGCCCAAGGTGTATCCTAGAGGTCTTCCAATAAATCTCTCCTTTATTCCCTGGCTCTGTCCAGTCTCTGCTCCAGCTCAGCCTTCCCAAGTTTCTGGTGACCTCCCAGGGACAGTGAGGCATCTGAAAAACCCTCCTGGACCAGAGGAACACCCAGCTCCTGCCCCCTGCTCCTGGCCCAAGGCATCCCTCTCATTAACAAATTGCTGCTGCAGTTCTGCACTCCCCAGAGTGCTGGGAGCTGTGCCAAGCTCAGCTCACCTGGGGACTGAAATTATTGCCCCAGCTGGGTTTTTATTACTGATAAAACAACAGCATTTATGTGGGTTTATCACGGAGGTGATAAGAGAGTACAGGTTGTGTTCCCTTCTCAATGCACGGTGTGAAACCATCCCAGGGGGGAATTCCCTGCAGCCTAATCTTGTGGAATCCCAGAATGGTTTGGGTTTGGGTTGGAAGGGACCTTAAAGCTCCTTCTGTTCCCACTGCCATGGACAGGGGCACCTCCAGGCTGCTCAGAGCTCCCATCTGATGCTCAGGAAAAGTTGATGTTTTTGTGCAGATCTGGATGAATTTTGGTTTGCTGGAGGCACACAAAGYGTTCACTCTGATCCAAACCCTCCCAGGGCAGGGGCTGYYCTGAGGAGGGGGACACACAGTGATGACAGCCCTGAGGGGAGGTGGGGATGTCCTGTGGGTGTGTGTTCCCATCAGGTCACCCCTAACATCCCTCTCCAGGGCTCTTCCTCAGGGCCAAGCGTTTTGTCCTCTCYGAGGCTGCTGCACACACCTAAAAAGGAGCATCCCCATGGCCTGAAGGGCAGAAAGGGGCTCCAGTTTTGATGTTTGGCACTCAAACCACGCAGTTCTAACTGCCTGCTCCTGCCTTGAACTGGAACATAAATGTTTATAACTCCTGTTGCTCCCCTGACAGTTTGCCCATTAATTTAGTGTCAAGACACCTTTTAATTCCTGACCTCAGCTGGGTGCCAGCCCAGAGCCTGCTGACGYTGCTGACTCGTTCCCCATCAAGGACAGAAGCTTTGCTGTTCCAGTTCTGCCCTCGCTTTGCAGAGGGGAGGTTTCTCACACATCTCCCCCCTCCTCAGGGCAGCTCTTCCCTTGCTGGTCACTCCTGTGGGGCTCAGAACCCCTCAGGGAATGGCTCCTGGCATTGCAGCCACAAATCCTGCAGTGGAGGGCGAGGGTAGGAAGGAATGAGAAACCTGAGGTCATAAAAATGACCCAAAAAACTTCACCCAGCCCTGCATTGTCTCTATTTCTGGGTCCCCGATAAAACTAAAACTCTGCTGTAAATAATGTGCAATATTTCAGCGAGGGAAAACAAGACAAAGGGGCTATTTAAAGCCACCTTCTCTGCAGGGCTTGGCTGGCYGGCCCTGCCTCTTTTGTGTCATTGTGTCAGTGCAAAACACAGACGRGAGGCTGGGGAAATACAATGTGCACTGCAGTCTGGAACACAGGCAAAGGTCAGCCTGGGAGCACGCCTGGCTCCGGGCTGAGCAGGTTCCCTTGGATTTCTGGAAAGCAGTGAGGGGTATCATAAACAGGCAGTGGCTGCAGTTATGGAGCAGAAGAACCTGTCTGGCCCATGCCTGGCTGCTCCTTCTGCTCTGAGATTCAGGGATTGTCTCTTCGTGGCTCTGTTCTGTCTTGCTGCTCGAATCCTGGATCTTTTTACCCTTCAGTGTCCTTGGGTGGATAAAGGAGGTCAGGAGAAAATGTGTGAGAGCCAGAAATACAAATGTGAGGTGTCACAACGTGTGYCCAGCTGAGAGCAGCCACAAAAACACCAGAGGCTGCTGACCTGGGGCGTGTTCTGGCAAAGGGAGGAACACAATRAAAGCCCTTGCTGAGCTGAAGGGAGCTGCTGGCTGCAGGCTGGGCATGGCAGGGAGGCTGGGAATGGCCCAGGAGGAMAGGGGAGCACAGAGGGAAGGGCTGGAGGTGACATCCAGCAGGGTTCTGCTGCACCAGGGGAACCTGTCTGGGCTCTGCACCTGCACAGGCTGGGGAGGCTCTGCTGCAGCCTGAAAGTGGGGCAGCATTTTGGGATCCTGAGGGATCCATACAGAGAAAAACCTGTAGGGATTTACTGAGGAGATGGGGCAGGTTAGTTTTTTGTTGCTCTTTTTTTGGAGGGGGATCCAAGTACTGGTGCACTTTTCACAGGCTAAAGTGTCTCTGGTTCCAGCACTTTCAAGACAATCTCAGTGCTCTGAAAAGTAGCTCTGATGTGCTTCTCAAGGATGAAATCTCAGGCCAGCAAAGCCAAGAAGGCAGAGTAGGGCAAAGGAAGGTTCTGAAGTTATTGGGGTCTGGTGTGGGGCTGTGTTCCCAGCTCAGGGAAGCTGATGGGATGGGAAGGGTGTCCCCAACACTCAGACTGCTGTGGCTGCTTTAAATGTGGCATTTTCAGGGTGTAACATTCACCCAAATATCTCATTGCATGACATGACAGGGGCCTGAGAGAGCCCCCAGTTGTGGGGCTGTCCCACTGCCTTGGTTGTGTGCAGGGAAGCTGATGCCTGAGGTGACACAGCTGGAGTTTGTCCCACCTGCTGTGGCTGGGCTTTCTCTTCTGCTTGCAGCAATCCCCAAGTCTTGAGGCAGTTCAGGAGTGCTGGCTGAGATCCCTGCTGCCATCCCTGAACTGTGCTGCCTCCCCAGTGCCTGTGGGTATAAAAACATCACATCCATTTGAGAGCCTTATCTGTGCCTCCTTTCTGCAGCGCCSTGATGGATTTCTGGCCCTGTTAGAGTAATCTTCCTCGAGGATTTATCTATTTTTTCGTGTGTCAAAGGTAGTTTTTCTTTTTTTCAGAGCCTCTCCATGCTGAATTAATTTGTTCTCTGTCAAACCTGTTTTGTTTTTCGCTCGAGCCCTGTGAGTGGGAGAGCCCAGAGCTGTGTGTGCATCTCTGCTCCTCCCCTGCCAACAAATCCCARCCCCTCATCCTGCAAACCCTCTGAGGGAGCACAGCCCCCCGTGCCTCAGCTGCATCCAGGGGTGCCTCTGGAACCACATTCCTGAGGGATGGAAGTGTGCTTCCCCTTCTGCAACCATCAACAGAGCCATTCCCTTCATCTGGCCACAAAAATCCACTTGAATTTTGGGAGATRTGGAGCCTCCTCCTCCTTTTCCTCCCCTGTCCACTCGTGCCTTGCAGGCAGGAGCTAGAGGTGGTGGGATGCTGCAGGGACAGGTKTTTTCTCTCTTTATCCAAACTGGGATAACGTGGTTTGTGTTGGGAACTGGGAAAACAGCTCACTCAGAGCCTGAGAGCTGCTATTCATTTATGATTTTTTTCCCCTCTCTATCCTTAATTTGCTGAAGGTTAATGGGGCTGAGACAAACAACCCTTTTACATGCCAGAGGGTAACAATAACCCCAGCATTTCCTGCTGTGGGCTGTGACCAGGGGAAGGTTCTGAAGTCACTGTGGGCTGTGACCAGGGGAGCTGCCCGGTCCCTGTCCCTTGGGAATGGCCTGGATTGTCCCAGCCTTGGGGCTGAGCTGCATCTCTGACATGGCCAGAGCATTCAAGGGTGCTTTTAGGATGCTGCAGGGCTCCTGATGATGGCAGGGATGCTAAATGCAGGTTTACTTGGTGTCCACACCTGTGTGTGTACGGAGCAGGAGCTGGGACAGGATCAGGAGCAGGATGAGGAGCAGGAGCTGGGGCAGGAGCAGGGCATTCAAGGGTGCTTTTAGGATGCTGCAGGGCTCCTGATGATGGCAGGGATGCTAAATGCAGGGTTACTCGGTGTCCACACCTGTGTGTGTACGGAGCAGGAGCTGGGACAGGATCAGGAGCAGGATGAGGAGCAGGAGCTGGGGCAGGAGCAGGGCAGGATCAGGATCAGGAGCTGGGGCAGGATGAGGAGCTGGGGCAGGATCAGAGCAGGAGCTGGGGCAGGATGAGGAGCTGGGGCAGGATCAGAGCAGGAGCTGGGGCAGGATCAGGAGCTGGCTCAGAGCAGGAGCTGGGGCAGGATCAGGATCAGGAGCTGGGGCAGGATCAGGATTTGAGGCAGCAGTAGGATCAGGAGCTGGGGCAGGATCAGGAGCTGGCTCAGAGCAGGAGCTGGGGCAGGATCAGGAGCAGGAGCTGGGGGCAGGATCAGAGCAGGATGAGGAGCAGGAGCTGGGACAGGAGCTGGGTGAGAGCAGGAGCTGGGGCAGGATCAGGAGCTGGGGCAGGAGCAGAGCAGGGCTTGTGCCATGTGTCTGCTGAAGCTTTGTGGTGTCAGGAGGAGCAGCTGGGGGCTGGAGAAGGCTGGAGAAGCTGAGCAGGAGGGAGGATCTCCCACTCCTCTCATTCCCCTTGTGCAGAAACAAACCCAACCTGAGCTGCCCTGGCTGTGACAGGTCCCCTGGGAGGCTTTGCCCCTTCCCAGCTGAGTTTGGAGGTTCTGGGAGCTCCTTGCTGGGTGTGGAGGGGGAGCTGGGGCTGAGCAGGGTTTGGGAGAGGCCGTGCAGAGTAAGAAAAACAAGAAGCAGTTGTTTGTGAAGCTGCTTTGTTCTCTCTGTTTCTGTAGCTAACCTTTTGCTTCTCGAAGCAATAAAAAAAAAAAAACCAAAAAAACAAAAAAACCAACCCTCTTCAAAAAAATATTGCAGGGTGTTTCTTTGTGTGCTTTGACTAAGCTGTTCCTCATAAAGCAGCAGCTTTTGCGTAAACACAGCCATGGCAGGCAGAATTATCTGCTTTTTTTTGCAGCTGTCAAGTACCTTTGCTCCCCCAGTGATGTGTAAACGAGGGGAGTGAGGCTGGGAGAGGCAGAGCAGGCAGAACCCGGGGTGYCCTCCTCTGCCAGGGCATCCCTCCCTGCTCCTCAGCTGCCTCGGGGGGACCCTGAGCCACTTCTGTCCCTGGATGTCACCAGATCTGAGCAGGGTTGGGCTCCAGGGAGCCCCAGGCTGGACGTGAAACCAGCCAAGGACATCAGAGCATGAGGTGGGGACTGAAAACACACCCTGGGCTGCATCTTTGGGCAAGGGCCACTCTCAGGGCCACAAATGTGCCTCTGGAGATGGGCTTTGAGGTGAACTTTTAATTGCTTGCCAGGGTCGGAGTCCCGGCAGGGCTGGAGGTGGCAGCAGCAGCTGTTGGGTTGCTAATTGCTGTGTCTGTGGCCTGCAGTCAGAGCTGGCATGGTAAATGCAGGATCTGCTGGAGAGGAGGGAGACCTCCCTTCCACCCCTTTGGGCTGTGGGCTTCAATTAGTTATATTTTTTTTTTTTTTAATTTTTTTCCAGATTAAAGTGAACAAAAGCCCTGTGTCCCCTGATGGTCCTGATAAGCTGGAGGCTCCAGACCTGTCCCAGCACACACTGCCCATTGCAGCCTCTGTTGATTTAAAAACAAAAAGCCCACCCTCACTATCTTGATGATGGAAAGAGAAAAAAAACCCAGAAATTCCATGAATGTGCAGAGACGTCAGTGGTGCCAGTGAAAAGCAAAAGTGACCCTTTGCCTTCCCCTCCACCCACCTTTTACCAGTCAAGTGGTTTTTGGGAGGGAGCTTTCCTCAGGCCCTGGTGGGGCTGCAGGAACCCTGGAATGGACCCAGAGCAGTCTCAGCTGCTGCAGGGGGTGGTGGAAGGTGCCAGAATTCCAGGTGGAATCTCCTATCCCTGCCCCTCCAGCTGGGATCAGATCCTSTTGGGACCATCCTGAGGGCAGCAGCAGGAGTATTTATGGCCATTTATTGTGATCATCCTTTCCAATATGGGATCTTCCTGGTTTTGGGGGAATTGTGCAGCCTGTTCCCTGCCTGCTGCAGGTCCCTGGGAGCCTTCCCTGCCCTTTTTGGGGTGGTGGGGACATTCCCAGCTTAAAAAAAGACTGGCACTGGGTGCTGTGGTTTATTGAGRTGTTKKGSTTGGGTTGMACTCARTCTTTAAGGTCTCTCCCAACSCAGAGGYTCTGGGATTCAGCTCCWGGGSCWTGGCAGGGAAGGAGGAGGCTCCTTTTCCCTGGMTGCTGGCTCTGCTCACCCTCCTGGGGAAGGTGTGAGCACAGCTCAGGATGTCCTGGCACCCTCTGGGCTGAGCTGCCTGCAGGGCACCCGTGCTGAGCCAGGTGTCCCTCGGTGCCACCAAAAGCAGGGTGAAAAGCAGGCTGGGCTGAGCCTGTGAGGTTTTTGTGGGAGCCCTGCAGCGATGGCTCRGGCAGGGAGGGATTTCACGGCAGGATTATTGCCACACAATGTGCTTTCTGTGCGATTATGTGGTGTCTTTTAAATCATTTCCTCCAACGAGCCCGTCCACACCCAAACCAAAATAAACACTCTGAAAGGCTGCACAGATAAGGACACAATGCCTGCCCTGAAATGCAGCTTTTTCTCTCCCACTCCTTGCAGACACCTGCTCCGTGTCCTGGCRAGGAGCAGCTCCAGGAATGCTGAGCTGGGATTACCCAACACAGACTTTGGCAAATGCTGACTTCCCAAAGCTCCCATTTGAGCCCATCARTGTCTCTTTGAGTCAGTCACTGTCTGAGAAAGGAGAAAGTGAAACCTGGCACTGTCACCTCCTTGCTCTGCCTGTTTAATCTCAATCCTTTCTTCCCATCACTCTGAGCCCCTGCACCATTCCCTGTGCTGGCACCCACGGGCTCCCAAGCCTCATCCCMCATCTCTGAGCTGATTTCCAGTTGAATTTCACCCATTTTTGGGCTCGCACAGAGCCCAGWGGGTGCTGCCCATGCTGGTGGGGGAACCAAGGGGCCACCTTGGAGCAGCCACCACCACCCCAGCTGCTGCTCTGAGCTGTCCCCAGCTTTCCCTGGGGAATCCTTCGTGTGAGAGAGGGGATTTGAATCCCTGCCCACTCAGCCTGGGGTGATAAACCCTCATCTCCCTGGGGAGCTGGGTGTTTTGGGAGCTGATGAACCTCCTGGGTTATTTCTCCCCCCTCAGTTCTTTGCTGCTTCCCCATTTCTGTGTCTCTTTTTTTTCCTTCTGTTGGGTCCTTGGCAACCCCAGGGCCTCAGCAAACTGGGCACATAAAATCCAAACTGTGTCTGACACRTGAAAAACAGATAAATCCTCACAAAAATTTACTTCAACAAGGCCARAAATGCATCACAGCACTGCAGAAAGGAGGCACGGAGTGATTCTGTTGTCACTCAGTGCTCTGGCATCTCCTTCCTCCACCCATCCCCTCTCCCCAGTGAGACTTCAGGCTAAACTCAATCTCTGCTGGGAAGCCCAGATGGGAAAGTGCTCTGGTTTTAATTAGCATCTTAATTGGTTTATCAGGTGTTGGCACCACTGTCATTCCTGGATGCACTTTTCACTTTTTTTTTTTGTTGTTCTTGCTATCCTTCAGTGCTTAAATTTCAGTTATCATAACTAAAATATCATTTTCCTGCTTCAGGGAGATATTCCTCTGAAATTCAGTGTTTGGTGGCTGAGCTGGGTAATACATCTTTTTTTTATTATTTATTTTTCCTCCCCAATAACCAAATCACTTCAGTTTTTCTTTTTCTGCCCAGCTGCAGACAGTGTCTGATCATTAATCCCAGAACTGTGCTGAGATAGGAGAGGTGTACCCCTCTGACAGATAAGCTTGACTGACATAAATAATTTAGTTCCCCTGCACCTTTTTTATTTTTTCCCTTCTGTAACTGCTGGAGATCGAGGTGACCCACAGAGCCATCTGAAATTCCCCAGCTTTGATTTTGTTTTCAGCTCTCTGGCAGCTGGAATTTATACTCATGCTCCAGTGGCTTCACAAAGATTATATTCTTTATTTTCATATATATTTTTTTTTCTACACTAAGTGAAGAAAAAACATGGGTATTTTGTSTATTCTTTGGTGTGGCCTGAGTTCTGCACACTGGGTTTTCCTTCACCCTTTTCCCTGCTGATTTTGGTCTCCCCTGAATTGTCTCAATCTCCTTTCTGCTGACAGCCTGTGCTGCCTCTGTGCTGGGAAATTGCCAGATTTGCTCCTCAGTGTCCCCTCATCCATCTCTTTGTGACAGAAAACCCTCCTGTGCTGTTTGGGCTGGTGTTTCTCCCTCAAGGGAGGCTCACCCACCTCAAACACCCCAGTCCATATGACCAAACCTTCCCCAGCAGCTCTCCAAACCCAGGGCAGAGCAGCAGGGATCCCTCCCAGCCCTTGGGAAGGGGCTGGCCCAGGCAGGAGGTGTTCATGGCTGAGGTTTGGGATGTCAGGGGTGCTGAAATTACAGCCTGGGGAAATCCAAGTGCTGCACAGGCTTTGAGGGGAAAAAGGGGAAAAAAATGCTCTATTGGCTTTTTGTTTKTGATTTCACTGGCAAGGCAGGGAGTTTGCAGCTGATGGGGGAAAGTCTTGGCTGCTGAGCCTGGAGTGGGATGGAGGGATGTGAGTGGAGCTTTCTTATTTCATTTTTATGGCAGTGACTCACTTGACACTTGACTTTATTCTGTCATTGTTTGAAGCTGAAGCTTTGCAGATGGGGGGCTGGCAGGGAGCTGTGCTCAGCTGGTGGGACAAGAGCTCACCCAGCTTTGATGGTCCCTGCCCTGGTCAGGGTGCTGTGCCAGCCTTTTCCCAGCTTCAGAAAGTGAAGCTTCCCACTGGGAGCAGTGGAAATGTTCTCTCATCTGAGGCTGTTCCTGGTTATTGGGGTCTCTGCCCAGAGGAAATCCCACAGCTGGAGCTGCTGTGGAATGTGGCTGTGCTTGGGGCAGTGCCTGGAGTGCTCCCACACCAGCAAGAGCAGGGAGAGGACCCAGTGTCCTCTTTAGAGCAGGGAGAAAAGCTCTTTACCTTGAGCCAGGCCGTGCATTTCCATTTCTYCACCTTTTCCAGCTTTTCATGGGGATACCCTGACACTGTCAGTGTTTAAAGAACCCTGGAAATGCTCTGAGATCTGCTAGGAAACATTGTGTGCTGTATTTGTGGTTCAGAGGGCCTGAGCCATCACTCAGCCTGCTGCAAACCTTCACACAGCTCTGCCCCTCTGCTGTCCCTGTGTTCCAGTGTTTCTTCTTGACTCAAAGCTCTGGTGAGGAAAGGGGTGAGGTCTGTGGAGTGAGGAGGGTGCCCCAGACATTTTCCAAGGCCCGTCTGAAAGGTGGTAGGGCAGCCCCAAAATGTTGCAAAACTATCCCCGGGCCTCCTGTGCATTTAAACAGCTTTAAAAATGACTTCAGTGGGCATGGAATCCTCACTGGCACCACCAAATCCCAGGGAAGGACCCGGCTCCACCTCTGATTCAACTCCTGATGAATCATTATTTCCACTACTTGTTMTTCATAATTGCTTTTTGCTAATCCTCAGCTGCATTTGCATTTCCTCAGTGCTCACCATCCCCTCCATCCCCTCCTGGGTGYGAGTCTGGAGGTGTCAGCATCCAGCTCCTGTCCCCTGTGATGCTCAGGGGAGCTGTAAAGGCAGGGGAAGGTGATTTTTGGCTGGTGTCAATCACAAAAGCTGTGCTCTGGAGCACTCAGCTGCAGGAATTCCCAGGGGATATTTCATTCCTGCTGCTGGGGGAAATGGCCTTGTTCAGACATACCTGATGTGAGCACGACTCACAGCAGAGCAATTCTCTGCTCCTTTGTTTTTGGCCTGTTRAGCTTTAGCAAAATAAAAAATCAATCTTTTGGCCTTTTCTGCTGGTTCCTGTGTGGAGCCAGGTGTTTTACAAGCTCTCCACATCCTCTTGGCCTCGCAGCAGCCTGTTAAACTGGAGTCCCAAGGCTCCCTGGCAGCGTGKAGGAAAAGGAAAAGGGTTGCCAGGTTAAGTATATTTTAGTTATTTAAAGGGTGCARAGTTTCCCTGCAGATAAGCAGAGTTCAGATCTGTAATTCTGACTTGTTCCAGCACTGATTCCACTGATTCCTTGCTGTTGGTTAAAGGATGGGAAGGCTGTGGGTTTGTTTGGGTTCTGCTGCATGAACCCCATGGTCAGAACTGCAAATGGTGCAGGGAGAAAAAGGTACCTGGGCCAAGCCTTGYTGTCACAAAGAAAGGAAATTGTCCCTTTTCAACTCCAGCTGAATTTGCAGAAGGTCCTGACCCCAASGTGTGTCACCAAACCCTTCAGAACAGGGTCAGCTATAAACAGCTTTGCTCCATTCAGCTCTCCTGGAACAGGAGGAGAAGGGAAATTTATTGAATGGAAAAGGAGGGGGTCTTTTTAAAAAGGAAAAAATAGGAAGAAATGGCTCCTTCCCAGCTTTTCAAAAGGAATTGCAAACAATGGGGTTAAAACCCATGACACAAACCCATGCCCTGTGTAGGTTGGGGGTTCCAGAGCCACCCAGCTGGCTCCAGCCAGCTCCAGGCACATCATTTCCCCTCCAGAGGATCATGGAATGGTTCAGGCTGGAAAAGACCTTTCTGTGTGTGTTTGTCCCCCTCTCTCTCCCATTCAGGAGCAGTGTTGCCAGTGGGCAAACACTAATCCATCCTGACAGCTCTGCCCATCTTCCTGCTTTGGTCTGGCAACCAGCAAACAGCTTGATTAAGGTCCCTGGGGCTTTATTAGTGCAGCTTGTTGCCTGTAAATTAATCAACAGGTTTCCTGTGTTTTTAACTCTTTCTGGGAATGTCCTGTATTGCTGTGGGGGGTGSATCAAGTTTAGAGCTGGCTTGTTTTAAAAAGGCACAGCAGAAACAGCCTCAAAGGTTTTACAGTGCTGGGTTCTTGGGGCAGGAGGTGCAGAGATCCCCTGGGCTCTGCAGGTGCTGCTTGTCCAACTTCCCATCTCTGAGAATAACTTCAGGCTTTTATTTCTCTTGGCTGTTCACCCCCTGTAAAATATCCATTATCCATGCAGAGGGCAGCCAGAGGGAACCTGCACTTTGCTGGGTTATCCAGGAGAAATCAGATGTGCTCTGGCCCCTCAGATGAGAAGCACAGAGAGGAACAGGACCTGCTTTGCTGTTCTGAGCTTTGTTCTGGAGCCCTGGGCAGAAGTTGCCAGGATGTTTTCTTTGGCAGTGTTCTCTTTCAGGCTTTGTCCTTTAACTGTTTGGTCTCACCATGGAGGGATTAGGGAAAAATGGCTTTGTAGCTGCTGATTCCCAAATCCCATCAGTGAAGCCTTTCCCTGTAGGAATTTCCCCTGCTCATCCCTCGGGATTATCCCCCTTTCTCTGCTGATGGGGACRCACAGGCTCCATCTCCTGTGCCCACACCCCTCTGCCAGCGGGGAGTGACCACAGGATGACTGCAAGCAAGGTTAGGGATGGGGAGAGAGCCCCAGCTGTGCCAGGCACATCTGGCTGGGACACAGGGCTCTGTGTCACCTCCCTGGTGCTGGCCTTTGACACATCCATCAGCCCTGCCTGCTGCCAGGCACAGGGGGGTGACCTTTTGGGAGAGGAGGAGGAGGAGGAGAGGATGGGGAGAGAGCAGTGGGTGGATGGGAGGCAGTGACAGCCCTGCCTGGGGTGGGGTTTGGATTCGTGGAGCAAAGGTGACAATGGCTGGGTGCAGGGAGCCCCATCCCCTCCTGCCTGCTGGGCTGGGGCTGAGCTTTCCCTGCTGGGCCCTGCCCTCTCTGAGGAATGCCATGCCTGGATTACGTGAGGAAGGCTCAGGATGATGCTTGGCACAATGCTATTTATGGGCTGCTGCAGATCTGCCTGTGACACCCTGGGTGCAATAATTTTGGTGCCTCTCCACCCTTCTCAGCCTGGGCTGGGCCCTGCAGAAGCAGCCAGCAGCAGTGGGGGTTTGGAAGTGTGACTTGGCCATGGAATTGTCCCATTTTCTGTGCTGAAGGGGTTTTCCTGTGGCTCCAGCACCTGGACAGGGCTCTGCTCTSTGTGTGTCAGTTCTGGAGTGGAACTGGGAGTGGCTTCTCTAGAAAAGAAAACCTTTTCCAGGTATTTGAGGTCAGCATGACTTGGGGAAATACTGAGGAGCCTCTCAGGCTTGGATTGGCACAAGTGGCACAGTCAGAGCAGGGAGATGCAGCTCTGTGTGCAGGGGTGAGGTGGAACAGCACCAGACATAACCTGAAATGACTTAACAAGCTGCTCAAGGTTTTTTTAAATGCTTGTGTCTTTTTTTCTTTTTTTCCCCTTTAATTTAAATTTCCTCTGACATTTCATAGGCTTCATCACTCACCGTGAAGCCGAGATCCATGTGAGTGTGTGCGCTAGGATTGTTTTTAAGTTTTATTTTAAATACAGATGTCTGGAATAACTTTTTTGCACACACTGTAGGAGTGTAAAGGTTTCTAAGCAACATCATTTCATGCTGTTTGCATTCGAGAATGTAAAACAGGGTTCCTTTTTTTAAAAGTCTCTGCAGTGCAGGCATAATTACAGGATCCGATTATGCAGCATTGTGTCTACGGTGAAGCCTGCCCTAATGGAATATTCTGCCTTCTGCTGAAGCCTTACCTGCTTTTTACCGAGACACTTAAGGACTTAATTAGCGTCATTATAGACTGCCACCCCCTTCCTCAGCCCCGTGCATGAAGGGATAATGATCTGTCCAAGCTAGCAGAGCGTTCACTTCCCATGGTTTAGCAGCACGGCATGGAGGGAGTGTGGAGCTCGCTGCTGCTCTCTTCAATTGAACATGGAGGAGGAGGAGGAGGAGGAGGAGGAGGGGGAAATGAAAGTATTTCCTAGGAGCAATAAATGCACTCTGTGTTTGCTTGGCCTGGTCCCTGCCCTGGAGCTGGGAGGGTGTTTGTCACTGGGGAGCTGCTCTGTGGTGCCTCAGGCCTTCCACAGAGAGCCTGGAGACTGCAGGGGGTGCAGGAAACCTGGCTGTGATGTCCCTGTGGATGTGCTGTGTGTGGGCACTGACCTGTGTATCCATCCATCCGTCATCCATCCCTCCATCCATCCCTCCATCCATCCCTCCATCCATCCCTCCATCATCCATCCATCCATTCCTCCATCCATCATCCATTGTAGAATTAAGAGTGGATGGGTTGGAAGGGACCTTAAAGATCACTTAAATTCCACCCCCTGCCCTGGGCAGGGACACCTTCCACTATCCCAGGTGGCTCCAAGCCCCATCCAACCTGGCCTTGAGCACTTCCAGGGATCCCCCCACAGCTTCTCTGTGCCTCCCCACCCTCCCAGGGAACAATTCCTTCCCAAAAWCCTRAATCTCRRCTGCTCCCTGCCTGCTGCAGGGCAGCAGGTGTTGCACTGGGAGCAGCTGTGGTCAGTGGTTTGGAGTGACAGGAGGTGCTGGCTYGAGGACACAGCTCTGCTGCTGAGGGAGGGAGCCTGGGGAGGATCCTGTCAGGATGGTCAGGCCTCMTCCCCAGTGGCCCAGTTTGCACTGGGCTGCCCAGCAGAGTTCCATAAACATCTGGGGGCTTTTTGTGTTTTATGAGATGAGGAGTGTTGGCTTTTGTGCCAGAGCTGGGGCCAAAGGAGGTTTTATTGCTGCTTAGGTAACTCCTCTGGCACGTTGTGCTGGGAGCCCCAGCCATAATTAATGAGGTGTGGGAGTGCTGTGGTGCGTGTGTTGTGCTGTGTGGTGGCTGTTGCTGCTGCACCCCGTGCCAAGACAGGGCCATGACGTTTTCCTCACAGATGGACAACCCTCAGTCCCCTCCACCTCCTGTGTCCATCCTGTGCTGGCATTTCTGCCCTGCCTGCTCCTGGATTTTGCCCTCCCAGCARGTTTCCTCTGGAATTCTGCTGGTGTCTTGCAGGGACATTCACCCAAAGCCTCTGCTCTTTGTGCTGGGTGGTTCAGGTGGGAAGGGGCACGGTGAGGGTGGTCGGGGATTTGGAGCAGGTCCTGTGGCATGTGGCACTGATTCAGGGCTGYTGTTTCAAGGCTTGTGGCTCATCTCTGGTGAGAAGCCAAGACAGGAGAGAAGGAGCTGTGGTGCTGATGGATTTCCCGAGTTCCTTGACTCACCTGGAGTCCTGAGCATCCCCTGCTTGCTCCCTCACCTCAGCAGGTGTGTGTGGCCTGGGGTGTGCAGGGAATCCCCCAGCTGGGATAACCTGAGGAGCCCACAGCTGCTCCAGGGCTTGGGAAAAGTGTCCCTGCCCATGGCAGGGGGCTGGAAGCAGAGATAACCTTTAAGGTCCATTCCAACCCAAACCATTCCATAATTCCATGATTTCCTSCTGGCTCTCCTGCTCTCTCCATTCCTACAAAGGATTGGCTGCAGTGATGCAGTGCCTGGTATTTTTGGGGATTTTTTCCCCCAAAAAGCCACTTTGCTCTTCTCCAACCTCTTTTCCAACCTCTGCCCTCAAGGAGCTGTGTGTGCTCCCTGCTCAGAGAGCTGGGAACATCTCAGCCCCACGGGAAGGTGCAGGCAGTGCTGGCCCCCAGCACAGACCCTCGTGGATGTGTCTGGAGGTCTCCAGCAGTGCACGTTGCCTTTGGCTTCACAAACACTGAGCAAACAGTGCCAGATGGATGGAGCTTTATAGGATCTGCCCCGTGCTCTGTGTGTTTTAAACAAACCTGGGAGGGGGTTTGGGCTGGATCCGTGTTTGTTCTTGGAGGAATTGATGAGGGCTTCAGAGTCCTCGTCCATCCATCTTCCATATGGAGATAAAAAAGTTTTGGCTGAGCACTGCTGAATGTGTCGTCATCCATCACAGCGGAGGCGGGATTGTGTCAAGGAAAAATAATCCACCATCAGGCTCTGGAGGAGAAAAAAAATTTAAAAAAAAAAAAAAAGGAAAGAAATAAGATTTCCAGTAAAACGCATCGCTTTTAAAAATCCAATTCACTCTTTGCCAAGTCATTGTTTGGTTTTTTTTCACATGAAAGCAACCTTTAAAGGTTACTTTTATCCCTCTTTAATGAGCTCTAGAAATGAGGCTGGCCTGCCACAGGGCAGAGGGCAGGATGGGGCCGTGTGTGGAGCTGATGCTCCCCTTTGCAGCAGCTCTGGGAGCTGTGGCTGCCAGATCCTGCAGCCAGCAGCTTTCAGCAGGAGGAATGAAAGAGCATCATTGATGTCTGTCTCTCCCCTCACCGCGGTGGAAATGATCTGTGCTGCAGCGTGTGTGGGAGAGAGAAYGCACGGGGCTGGCTGTGTTTTTCTGGAGTGTTCTGCTGGGGTTTGCACCCTGGGGATCAGCTCTGCTGTCACCCTGGGGCCCAGCTCTGCTGTCACCCCTCCTGTGCCRGGTGCTGAGCTCTTTGGGGATGTGACTTCCATGAAAACTCTTTGGAAGCTGATCCCTGCAGYGAGGGACACAAACCCCCTCCCCAGCACAGCCCTCCTGTGCTGCTTAGGGGTGTTCAGGTGACAGCCAGGGTGTCCTACACCTCTGCAGGGAGGGACAGWGCCAGCCCTGAGCAGCAGGACACTGATGAAGTGCCCAGCTGTGCTGCAGGGCAGTGTGAGGAGGTGGTGGCCATGGGGCACAGCTGCCCATGGCTGCATGGGCTCAGCAGGACTGGCAAAGGCAGCAGCAGGCTCTCTAAAGGAGACCCATCAGCCTGCATTGGGCTCTTCCTTCTGCCACCTGATCATTTTTCCCTGCCCAGGAGCAGATCCAGAGCCCCCCAGCCCAGCTGGGAACCCTCCCAGCCCGAGGGCTGCTGCAGTTTCTCACTCCCAAAGGCTGTGCTGACGCTCAAACATCTCCCTCGTTTCTCTCCCATYCCTGTCACGTTGCCTGAAGCTTTTAGGGGAGCCCTGGCTGCTGCAGAGGGAGCAGAGGGGGGGTGAATGAGCACAGAAACCCCCATGTGCTGCTGGGGATGTGGCACACGAGCCCTGCGAGGGCTGCAGGGCTGAGGGCAGCTGGGGAAGGGCTCGGTGACGATGCTGTCACTGCTCCAGGAGGGGCGATTTTCACATCCCCACCGCTGGCATGCCAGCAGGAGTCTGCAGTTAGCCTGGAGCTCCTGGCCCTGCCTCTTGCCACCCTCTGGAGAGGCATTTTTTTCCCCTGAAATCCTCTTTCCCATCAGCAATCCTCTCCATCTTCATGGAGCCTGGAGGTGTGGGAGGGGGTTTTGCACTAGAGGACAGTGCTGCTGGTTTTTGGCTGGTTTTTGCTGCTGTGGTTGGTTTTTTGCTGCTGGTTTTTGGCTGGTTTTTGCTGGTTTTTGGCTGGTTTTTGCTGGTTTTTGCTGGTTTTTGGCTGGTTTTTGCTGCTGTGCCTGGTTTTTGCTGCTGTGGCTGGTTTTTTCTGCCGTGCTGTGAAGGTTTCTCCCCGAGCAGGAGCAGGCACCCCGGGATGCTCGGTGTGAGCAGGATGTGGTGGCCCAGCAGAGGAGGAGCTGTGTGCTGGGCAGCTGCCAGCAGGGAGAAATTCCCTCTGAAGGCAGGGCTGAGGAGGATGCTGCTCCCCCTGGAAGTGTCAGGGGGCTGCTGGAGGCAGCGAGCAACTTTCCTATGGGAAAGTCCAGCCTTGTTCCATTTTTAACCCTTGGTAATTGAGTCCAGGGGGAAATGTGACCCCAGGTTACATAGCTGTAATGCCTTCCCTGTGTGCTGGAAGGAGGGGGAAGGAGCAGCTCTGCTGCTGCTTTTGGCCCAGCTCCATGAAGAAGGGAATTTTTCAGTGCCTGCAATGAAAATGGGGAGGCAGGAAGTGGACAGATCCTTAAGTGACACTGAGTGGCTTTGGGGACACTCACCCCTGCCAGCGTGTGTGGCTCGGGCAGAGCAGAGCCTGGGAGAGTGGCAGGGGGAGTTTGGGGTCCCTGGTGGGACCATGAGGTGGGAATCTGTGTCCTGCTGGGGCCTTGGGAGGCTCCCTGGAGCAGAGGCTGGGCAGAGTTAAAGGAATAAAGCAGGGATTTATGAAAAGGCCTTCAAAGGATGCACCCTGGGCAGTGCAAGAGCCTGGCTGAGGTTCCACCCGAGATGGGCCCTGAGTCAGGAGTGTCACACTTTGATAAGGTTTGGTCCATTTGCACTTTGGGGTTCATTGGCCAATGGCAGCTCCAGGGGATGAAGTCCCATCCTCCCAGGCTGCTCCCCTCAATTCCCTGGGGTTTGCACTTTTTTGGGCTTTTTTTGTTGTTTCCCCTTGGTTCTGGGGCTGGAAGAGGATTGTTCTGTCTGAACTGTGAGGAGAACTTGCTCACACTTTATCTGAAGCTCAGAGTCACACACTGAGGCAGCACAAATAAATATGAAAGCTAAAACTTGAGGCATCCCTGAGAACCCTGTGAGGTGCCAGCAGGGAGGGACACAGCCCAGCCAGGCCATCCTTTTTGGCAGGGGTCTCTCCCATGACCTTTCCACGCTCAGCTTTGTGCTCCCTGCTCATGGATGGAGTCAGGGAGCCACACAAATCCCGTGTGCTGCCATCACAAACCATCCATCCCCAGGAGTTTGGGAGTGCCAGGGTTTGGGAACCACACCCAGCAGGGGCATCCCCCAGCCTGCAGGGGAGCCACAGCTGGGATCTCCTCCAGCCCCCTCCTGCCTCTGCCATCTGCTGATTACACTCAGGCAGCACCCATTAAACATTTATTTGAGCCTTGTCATTAAAAATAGRTGGCTGTAGCCTAAAGGTGACTCGTGGGGTGACTTGCTGGCTGTTCTGCTTTGTTATGAAGCCTGAAAATTACTGTGCTTTTTAAAAGAAGTGTTGCTTGTTTTCCTCACACTTCTTTCCGACCTTACAAACATGAAATGTGTGCCATGTCAGGTTGGTTTTGTTGCAGTCTCTTAGGAAGAGCTGCCCACTGGGAACTTTCTCTGCCCTGAGRATGTCAACAGATCATTTATCCACCRCGAGGAAAACAACAGTTGACTGTAAAATGAGACCTTAGAAGGAAAAAAAGAAAAAGAAAAAAAAAAAGTGGCGAGTTAGCAACAATCAGCAGTTCCTCTGGACTTGCTACTTCAAATATCCTCGTTGTAAATTCCCTGGAAAAAAGGGGAGGGTACACAAGAGCTGAGTTTTTGGTGTTAAATACTTCCAGAGCTCCCCAGGCCATCAGGAGGGAGTGGGCCAGCTGTTGCTCCAGATGTTGCCCTGGGGAAGGATCACCCACGGGAGCTGGAATGCTGCAAGCTCTCTCTGATGGTGGTGTGAGGCAGCTTTTGTGAGTCTCRTCCCCTAAAATATGAGCCCATCTCCAGGGCTTGACAAATCCCCTTGCAGAACGAGGAGCAGGCTGTTTTTTGCAGAAAGGTCCTGTGGAAAAGGCACTTAACCCAGAGGAAGAGGTCTGGATTCCAGAGCAGTCAGCTTGGAGCTGTGTCCATGTGCAGAGAGAAGCTTTTTCTCAGAGACAAACCTCCCTCTGAGGCAGGATAAACCCAGCCCAGAGAGGGGAGGGACAGCTCTTCCACCAGCAATTAATTAATTAAGCGTGGAGCTGCAAAAAGGGCGACTCCAGGCAGACACGGGTCCCTCAGGGGTCCCCCCAGGGTCTGGGCTGGGGAGGGATGAAAGAGCAGCAAAGATTCSAGTGCTGAAAGTTTCCTTGCTGTGCTGGGAAGGACGAGCAGCTCTCCCCGGGGTGAATCCCTCCCTGCCCAGCAGCYAACCCTGCTGCTGTGCTGGCCCCTSMTAARCTCTCTGGCCAACTCCGGTGGGTTTCCAGCATCTTTATTAGAAAAAATAAYGTCAGAAGYGCTTGGAAGTCAATTATSYTTCATGTGATTAACSTTAATTATTATTACTTTTATTAGTTCAGYGAATCCACCAGGATTCTCCCATTAATAGATGTCACTAATTTGTTCCCAGAGAGCACTGTCTCCCACCAGTGGGCTTTGGAGCATTTCCCTGAACTKYYCTYTRTTKTTKTTTKKTTTTTTTTTAATTTAATGTAGCTTAAAATTTGATTGGAAGTTAATTATTGTGAGCTGGAAGTTTCCACAGGCTCCTGTAAACATCAACTAAGCTTTGCAGTCTGGGTTATTTTTACAACGTGTCAGGCAAAGGAACCCAGGGTAACAGTTTGGGAATGCTGGGAGGCATCAGATTGAGAATGGAAATGGGCAGATAAGGGATGGGGAAAGCACATCCCTGTCTGTGCAGGAGCTAAGGAGTGGGATGGATGTGGATGGAGCAGAAAGAGGCTCGAGAGGATCTGAATTCATGCCCACAGGCACAGAGTGAAACCGGACTTCTCTCTGTGCTCTGGAGCACAAGGAGTTTTTGCAGGGATGCAAAACAATTCAGGGATCATTAAGACAGCAGGCTGTGTCTGGAAGAAAATCCTGAGATAAAACTTTTCTCTTGCTTCATTTTGAAAATTTCATTCACCCTTTTTTCTCTTTTTTTTTCACTCTCCTCCATGAGGCACCAAGGAAATCCAAGAAATCTTGTGGCTTTTGGGATGTGGATGCCCTTGGAGCAGCTCTGGCTGGGAAGTGGTGCCCATTCCCTGTCCAGCTGCTGGGGAGGGGATGCTTTGGATGCAGCCCACAAAGAAACTGCTTTCAAAAAGGCTCGAGGGCTCCAGAGAGTCTCTGTGACTGCAGCCTGGATCCAAACCCCCTGCACATGGAGCTCACAAAGCTCCCTGCCAGGGCAGTGTTTGTTTGGAGATGGCACCGAGAGCCCTGCAGAGCTGGGCAGGGGTTGTTTTCATTCCCAACAAAATAACAAACCACAGCACCACGGAATTTATCATGCAGGAGCAGCAGGAGGAGGCCAGGGGCTGTCTGAGCACAGCACTGAGGGCTCTGCTCGCTGTGTTTGGCTCGGAGAGAGAATTCCCAGTGGGATTTCTGGGGCAGCCATCAATCCCTGCCTGCTTTTCTTTCTTGGATGGAGTGACAATCCAGGCCTGTGCTGCCAGGGGGAGCCTGGTGCAGGATGGAATGGAATGGGTTGGGGTGGGAAGGGCCTTAAAGATCACCTGGGTCCAACCAGGGACACCTTCCACCATCCCAGAGTGCTCCAGCCTGGCCTTGAGCACTTCCAGGGATCCAGGGGCAGCCACGGCTGCTCGGGGCACCCTCCCCACCCTCATGGGTAAAGAGGGACCCACCTTGTCCAAAACTTGCTGAGGCACTGGATACCTCCTGCTTCCAGATGGATCCCTTATTCCTGCTCTGCTCTGCTTGCCCATCCCAAAAATGGCAATGAAGCATTTTTTGTGCACTTCAATTCAGAGATCAGCACCCTTGGGGTGAAGGAAATGAGATCCCTCTCACCCTGCATCCAACTGGCTCCTTGGGAGCGGCCAGAGCATGGAGCTGAGATTTGTTTTGGGACATGATGAGGGATGAGAATGAGGAGCTGGTTGTTCTGGAGAGGGCTCCTGGCTGTGCCCTCCCCACAGGGCACCTCATCCTCGCCCTGTCCCTGCAGCACAAGGAGCACACTCTGCTGCAGGCTGCTGTGCTGGCTGCAGATGTTTCGTGTCTCTGCTCCCTGCAGGTCAGCTGCAGTCCTGCCAGCCCCAGTGACGTGTGCTGTGAGCAGCAGAGCCAGGCCCTCCCTCACTCACAGCTCTGGGACTGCTCTCTGCTCTCTGGAGGATTTGTTTTTTGGCATCCCAAGCCCAAGCAGGATGGTGGCAGATCACCCGGAGGAGGTGCCCTTCAGCACCACTGTCCCCACGCCAGCCTGGTGTCCCTGGGGAGCTGCAGATGAGCTCATTTCCCTCCTGAATTCCTCTCTTTCCTCCCTTTGGGCATCTTGCTGCCAGCACTGCTCTTCGCTGGCTCTATTTATAGGGGGTTTAATAAGATATCAATTAAAGGAATGAAAACAAACCCGAGATGTCTGTCAGGCGAGGTTATTGGGAGCAGCAGTTCCAGATCCTGTCAGCCCTTTCCAGAGGCACTGCCTGTTCTTGTGGGACAGCTGGGCTGGGGTGGCAGCCACCCTGTCCCTCTGCTGGGACCCTGCTGCTGCCAGCTCCTGCCTCCCCTGCTCGTTAAAAAGGAGGGAGGGATGCTAATGAGAGAGGTGGGCTGGAGGGAGTCCCTCTTTGCAAAGCCGGCTGTTAATGAGCTCTCCTGATTCACACTTTTCCTGTTTGGGGGATTGGTATTTATGACCCTGTGAGGAGGATGTGAGCTGGCACGGTGAGTGAGGGGAGRTTTCTGCTCCTCCAGGGCTTTGTGATCCTCCTTCCTCTTGAAAATTCCAGCTGTGGGGAGAGACCAGGAAATCGGAGATTTGTTTCTGACTGAGTGAATTAGTGTCTGTCTCTGTAAAAATCTGTTTTCCCTGACTTCTGCTGCACCCTAAGTATTCTTTTGGCTTGGTGCCTGGCACCTCTGCAGTGTCAGCACGGGGAGAGCCTCCTGCTGCAGCCAGGGGCCATCCCAAACAGTCTGCAGGTCTGTCTGGGACCTCTGCTGTGTTCATTTGGAGAGGGTGGGGGTGAACAGGCTGAAATGCTCTGGCCAGGCTCCCTCCAGGCTCCCCTCCTGGCTCCCTGTGCCTGTCCCCAGGGCTGTGCCAGCACTGCCCTCATGCTCCCAGTGTCCCTGTCCCCCTTTTGCAAAGCTGCCTGGAACAGATTATTTCTTTTTAAAAGTCTCAGCTGCTTCTGCCCTTTATTCCTGTGCACTCTGTGTTCKGTGTTATTTTTGTGACAGGACAAGGGGGGATGGCTTTAACCTGGCAGAAAGTGGGGTTAGATGGGACATGGGGGAGAAATCCTTCCCTGGGAGGGTGTCAGGCACAGGGGGCACAGAGCAGCTGGGGCTGCCCCTGCATCCCTGGCAGTGCCCAAGGCCAGGATGGAGCAGCCTGGGATGGAGGGAGGTGTCCCTGCCCATGGCAGGGGTGGCACTGGATGGGATTTAACCCAAACCTCTCCCTGATTCTCAGCCTGCTGATGTTCTCCCTCGCCTGGTTCTCCCTCTGTGCAGATTGTGATGAACAAAGCCAGGACAAACCCAGATGAACACTGAGTCCCACTTGTCCCTCCTGTCTCTGTCAGCTCTTTCTCGTGCTTTCTGCTCCTGTTCATCCATCAGCTCCTCCCGTGGCCACCTCTGCTCCTGCTGCCTCTTACCTGCCAGGGATTTCCTCTGTGCTCCCACTCCCCTCCCCAAAATTACCTCACAGAGAATGCACCTCCTCCAGCCTGACTGAAAACAGAAGGGAAAAAAAATCTATCTGCACATTTGAGATTGTTTGATCAACTGAGAGCAAGAGGAAGGAAAACTCTGAGTTTGGGGGAATTCAGTGAGGAGCTGATCAAAAAGGAAAAATGACATGTCCAAAAGCACAAGCATGATCTCATGCAACACAGGCATTGTGATGTGGGAACTACAGAGGGCTGAGCCTTCGTGYCTGGGCAAACAAAGGGACAGAAATAGCAGCCCAGAAATGTTGATTCATTGTCCGAGTGATCCCCACTCCCCATAGGATTTATATGGAGCAGAAACCAGGGCAGCTCTGCTCGGCTCCTTTATGGAAGGGAAAAAGAGTGAAAAAAGTGAAAACTCCTGGGCTGGGCTCAGCTCTGGGGGTTTCTGCTGTGGTCTCCAAGGCACTGGAGCAGCTCCTTCATGCCTGTGTTAGAAAATCAGCCTTCAAGTCACTCTGAAGTGCATTTGGGGCCAGGGCTGCTGCTAATTCAGGAGTTTCACTTGGAGGTTATCAAAGGAGCAATACTTTGATCCTGCCTTGGCATTTGCACACSCAGCAGCATCCTGGGGGCTCACCCTGGCTGTCCTTCCTGCCAGCTGTCTGCCACTGCCACTTCTGGCCAGGAAAGCCAGCCCAGGACCATCCAAGGAAGAGAGCCCTGAAGGGGAATGAGGACAAATGTGGTTCACAAAAGCCCCTTGGGGACAGGGAGCTGGAGGGGCAGGAAGTGTTTCAGAGATTGGTCTCAATTTGGTTTATTTTCTATTTAGGCTGTCCCAATTTATCCYTGTGTCCTCTGCTGTCCAGTCACCACCCTGGACCAGCTCTGTCACAGGCCCTGGAAAGCCAAGGATGGAAAGGAGCTGTTAAAAATGGGAGGTTAAAGCACAGGTGGGACTGGCACTGTGCTGGTGTGTCAGCATGAGACCCTGCTCTAATGAACCACCTTCTTTTCCTCCTGTCATTTTCTGTGAAATGAAATTTTTCCCCCTCAGAATCCCCTTTTTTTTTTTGTAATATAAAATTGATTTGGCTGCCTGTGCAGATCAAACAGCACCACTGCCATCATTACAGGCCAGTGAGTCACAAGGGCCAGAACGACTCCATCTTCACAAAATAACCCCAGAGCCCCCTGGCAATTGCTCTGCAGGATGAGCCCCTGCATTCCCCAGGGCAGGGCAGAGACCCAGGCAGAGRTGGGCACTGGCAGGGAAAGGCTTTGGTGGCTTTTCCTGTCTGCTGTTTGTCCTCTTTGCAGCTCAGCCCTGTGCTCTGAGCTCTGTGAAATGGATGTTTCAGCCCTCCTCCAGCTCCATTCCTTCTGCCTTTGTCTCCTTCCCTCATCTCCTCTTGGGTTTGGTTTTTTGTTTGGTTTTTTTTKGGGGTGGTTTAGASATTTCTCATCTGTTAATAAACCCTGCTGCAGCCACTTAACATCGTGGAAGGAATGATATTCCAAATGCTCAGCTCCTTCTGRGGCAGTGAAAGGGAGGAAAAGAGCAAAAGCTGGGTTATTTCCTGGGGATGCTCTGTTGCAATGAGTTTTGCATCCAGTTTTGATCCATGGACAAAGGTGCAAACTTCCACCTTTTTTTTTAATTTTTTGTTTTTTGCATGCAACTCTCAGGCACGTGAGGTCTCCTAAGTTTCTCTGAGTGGTTATACATTATTAGCAACTGTAGCTAATTAATCTCAAGGGTTTCATGGTGAAGTTGTCTAGCACAAATCAGAGGAATGAATACTTTTATTTTGCTTGGCCGTTTTTCAGTTTGCTGTCTGGGTCTGCTCCTTCCYTGGGATGTGGATTTGGGCAGTGTGTGTCCCTTGCAGCTGAATTTCTCCCCCAGAACTCCCAGCTGATGCTGGGAGCTCTTCAAGGCTTTTGTGGAGCACTTGGAAGCTGTGTGAGATGAARAACATAAACAAGCTCCTAACTAGCCCTGGCACAACTCCCTGAGCAGTGCATCCATTGATATGGGGGTTGGCTGCAGATAAAAGTACCCTGCTGTCTTCATGGTGATATTATTTGGACGAGGTTTTAATCCAAGACTGCGAGGCCAAGAGGAGACTTTTTCAAAGGAGCCTTCCCTTGGATCATTCCAGCTTTGCARCTCTTAGAAGTCACTTTATGACATGGCTTTTATCTGTTTCTTTACCTGGTGGTGGAGYGTTAATAGGCACCAGAATGCTCCTCTCCAAAGTGCCTTGGGATCCCAAACCTTGAAAATATATGGGGTTAAAGCGGCTAAACTAAAATACCTTTAGGATCCTAAATCTTGAAAATAGAAGGGGTTAAAGTAGCTAAACTAAAATACCTTTAGGATCCTGAATCTTGACAATAGAAGGGGTTAAAGTAGCCAAACCAAAATACCTTAGGATCCTGAATCTTGACAATAGAAGGGGCTAAAGTAGCCAAACCAAAATACCTTAGGATCCTAAACTTTGAAAATATATGGGGTTAAAGTAGCTAAACTAAAATACTTTAGGATCTTAAACCTTGAAAATAGAAGGGGTTAAAGTGGCTAAATTAAAATACCTTAGGATCCTAAACTTTGAAAATAGATGGGGTTAAAGTAGCCAAACTAAAGTACATTAGGATCCCAAACCTTGAAAATAGATGGTGTTAAAGTGGCTAAACCATTTAAATGATGCAGTTTGGGATTTTTTTTTTGTGGTGCTACAATTTTAATGAAGTTTTCCCCTTAAATTGGTGGACTTGCTGCACTTGAGCTGTGACATCTCTGTCACTCCTGTCGTGGCAGTGAGCTCTGGAGAACAGTGGGGAGCTCTTGTTGGGGTTTTTGGCAGAGTTTTTATAGGGGTGCTGCATCCAGCACAGCAGAGCCACTTCTCCCAGCCTGAAGAGCTGCTTGGAGGAGCAGAACCTCTGAGATTTCAGCCCAGCTCATTAATTCTGGTGCTCAATTTGGGGGGGACATGCAGCCCTCTACCTGCTTGGGGCTGATTTCTGCAGGGTGCTCATTTATCCACGGGCAGGACTCGAGGAGCAGAGAGCAGCCACTGCCCAGGGCTTTGCTGAAATCAATACCAACCTCTGCTGCAGCAGCAGGAATTGCTCCCAGACAGGGAGATGAGACACTCCCAGTGTTTCTGGAACATTGCAGCCACCTCTGGATAAGGTGTTTTTTCCTTTGGGATTTTTTTTTTACACATGCTTGTTGCTCTCTCTTTTTAATTTCTTTGCCTTGCTGCTCCTGTGCCTGGTACACATGTCCCCGTTAATTAGAGAAAAAAAAGAGTTCTGCTTTTAAGTGTCTTAATTAAGATTTTTCTTAACACCCCCCCAACATTTTATCAGAGTTTTTTTTTTTCCCACTGACATCTAAAACTGTTCTTAAGAGCTGGTGTCAAAATCATCTTGTGCTTAACAATTGATGTTTAAATATCTTTCCAAACACACAATCCTTGGATGATTGACCTTCACAGCACCCTGAGGGCTGTACAGGTGAACTGTCTCAGGTCAGAGGGAATTGGGATTGGATTTGGGGTTGGATCTGAGGCTGTCTGGAGTCTGGCTCCTGWGGAATGTCTCTGAGTGCAGCTGGGGAGTTGGTTTGTGTTTAAAAAGTGAAAATGCTGTTACTCACAGCACAGTCATTGCAGAAACAGCATCTTTTTGTTCAGKGKTAGGAATAGGAAGTCTCTTAATGGSCTGATGGAAGRGCTGCAGGGAATTCTCCCTGCAGCTGAAATCCTCTGCTGGGAATTGCAAACCTCTCCTCTGGGCTGCATCTGTGTTTGTGCTGGAAATTCAATTAAATTTCAGTGAGACTTCAGCCCAGGCTCCTTGGGGTAACTCTGAGATGTCTCTGCTCTCCTTGGTCCCCAAAGCCACCAAAAGCTCCTCASTGGCCTCCTGGCCATCACCCTCAGCAAAAGGGGGGATGCTGCCAGTGTGAAATTTGGGGGTCCAGTATGAAATTTTGGGATCCAGTATGAAATTTTGGAATCCAGTGTGAAATTTTAGGGTCCAGTATGACATTTTGGGAATCCTTACAGCCTTGGGAATAAAACCACTGTGCTGAGGAAACCTTTCCCTTCCAAGGCTGCTGTGTCACCTTCCCTAACTCTGAAAAACACCTGCACCTCCTGTTCCCTGCTGATCCTGAGCTGGCAGAGCCTGGGGATGAATTCTCTCCTGTGGTGTGGCTTTTATAGCAGATTCATCCCAGGACTGCTCTGGGGTTTCCTGGTGGCTCCTCTGCTCCTGCCTGAGGTGTGCCAAGCCCTTGGCATCCCCTCAGCAGGGTCATGGGGGCTGGTGGTAATTCCCCAGCTCTTTTTGGGCATTTGGGAATTGCTGAGAGCWGCTTGTAGGAAAATAAAGGTGCTTCCATTTCCCTGCTTGTAAAATGGGAATTCTGCTTCTCCAAAGCCCTGCTCACCAAATGTTTTCAGATAAACAGATAAAAGTTTGCTCAGAGGAGGGGCCTCAGGGGATCCGAATGAGCCATCAGCAGAGCTTCAGCTGGAGCTGATGAGATGGAGGGTGAACAACCCCATGGGTGGCTCAGGCTACACCAGCTCAGTACCTGTGTGCATAATTGATGATGCYCCTGTGCACAGATCTGCTCCTCAGCCTCCTGGCTCGGGTTCTGCCCCCTCAGCCACCTGGCACAGCTGAAATCCATCCCTGTGAGCCCAGCTGGCAGCCAGGCCCTGCAGCTCTCCCAGGGATTTGATGCCACCCCTGCTCCTGGGGTTGGGTTCCCCAGCCTGGCACCGGGATGGGGAGGCAGCAGCACTCCCTGCTCAGCCCCTGGGAAGGTGCCTCAGTGTCCCAGCGCTGAAACCAGAGCCAGGAGCTGCTCCCTGAGGCCGAGCTTCACCTTGGAGAGTGGATTTGGGTGTGCTGGGGGATTTCTTGGCTTCTGTGCCAGCAGCTGAGGAAGGATCCGGGCATGTACGGCACGATGTCACTGAGGAACGAGGCACAGAGGGGCAGGAGCAGCACCTGGCAAGGTAGGAATGCCAAATCTGCCCCAAACTTGTGTAATGAGCACAGCCAGGTGTGTGGCACAGTGGTTATCTGTTGTTTTGGGGTTCTGTGCAGTCCCTGCTAGGAGGTACAGAACAGTCAGGTAACAAGTCCAGAGCAGCACTGCAAACCCCTGGCACCTTTTCTTAGGGTGCCTGCAAGGCCTTGGTGTTCTGGGCAAATTTTAGGGATGTTTTTATGAGTCTGGAGATGAAAAAAAAAAAAAAAAGGCTGTGTAGTTTCTCCCACTTTTGCAGCTTCTTGCATTTGCAGGTGCCTGAGTGCTGCTGGAGCAGCTGCTGCCTTCTCCTCTGGGAGCAAGTGTGGGGTGSAACAGCCCCCCCAGAGCACCCAGATGTGCTGGGAGGGGGCAGACAGGCTGCACAGGTCACTGCTGACACCCCAGACAGGACAGGCTGCACCCAGAGCTGAATTCAATCCTCCTGCTGGGCTCACCCAGACTGGCAGCGTGGCTGGATTTGGGTTGATTTATTTCTGGGTCTTCCCTTGGAAGTACTCTCACTGCTGGGGGCAAAAGCTGCACTTTCCCCCAGTGGCTGGGCTGCTGAGGGKGGAGGATTTGATTTTTGGCTTCTGCAAAAGGCTGGGCTGCCTCCCCTGCTCGGAGGCTGGAAGTTGAGGAAAGGTCTGGCTCAAGCAGATGCTTCCTGATCTAAAGCCAGCTCCTTGAGCTGAGTGTGCTCCCTAGGAAATGAGGTGGATTTTGTCAGGCTGTGGCCTCTGGGCTCAGCTACTTGATCTTCACCTTCCCCAGCACGCTCTGGGCTCTGGCAAGGAAATTGCTGATGTTTAGGCCTTGTCTTTGTGAGCAGAGTTTAAACAAACCGAGCCCAGCTTGTCTCTGCAATGTGCCGGTAAATCTGTGCTTTTTTAGGACCAGGAGAGGTTTCCTGTGGTGCATCCTGGCCAGATCAGGTGAACAGAAGAGGCCACTCCTGCCCCTTTCCTTTGTCATCTCCAAGTTCCCTTTACTGCATTTGTGTTTTGGTGAAGGCTTTTGTAATTTTGTGGGCATTTCCTTCTGACTGCGAGTGACCTCCTCCAAAAACATCCTTGCATGGCTGAGACACCTCCAGCCTCTTTGAAAACCCCCTTGTTTTAGGAGCACCTGCCCACGGGGACACCCCCCAGAGCTAATTCCTGCAGCTTTTCTGTCTCCAGCAGTGGTTTCCATGGGGCACAGGGGGCACAGCTCCTTTCCTTTGGAGGGTTCAGAGGCAGAACTGTGCTGGGATTTTTGGCAGTGTGCTGGCAAAAGCGGCTGCAGTGACACTCCGGGAGGGGTGGCAGCTGCCTGGCTTTTGCCTTCCTCCCAAAATACACCCAGAGGCTGCTCTGAGCATCCTCCTCCTCCTCGTGGAGGGGCTGGGCTTGGGGTAGAACAGCAGCAGAGCTCCTGCTCCTGGGAGGGAGAGGGAGGGGGGTGAATTCAGGAGGGCCACGTGTGTCTCATTTATTCATCCTGCCATCTCCCTGTGCCCTCATGTTYGGGAAGGAGGCAGCTCTGGGTGATGAGCTGGGCTGCAGGATAAACACAATATCTGCACTCTGTTTTTATCTCTGGAGGGATTTTGTTACCTGGGCACAGCCTCACATCAGTGAGATGCAGCCCAGGSTAGGCTGGGAATTCAAAACCTCAGCTTGCCCACCCATTTTTAAATTTTTTCCTCTTTTCTTTGTGTGCTCTCTGTGTTCCCCAGAATAGCARCCAGCTGGAGATCAGTGTTTTCTGCCCACTCCTTTCCTCGCAGGAGTTGTGCTGGTGGAGTGGATGCYGCCTGTGATAACCTCTCCTCCAAAACACGGGCTTTTTAAAATAGCCGCTTCTGTAGTTTCCCCTTCCTTTCATTTCCCTTCCCAGGGTTTATTCAGGAAAAAACAASTGAGGTGTGGGTGAGCCTCCAAGGSYCCCTSTGCCCTGAGTCCAGGTGAGCTGGGGAGGATGTGCCAGGAGCTGTGCAGAGCTTTGGCCACGGGGRTCCCCAGCCACCCATTTTTAAACASAATACAGAATTTTCCTGCWCCATTTCTTGTTTCCTGGGCTTGAACCTCTCCCAGCAGAGATGCTCAGGGTGTCTGTGCCTGCCACATCTCAGGGTGTGCTCTGTGCCTCCTCCTGCACACCCAGAGCTGCTGCTGGCACACGAAATCCCTCAGCCAGGGCTCTTCCTGCCAGTCCAGGGGATTTGTTCAGGGAATTCCCTCCCCACTTTGAAGGTTTGAACAGGCTTTCTGCTCTTGTTTTGTTTTGTTTCCCCCCTCAGTTGATAATTTCTGACCTTTTKTGACAGAAGCCAGTGTTAACGTTGAGAAAAGGATTAAACTGAAAACAGCATGAGAAAAAAAATCTGGAGGAATCGGAGATATTTTGTTTGTTTGTTTTCGTTCAGTTCACAAATTCTGTAAAGAATAAGCAGGAAAACATGATCTTCCCTGCTGTAATTTCATTATGGGAAACAGCCTGGGCCCCTTGTGTGGGGAGGTGCTATGGGGGATGTGTTTTCTGTTTTCTGGGGGCTGCTGAGCACCACAGAGATTTGGGATGCAGGAGGAGGATGTGTCTCCCTCTCACAGGATGCTCACCCCACCAGCCAACACAATCTCTGCATCTTCTGCTCCAGGAATCACCTGGGTTTGGGTGTTTTCCCCCCAATTTTGGTTCAGAAAGAGGGAATTCTCTGTTAACCTGCCCACCACAAACACGAGGGGAGGATCCTGCCCAGCCCTGTCAGCCCCTCTCTGCTGAGGCTGCAGCTTTGGAGAACTTTGCATTTATAATTTCAGAAATTCAGAATAACAAGGAAACAAGAGACTCCTTCCCAGCYCCACACAGAAACACAGAGCAAAGCTCAATTCTTTGTTTATATCCAGCATTTCACGTTTCTGTGTGGAGTTCATCTCCCCCAGTGAGGACAGATCCAGCAGCGGGGTGAGCACACCAGTTGTGTGAACTGTGGGATTTCCAGCCCAGAAATCCTGCCAAGACCGAGCCAGACAAATTGGTAGCACAGCAGTGTTTCTCATTAACGCACATGGAAAGTTGTGCCTTGCTGATAATGCACAACAGCATCCTGTTGGGAGGTTTGGGAGCAGCTATCAGAGCGGTGTTCCAGGCTGGACTGGAGTTGTCTCACTTTCCTCTGTGCTTTCTCCTCTGAAATAACAAAAAAAAAGTGCAGCTCCCTTGCACTGACATCCTGAAATATGTGGGAATACCAGTGAGTGCTGTGGTTTGCTGGGCAGAAATGAGAACATCCTCCCCTCCCTSCCCTCCCTGCAGCCATCCCTCGCTGTTTGTGGTTTGCTGGCYAAGTGCTTGCGGTGCCCGTCTTCCATCCCAGGACAAATCATTTCCAACTTGCAAATGAGATTACCTGCCACAATTGCGCGTGGTGGTTTTGGTTTCCTCTGCYGCTGCTGCCAAGCGTGGCTGCTGATGCTGGGCTGTGTGGGCTGGCTGTTTCTGTGCTCTGCMCGGGGAACATTCCCCAGCACCGTTAACACTTCCAGGGACAGCGGCAGAGCCCCAGCCCCGTGTCCTGCCCTGGGAATCGGCTCGTTCTGCTGGGAATTCAGGGCAAGCACTGCGCAAAAGGAACGGCGTCTCTGTGTTTTCCCATTCCTAACTTAATTTTTTGCCCTGTTCTTTCCTCCCCCAACATCCTCCCTGCCCTGGAAAAATCCATTTTAGCTCCAAATCCTCGTTCATGGCCGGCCCTGGAGCAGAGGGTGTGTGTGCAGCGTCTGGCACAAAAGGTCACAGCCCCCATAACCCAAATTGCAGGAGGCCACTCAGYCTCGGGGACCAAAACCCCGGGGACTGGGCTGGGAGGTGCCCAAATTCCCCGGGAATCGGAGTTTTCCAGTTGTCTCTCGGGTTTGAGCCTTGCTATCGCTGCTGCTGTCTCTGCTGCATCCCCGGGATGCGGTGATTCCAAGCACAGCTTTAATTCTGGATTCTCCTGCGCTGGAGCTGCGGGGAAAAGCCCTGGTAAGGGACACGATGGTGCCCAGAGGGGATTTGTCTGCCAGCCCGGCTCCTTCCAGCCTTGGCCTCCCTTTGTGTTGGAGGAGGAAGCTGGCAAAGGGCTGGGATTGTTCGGGGCTGGAGAACAGCTCCTGGCTGGGGTGGGGCGGGTTTGGGGCTTTTGACGCGCTCCATCACGGTGGGTTGGTGGGAATGGAAAGGATGGAATAGCTCGGACTGTCCTGGGGGATGGTTAGAAACCAGCAAAGCTCTCCTTCCCRGCTGTGGGTTAAACATCCCTGCATCCGCTCGGCATCACCCCTGCCCGAAGCACCTCCTCACTCGTCTCATGAAGTGATAACACCAAAAGTTTCTGCCTATTCTGAGCCTTTTTCCACCTTTCTCCCTGCCCATCCCAGCGATCTGTTCAGGCTGGCACCAGCATCAGTGCGGGGAGGCTTCCAGAGGAGCCAAAAAGCCGGAATTATTTCCTCTTTTCCCGGTAGTTTTTCTTGGGGAGGGTTGGGGKAAGTGTTGCTTCAGGCTGTGAAAAATATGGGTCAGGCAGTCCCCAAACCAGGCTGGATTCCTTCTGGGAAGTGTCACATCTCCCTGACTGCTGGGAGGGCAGGAGAGACAGCTCTGATTCATGGCAGGGAGGAGGAGAAGTGATTCAAGAGCTTGGACTCGCTCGAGAGATCCCACAGAAATGCCCAGGGGTGAGGAAATATGGTTTTGACCCTGGAATGGCAGTGCTGTGCATGGGAACACCTTGTCCTGCAGGGCAGGATCCAGAGCAGTGTCTGGAGAGTTGTCCACTGAGCTGGAGTRAACCTGGGGGGATATTTATGGGCCAGTGAGTGCTCCTCAAGTATTTGGAGAGTTTAGCTTCATCACACTCTCCGTGCTTTTCTTATTTTTTCCTTATTTTTTTCCCTCCTTTTCCCTTTTTTCCCTCCTTTTCCTATTTTTTCCCTCCTTTTCCTTTTTTTCCCCCCTTTTCCCTTTTCCCCTGCCTTTATCCCCTTCCCCCCTTTTTTTCCCTTTTTTCCCCCCTTTTCCCCCCTTTTTCCCTTTTTCCCCCCCTTTTTCCCTTTTTTTCCCCCCTTTTTCCCTTTTTCCCCCCTTTTTCCCTTTTTTTCCCCCTTTTCCCTTTTTTTCCCCCTTTTCCCTTTTTTTCCCCCTTTTCCCTTTTTTCCCCCTTTTCCCTTTTTTTCCCCTTTTTCCCTTTTTTCCCCTGGGGTTGCAGAGTGTTCCAATTTGGCAAGAAACTCCTCTTGGCCTTTCAGCATTTTTTTTTCTTTCCTTTAGAAAAGCACAGTTCTTATCTTGTGAAAATATAGATATTTTCTCCATAAAGACAGAATTTTCCTAGTTAAACATCCTGGCTCGTCTGCCCTGACAAAAACATCATCCCTTTGTTATTTGGGTCGATTTGCCAGGTTTTTATAATTATTAAGTAGAAACAGTGAAAATTGTACTTTATGGGACTGGCTCAACTTTGTAAAGATCTTAATTCTGTGAAAGCACCTTCCTCACTTGCTGCCCTCCCTCAGGAATTGCACAGCCATCACCTGCCCTCTCAGGTCCTGCCTTGAACTGAGGATTTTTTGTGAACTTGACTTAAAAATAGATATTTTGCCCCTGGTGAGTCATTTTTCCACGGGATAAATACGTAGTTGGGAGTATGGCTAAACTGAACTTCACCTTTTTCCCTTTTCCCCCCCTTTTTCCCTTTTTTTCCCCTTTTTCCCTTTTTTTCCCCTTTTTCCCTTTTTTTCCTCTTTTTCCCTTTTTTTCCCCTTTTCCATCTCCAGTGGACGTTTCTTGACATTTCTCAGATGTTTTGGGGCTGGGACAGCTGAATTAGAGCTGGGGGTTGGGCTGAGTGGTGTCCAGCTCCCATCCAGAGGGTTGAGGAGATGCCCACAGCGTGGAAGGGTAATTTCCTCAGGAAGGGAATCCTGCAGAGGTCCCAGCAGGTGTGTGTCTGTATGGGAGCATCCCCTGGGTGGGGAGATGGAAGAGGAACCTGAGCTGTTGAGGAGGAGTCTGAACCTTTGGAGTCAAATCCTCTCCCTCCGTGTTCTGCTCAGGGACGAGCAAAACTTGGCACCTGAGCCACATTTACGGTTCAAACTCCAAGGGAGGGGCTGGGATTAGATCAAACCTTTATGGGGAGGGTGGGCAGGCCCTGGCACAGGCTGCCCTGCATCCCTGGCAGTGCCCAAGGCCAGGCTGGATGGGTTTGGAGCAGCCTGGGGCAGGGGGAGGTGTCCCTGCCCATGGCAGGGGTGGGATGGGATGAGCTTTAAGGTCCTCCCAACCCATCCAGTGATTCTGTGACTCTTCCTTTTTTTTTTGGTCAGTAATGAGGAGAAAATAAAATACTTTTGGGACACCTAAAAATTGTTGAAGTCCCTGGCCCTGTTACAGGAGACAGAGGAARCCACTCCTGATTTGCACAGCTCTGTTGTAAAACGCAGGGACAGAGCAGGAAGGAGCAAGGAAAAGGTGATTTCCTTGTAACCTGGGGGATACCTCCCCAAAATCCATCTCCCTTTGCAGAGTCACTCTTTCCCCTGGGAGTGGGAGGCTGGGGAGTGGAGGCTGCTCCTGGATGTGGAGGGGCACCAGTGGAAGGAGGCAGCAGGGCTGGCAGGAGGCTGGAGGGAATTCTTTGGCCAAACCACAGCCMAACTCCTCAGGGATGTTCTGCCCCAGGCCAGCACCTGGTGGGGCTGGAACCCAGAGCAGTTTTTCTCCAGTCTGTTCAGAAGTTCAGCTCTGGTGTCTTCGTGTGACCCCCCCYGAGTCAGCAGCTCCAGGGTGGCACAGAAATAGCTGCAGGGATGGGCTGTGGGTGGAAATGCTGGGAGTTGTGGCTGCCAGCACAGGCAGCTTTGCACAGGGGGAGCACTTGGAGCTTCCAAGCRCAGCCTCCCAACCCAAAGGAGCTTCTTGTGCTCCCAACAGGGGCTCCCTGCAGAATCCCAGCATCACCGAGGCTGGAAAAGCCCTCCCAGCCCAGGGAGTCCCACCTGTGCCCCATCCCCAGCCCAGAGCTGAGTGCCACCTCCAGGAATTGCTTGGACACTCCAGGGATGGGGATCCAAACCTCCCTGGGCACTTCCAATCCCTGAGCTCCCTTTCCATGGGGAAATTCCTGCTGCTGTCCAAGCTGAGCCTGCCCTGAGGCCGTTCCTTCTCCTCCTKTCCCTGTRGTTTTGACTCTCCCAAGCCAGCCCAGCCCAGGCTTTTCTTTCAGCCCTTGAGCCTCTCTCCRTCTCACTTTCAGCAAACCATAAATGCCTGTTCATAGCAGGACCTTCCCACCGTGCAAATATGTTTAGATCTCGTTATGTCTGTTTTCCCTCATGGGATTTCTCTGTGAAATCTATTTGCTAAATGAGACTTTCATCCCCTAAGGCCCTGCAAATCTCTTGTGCAACCTCTCTCTTTGTGTTCTGCATTATGCCTGCATATTTTTTTTTCAGGCTAAACAGATAACCTTGAGGCCCAGTGTGATTTTCTTTCCCTGTTAGTCCTTTTATAAGACCACGGGACTCTGTGAAATATGGATTCTTCAGTGGTTATGGAGAAAAATAAAAATTCCAAGTATCCCCGAGGAGGGGAAATAAAGGCAGCAGCAGGGTTTTGTTAACATTGAGGCAGAACCAGCCAGGAGAATGACACTGTCCAGATGGAAAGAGCCACTTCCTGGCTGTAAAGATAACTCACTAAAGGAAACATAAGCTGTGGCTGTGCTGGCCATGAGAGACACGAGCAGTGCCAAGAATTCACCCCAAGCCCGGTGGGAGCTGCCTCTTTCTTTGCCTCGTGCTAAAGGGTTCAAGTTGACTGAGTTGGGAAATATGCCCAGCATTTCCTGAGGAGATGGGGRGGCCCTGGAGGCACAGAGCTCGTGGGGACCCTCTGGAGCTGGGCTGGGTTGTGCAAGGATCACGGGGAATTCTGAGTGGGAAGGGACCCCCAGGATCATCCAAATCCAGCAATCCCACCCTGGGAATCCCTGGCAGTGCTGTCCTGGAGCTCTGGCAGCCTCAGGGCAGTGCCCAGCACCYTCTGGGGGAAGAACCTTTCCCAAAATCCAACCCARACCTCCCCTGGCACAGCTGCATCCCATTCCCTGAGGGTGTGGATGAGCAGAGCAGAGCTCTGGGATCTCCTCTCAGTGGAGACCCTTCAGAACCCCTCTCTGCAGCAGGGATTTCACTCTCCCTTAGGAGGAGGCTGCTCAGCAAAARGGTGTGAAAGAAAAGCMCACGTTTTTGGGGTTGGTTGTGGGGTTATGCCCAGCAGGGTGTTTTCCCCTCTCTGAGCTCCCTTCCCAGGCTCAGGGCTCTCATGAGTTCCCATTTGTCTGTGCAGTTTTTTTCTCTCCAAGGTGTCCCACAGCCTTTGAAGCCCCCAGAATGAACTGAGCAAACTGAGCACAGAATCAAGGAGTGTTGGTCTCTGATCTGACGTGGGGGTGAACACAGGATGGATTCAGTGTGTGTTTAACTCCCCAAATGCAGAGCCCCTCCCTGTGCCCTTAATTCTCCTCCTCAGAAGGACAGGATTCATCCCAGGCCTTGGTTCCCTGCAGTGGGTGTGCCTCAGACTGGAGGTGTTTCACAGCTTTCCCTTTGCTGCTGTGGCAGGGATAAATCATTTAATGCACTTGGATTAAAATTTGGAGATTTTCCTGGATGCCAAATGGAGCCYAATGCTGGGACAAATGGAACCTGATAAATTCAAGACCTGTGAGTTTGGTGGTTTTTTGGTGATGTTGGGTGCTCTCTTCCACCTGGGAACCTTCCTTTATTTCCTGTCTCTGCCTGAACATTGCAAGTTAAATCTTAAAAATATCCTCCATGTGGGATCTGTTTTGGTTTAGATTTTTATAGAAGTTTTATGAATTTTATTTTTTTTCCTCTCGAACAGATCGGGATTCAGATTCTTCTTGAGCATCTTGGCTTTGCAGGCAAAGAGATGTAAAAAGTGGCCCTGAGCTGCTCTGGGAAAGCCAGGAGCCTGTTTGCAGGGGATGAGGAGGGATAGCATCCTTYCCTTAGGAGGAGGCTTTGCAGTGGTTTGCCTGTTTCTCTGTGTCACAAAAACAACACAGAAATCAACTTTTAGATAAAACCTCATATCTGAAACGGGATTCCCAACCACCCTGCTCACCTGGAAGGATTTCAGGCAGGTGTTCCACACAAGCTTTGGCTTTTCCAAAGGCTGGAGCTGCATCAGGGCTCTCTTCTTCTGTCAGCTCCTTTCAAAGCTTCCCCTTCATCCAGACTTCCTCTCTCTTTTGGCTCAACRTCTTCTGTCACCTTTTCACCCATTGAAAGCAGCCCAGCAATTCTGCTTTTTTTTCTATTTATGGATTTTTGCTATTGTCCTGTCAGAGCTGCTGAGGGCCTGGCAYGTCCCAAGTCCACCATTGTCTCCTGGTCCCTTTGTTGAGGGCATCATTTGTCACTCTGAGCTCTGGAACAGATCCATGCTGCACTTGCTGCTGCTTGGTCACCTCTGCAGAACAGGGAAGAGTGGCTGCAGTGAGCTGGGAATGGCTTTTGTCACTTAATATTGAAGTTTTTTTCCCTTCTGTGGGTTTTTTTTTTCCTATCTGACATGCTGGGGAGGTTGTGTAAGTAACTCATCAATTTGGTATCACCTGGGGAGAACCTGGGCTCCCATCAGCTTTGACATCACAGGGGGGAGAACATCATTTGTTTCTGGGAAAGGCTGCTCTGCCTGGCAGAAATCAGCTGCAATGTGGGTCAGTGTGACATGACTGGCAGCTCTCCTAGCGAGGAGCAAACCAAAAAAAAAAAATATGTTACAAGTCGACACTGAGGTGTTTTTGTCCAAGTGCCAGGAAAAAGGAGCAGGGGAAAAGCAGAGAATGATGCAGATGAGAGCTGGGGGAGATGAGAGCTGCTGTGGGGACGTGGAGAAGTGATGGATCTGGCTGGAGATGCCTTGGGAAGTCTGAGCTGGAGCAGAGACTGGACAGAGCTGGGGAATAAAGCAGATATTTATTGGAAGGTCTTTAGGGTACAGCTTGGGCAGGGAAAGAACCTGGCTAGGGCTGCACCAAAAATGGGCACAAAATGGGCATAAAATGGGCATAAAATGGGCCCAGAATGGTCACAAAATGGACCCAGAATGGACAACTGGTCATGAGATCTGACACATTTATAAGTTTTGCTCCATTTGCACATTGGGGTTTAATTGTCCCATTCCAGCTCCAGGCTGGGAGGTCTCACCCTTCTTGTTCCTCCCCTCAGCCCAGCCTTGTTTGTGCTTTTGGGGCTGAAAGTTGTCCTTGGTGTGCAGCAGGGACAGGATTTGTTTTGTGTCCCTGCTGTGTGCAGAGCTCAGTGACACTGAATGGGAGCTCAGAGCTGCACCTGAGGCAGCACAGAGTGTGAAAAACATGAAAGATAAAACTGAAGGCATCAACTGCTGCAGATTGGGGTTTGGTGGCACATGGAGCAGCCAGAGGATTTCACCTGGGGGTCCCTCAGAGGAGCCCCTCAGGCTGTGGGTGATGAGCTGCCTTTCCCTCCTGGTTTTTATGTGCTGATAAGCTCGGCCTAGCCCAGGGATGAAGACACCCAGCCTATTTCTGGTATCAGCAGAGATCTGCCCATGCCTGAGAGGCACTCTGCCCTCAGATCAGCATCCCCAGGCACAGCAGAGCAGGGAGGAAGTGGCTCCTGCCTGCACCAGCAGCAAAGGGAGCCAGGCTGGTGCCTCCTGAGGCATCTCAGAGCTGATCCTCTGCTTGTGCCTGGCCTGGGAGCAACATCACAGCCCCACAAATGGGTCAGTTCTCCTCCTGAAGCCCACAGCCTGCCTGCCTCATGCTGAAGGTGACTGGGGGAAGAATGGATGTGCTGACCCCTGTGCCCTCCTGCTCAGCACTCAAAGGCAGGCTGGAAACGGGCAGGTTCTGAAAAGCTTTTCTTCCCTCTTTGCTTCTCCTGGGCAGATGAGACAAACTGATTTGGTTGCACTCCTGATTCTCTGTGCTCTGGAGAGAGCAGCCCAGGGTATTTTTATTGGAAAGGGCAAAGAAAAGTTGGAATATGAGATCTCTTCAGCCTGACTCTCCTGAAGTTAAAAAAGTGAAGAAAATGTTCTCTGCTCTCATCTTCCTCCTGTGTATGTTAAAGGTGCTCTCTCCTCCTCACTGCCAGCTCTCCTGTTATTTATCTCATCCCTGCTTCTCCTTTGTGGACCTCCAAGACATTTTCTGGCAGTGCTGAGATAAGAAATGCCAGCCCCAGGGAAGGTGCCCAGCCTGTGCCTGGTGCTGATGTCCTGCACAGGTCAGAGGCTGTCACTGGTGTCACCAGGACCGTGTGTGCTCCTTGCCCAGCTCGTGTTCCAGGGCTGGGAACTCACAGGAGCACAGGAGATTTGCAGGAACACACATAGGATTTGCAGGAACACACACAGGATTTGCAGGAACACACACAGATTTGCAGCCACACACACAGATTTGCAGCCACACACAAGTCTCAGAGGGGAAAACAGAGTGGGTGGATTTTTGAGAAGGGCCAGGATTAATCTGACAACCTCTGCAGCTATAGATAGAGAGATGTCTGATAGAGCTGCTTCTCRTGGGGGCGTGGGCAGAGGATTTTCATCCCCCAGGGTGTCACAAAAGMTGCAGCCAAGGTCCTGGAGGACTCTGTCCCTCCAGTGGGGAGCACGTGTTCATCAGTGTGTGTGAGGAATTCAGTGTGGGCTGGGCAGGCRCAGCCAGAGCTGTGATGAAAATGATTTCTTGCCTTCTCAGGAGGGATTTCCTGCTCACCTCAGCCTCACCTGGCTTCTCCAGCCCTGCTCCTGCACTCAGACAGTGCCTGCACATCTGTGAGGAGCTGACCTCCTGCAAGGCTCCCTCCCATCACATCCCTGATTTTGTATTTYCTGGTCATTMCAGCCATCTCCTTCCCCTGCTGGAWTTCTTCTCCTGCTTGAAACATCACAGCTCAAGGGCTRAATTTTCTTTCACTTCTGTAGCTGCAGCCTGTAGAGGAGAGGGATTTATGCCCATGGTGTTCAGGCATTTCCAGGGGGGTGTGTGTGCCCTGCACTGAGTCAGCTTTGAAAAGGAGGACAGGATATTCTAAACAGCTTGATCTAAAAGTGATTCCAATCTGTCTCTTGATGGCAGCAGGCTAAAATGATAACGTTTCCAGGCAGGTGAGTGAGGAGAGCTGCCTGGTGTGGAATTGGAGTTGTGGTCATGGCTGACGTGGATTTTGGGACTGCTCCAAGGAGAAGGCACGTAGGAAAAGTGAATCCTCTGGCAGCTCAGCATCCTCAGGATTGCAAGGGGGGACATCTCAGGAATGACAAAGCTGCAGAAGGACCCTGCAGCAGGGAGAGGCATCTGTGCAATGTGTCAGCACCCTGAGTAGGGAGCCCCAAAATTGAAAACCACCCCAAAAACAGTGCTGCAAAGCATCCCAGCAGCTTCCTGGTGCTGCCCACACAGGAGGGAAACCCTGGCCATGCTCTGCACTTAGAAGTGGCAGCATCCCTGGGATGAATTACCTGTTTTCCAGCATGCCATGGAGCCTGTGGCCTCCCCAGCTTTCACTCAAAAATGATTCAGAAAATCTCCCCTGGCAAAYGGAGAGGCACCTGATTCTCATGGCTGCTCGTCTCTCTCTGAGTGGTTTTGTTTCTGTTGCTGGTAGTTTTACAGCCTAAGCAGAACAAGAATGTAAAGAGGAAATTACTGTCAAACAGACCTTGCTAAATTGCTGTCAGTGAGTGGCAGGAGATGAGCCAAAGAGATCCTGTTCTTGTCAGCCTCGCTGGAGTAGCGTGCTGTCCTCATTCRAGGAGAGCCCTTGTCTTTTTTAGCTGTGTGTGGGATGAAGCAAACAGTGAGTGATGTMAATGATTGATTTGCTTTGCTGCAGATGATTGAGATGTGGCGAAGTGGCAGGGAAAGGGAGCTTGGCATGGRTGAATAATGAATGGGGAGGCTGTTTGCTGGTGAGTTGTGGCTCCTGGTTCTCAGCCGAGGCTTCCATCACACCAGAACACACAAGGAGAGATGAGCATGGCCACCAGGGCTGTGCCCAGGCAGTGCTGGGGACACTGACAGTGTCACCTGTCTGGGACCTGCCTTTGCTGCACCTCTGCACATGCACAGCTGCAGCAGTGCTGGCTGTGRGCAGCCTTGCAGCAGGGACACACCATGGACAGGAGGCAGTGATTAGCAAAGTGTGATTAATGAAGTTTCAGCCTGGATTCTCTCCCACAGCACGTTTTTGGTGTTGTTTTCCCGGTGTTGATGGGCTCCCTTTCCTTTCCTCCCTCCCTCAAAACGCTGCTCTMACCTCTCCAATTCCTGCTCAGTCCCATGGAAGAAGCAAAACCCATCCTGGGTGCTGAGGATGGGGAATGATTGGGGTTCTGGGCCCCCCATCCAAGCCAGGCCCACAGCCAAGGGTGAGCACTCATGGCTGGAGAGCACTGGCCCGGATTCAGCTGCCCTAATTTCCACCTTTGTCTCTGTCTGGTGTCTGCTGCTGGCAGCTGCTGCTGCTGGGGGCTGTGGGTCTTCCCACGGACCACAGGCTTGCAAATGAGGCCGAATTGAGGTCAGCTGAACCTGGGCCAAACGGTGCTGGGCTGTTCATGTGGTGCAGCCCATCCCTTGGAGGGTGCCTGGCAGTGTGGCAGCTGCTTCCTGCTGGGGGCAGGAGGAAAGGAGCGTCTTGGCCACCAGATTTTCTCTGGCTGGATGGAAAAACAGTCCCTGTCCTGCCTAGGGGTCAGAGATTTGGAGCAGTGAGCCARGAGATGTGATGGACACAAGGGGAATTAGGTGAGTGGATAAATCAGCAGTGATCTCTCCTCATTCCCAATCTCAGGGTTTTTCCTGCCCTCAACTTTTCCCCTGGTAATTTTTYAGAAAAGCAGCCCTTGGACATTTCCTCACACTTTGGTTTGGGGAATGTAAGGTGGTTTTTGGGATCATCATCCTCTCTGATTTGCCTTCAACTCCTGCTGTTCACTGAGGTGCCACAGACCCTGCTCCCACAGGGGTGGGTTTTGKGCACTTGTCCAGGTGCACCCACATKTCACCTYTCTGGRCTGGRARCAGTTAAGCTGCCATGCTTCTGAGGAGAGAAGGACACGCCTGAGGTCTGTGAACCTCATTGGAAAAAGCTGGGTTTAATTTTAGCACAATGTGCTGAAGGCAGGTCCTGAGGTTATGGTGCAGGATTTCCAGGGATTAACTAAAGTAGGGCACAAATGAACTGGGTCACAGGAGGTCACCTGTGCTGGACACTTGTTCCACAGCCCTCTGGGCTCTGCTCCCGTGGGAGCTGGGGCCCTGGAGCTGTGGGAACGTTGGRCATTGCACCACCCATCTCCCCAAACTCATCTCCCCAAAATAGTTGGGAAGAGTAAAAAGAGAATKGACTTATTTTCATTGAAATGAAGGGAAAGAGTGGAGGGAGAGTTTGGGAAGGACATCCCTTGTGTGGTGCTGGCTTCTGCTGGAGCTTCTGTGTCCAACCTGGCTGCTGAGGAGGCTGAGCAGCTTCAAGGATCACAGAACAGTTTGGGTTGGGAGTTCATCCAGTCCCACCCCCTGGAAAGAGCAGGGACATTTTCAGCTTGATCAAGTTGGAAAAGCCTTGTCCAAGCTGGCCCTGAATGTTTTCAGGGATGGGGAATCTTCCACCTCAGTGGGCAACCTGTTCAGTGTCTCACCACCCTCATCAGGTAAATCCAGTTTGGAATTCTGCAGCCCCTCCCAAGGCCTGGGCTCCCTTTCCATGGGGAAATTCCACCCTGAGCCTGCCCTGGCCCAGCCTGAGGCCGTTCCCTCTCCTCCTGTCCCTGTTCCCTGGCAGCAGAGCCCAAATCCCCCTGGCTGTCCCCTCCTGGCAGGGAGCTGTGCAGAGCCACAAGGGCCCCCCTGAGCCTCCTTTGCTCCAGGCTGAGCCCCTTTCCCAGCTCCCTCAGCCCCTCCTGGGGCTCCAGTCCCTTCCCTGGACACACTCCAGCCCCTCCAYGTCCTTCCTGAACTGAGGGTCCCAGAACTGGACACAGCACTCAGGGTGTGACCTCAGCAGTGCCAGCACAGGGGACAGTCCCTGCCCTGCTCCTGCTGCCACAGGCCAGGTACCACTGGCCAGGTGAACACACCTGAGCTCCTGTTCAGCTGCTGTTGGTCAG